>CM044443.1:65000209-65083936 GCA_024363595.1 Xenopus borealis | reverse complement strand
CCATGCTTCAGTCCAGGAAAAGAAAATTACGGTAAGTATGAAAGAATTTTCCTTTATCTGGACCAAAGAGAATAAAAAGAATAAGAGGATTTTTCTTTCTCAAAATTATTTCTAAAAGCTTAATGCAAGCATAACTCTCTTAAGGTAGGGACTTCCTTCTGTAACCAATAAATAGATATACAGTAGGTTTCCTAGTAGCATTCATGAAAAGGTGTAACACATTCAACATATCTTTCTCTAATTTCAAGGTTGAGTAATCAAAAAACCTGTCTCCCTCTATTAAATCTAACAAAGCAAACATTGGATATCATTTGATTCTCCTCTCTAAATTAAGAGAGAGAAATATTTCCAAATTCTTCTACAACTGACAAATTAAAGGGCAAGACTAGAAATAATGAAACATATCAACATTCACAGCATCACATTTTTGGAAATAAGAACTATTATTAAGACTATCAACAGGAACCATAACCCTTATGTATTAATTTAAAATGTTGCAGTCTCCAGTTCTCAGCTCCCAATTAAATATTGTAACTGTTAAGAGAGCTGAGCCAATGTAATAGACTAATCCAAGAACTTTGACCAGCAACTCACAGAAGGCTGTAAAGGATCTTACATTTTTAAAAGAAAATTTAGAAAATTACTAGATAGAAAGTTGACTTTATTAAGAAAAGGAAGTTTTATAAGCGTGTTAATCAATTGAGACAAGTCATTGCTTGCAAGAGCCAGTGAACTTGAATTAAAATATAACCGTAGATGATCTTTAATCTAAAAAACTCTTTCATTTTCAGAAAGATTAAATTAATTTTGTAACACTTCCCAAGAATCTCCCCTTTACCTAGATCCAATATATCATTTAGCAAAATTGGAGTATTATTCTTAAACCCAAGTAAAGAGGAAGGGAATGGATAAACAAAATCATTTAAATTCTGAACTGGAGTAAACGGTTTAATACGATGATCCATATCATGCTTTTTAAAGAAATTTCCAAACACACAAGGAATCCCTAAAAATTGGATTACTTTTGAAGTAGTTGGGGATATCACACATACAGTACCACTTCTTATATCCTGTAGTATGAATGTGGGCTGTATGAATGTGGAGAGACAGCTAGATTCATAACAATAATAGTATAAAAAGAGGGTGCTGATTCTCTAAACTTGTTTTTCTCTTCTGCTTTTCTGCTTGTTTGCACTGCATTCATACCAAGAAGAGTCTCAAAAGTCAATTCTTATGCTCTGTTTGCCAGACTCTGAAGTCTGCTGCTTGTTTGCACTCTGAAGAGACACCTGCCTTCATATCGATAGTTGTCTTGAAAGTGAGTGCTTATTCACTAACATGGGGGCCATCCAGTCATGTTATAACTACACAAACACACACATACACATACAATATATAAAATATAGTACAAATGTTTTTTGTCATTTTTCTGCAAGCTCACAGCTGTATATTTTCCACCAGTAGTTGAACTGTAATTGAATATTTTCTTTAACATTTGAGGCTCTGTGGGGTGCCAATAAAATATACTGAAAATCCTTTTGGCACACATTGCATTAATGTAAATATATAATGAACTTCACAGTGCTGTGGAATGTGTTGGTATATCAGCTTAATATATTTTAATAACCATATTTAACTTTGAACTTTGACTTAATAGGTGCAATGAAGTCTAGCATATGAGCTGGAGAATGGAAGATTACTTCCCATTTAGGTAAAAAAAAACCATACTAGAAATACCCTCTTGAGTAACATATGTATTTGCTATATTTAATTATGCTTTGGTCTAGGTTAATCATTTTTATTCCTGCCACTCAATAAAGCATCGACCTTTAGGTTATCTCTTCCAATATCACAGATTTTTTCAGGGTATGAATATACAAAAAGAGGAGTAAATATGCCTTACTTATCTCTAGGGTATTTTTACCCTTCTTGGTTGTAGACATCTTGTACCTTTAACTTGCACCTAGCAAACATTTCTCTTCATAGGGAAACTGTACCCTGAAAATTTCTCCAAATAAAATATCACATAAAATGATCCAATAAGATTAAATGCACTGCAGAGTTAATATACTAGTAGCCTATGCAGGACGTACAAACAGGGATTTTAATGTAATAGAACTCACCAGTATCAGAACTCAGTTTCAACCCGTACAGTTTCAACCATAATACTTGCCATACACGTTCCCCACCATATATTGTGACTAGAACTTGGTATTCCAAGCCACTGGGTCCCAGACAGTTCCCTCCCTTTCCTGCCTCCTCCTTGAGTCAGGGGTACTGTACCTAAACAAAGTTCCAGCACCAGGGACAACCTTGTGCTTGGAGCACTAGGTTCTATCTAACTTAGTCCCTCTTCCTCTGAGGCCTGTGTTGGCAAGGTACTGCCGGGACACTCAACCACTCTCCCTCATTGTTGGAGCTCAGCTGCTTGGCTAATTAACATATACCTAACTCTAACCACCTACAGTGAGTTCAGTGTCACTACTAAACCTCTCTAAAACCTTTCGTACTTCTCTGAGGTGGCAGGCCTCAGGCTTTCCAGTACCATATTCTTATTATTCTTATTTGCTAGAAAGTAATGCCCTGTTTTCCTCTTTATATAACTTCTTCCTAGTTACTAACCCTATCCAACAGTGCCACCTGGTGTCTAACTAGAATTAGCACTATTGACATAATACAATTTTATCCCACTTCTTACATACCATAAAGTGCAAAGCAAATAATAAAAAAAAAAAAAAAATTATAATTATTTTCTTAAAATAGGACAATGCTTTCTATTCTGGATAGTGGGTTTTCCTGTAAGGCATCCTGTTCCTCTACTAACACCTTGGCTGGGGACAGACAGGGAGATTCGGGGAGATTCTGTCGCCTGGCGTTTAATAGCAGGCGACAGAATCTCCCCAAATCTCCCTGCGCTACGCAAATTCATGAATATGAGTACGAATTTCGGCGAACGGTAGCGTAGTTGCACTAGTGTTACTTCGCTAGGCAGAGCGCAGTTATGCTAGGGAAGCCTAATTTGCATATGGCGGGAACTTATAATAGAAGTATATGTTACAGTCACTACATTCCACTACACAAGCCCAGGAAACCTTTAATAAATTAAATAAAGTTGTCCTATTGCCCTACATATGCCCCCTGTATAGTTGTGTTGGCTTATGTTTAGTGATGGGCCGCTGGCGAATAAATTCGCGAAACTGGCAAAAAAATTCGCAAAAAACGCGACGCGACGCGTCACGTTTGACGCGACGCGTGTCAAAAACGACGCACGACTCGTTTCGCGAATCAGCGAAAAATTCGCGAATTTCTCTGGAAATTCGCAAATTTTTCGGCGAAGCGAAACGCGCCCGTTTCGCCCATCACTACTTATGTTAGGAAATGTAGGGGGAAAAAATTATCGATCTTTTTCAGACTATGACCCTGCTATGCTAAAATAAGCCAGCGTTTTTTTGGGACTTAGAAACATTGGGCACCAAAAATGTAATGTTTTTTTTTCAACCTCTTATCTATTGTATTGAACTTCGCCTGGTCTGACCAGGCGAAGTAACGTCTAACATAAGTGCTAACGTTGAGGAAAATGTTCATCTTAGTGAATTATTAGCACTAGCATTAGACGCTTCGCGCAATAATGAATTTGCCCCCTTGTTTCAATCTCCCATTTCCAGCTACAAAATTAGGTTATCAATCTTAAATCACTTTTTTATATCACACACATCCCAAATATTACACGTTATGATGTGGGATTTTTTTTTTTTTACCAGACATGAATTCATCACTAAATTCTGCATTTGACTTTTTTTTTTCACAAAATCACAGTACATATTGGCTGTTAAAATGTAAGCCACAAAAAGAATGAGCTAGAGAAAGCAAAAAAACCCTATTCCCTTCAATGCATTTAAAGAGAGAAAAAAACGTGAGAAAAAAATGCCCATTAAATAATGCATTTGAAGTGAGGAAAAATGCCCACTGGCTTTAACCCATTAACTTCAATGTGTTTCACAAATTCAACAAATTATTTGCAATATTTTTTTCAGCAATGCAAAATGGGACCAAGTCACTTATCACTAATTACAAGTGCCTAAAATTACATTCCTCCTTTAATGAATATTGTAATATCTTAATGTCAGGGCCAGAAATATGGGTAGGCAGAAGAGGCACGTGCCTAGGGCGCAACAAAGTGGGGGCACCAGAAACATACCTCTTCTGTGTCGCCTTGGGCACCTGGTTGGCTTGGCTGGGCTCAGGCCTGTTGAATGTTCCTAACAGACTCGGTATATCTTGCCACATCCAGTTTGTAAGCTTGTATTTGAACAACTCTTGTCTATCTGTACAGATAATTACTGCAAGTTCTAAAAGGCTAGCCAATTCTTTCACAGGACTATTATGAGATAGATGTGGCTAACAGTATTACTGTGTTCCTTAATTTTATCTTTAAAAACATGTGGACTGTTGTATGCAGTATAATGTAACCTAAGAGTCAGGAAAATCCATTACGCACAGTCATTTCTTGTCAAAACATCTCACTCTATTTGAGCTATTAGAGAAAATGTTGAAAAAAATAAAAAAAATAAAGTATGCTGTTTTATAATAAACTATATTTTCCTTAGACATTAAGCATGATAATTAACTTTTTGGCTTGTGGTGAATGTAAATAAATAGCTGTCTGTACTACCAGTTAAATGAGTTTGCTTTCTACTTATTTCATGACTAGTGACTACTATTTTCAGGCACTCCTTGATGTTTGGTAGCTCTCATCCCAACCCCCCCCCCCAGCTTCTGTGTTTGCTATCAATAGTTCAGACCAGTCCAATCTGTCCCAAGTTGAAGAGATAACAGGAGACAGATGTGAAAAGAAACACCAGAGGAATGTGATTATCCTGAGATAATCATCATATGTGAACTAATTAAGTTGCCGGAATTTGCCTGGTGTTCTCTAGGCTAATCCTGAGCTAGAACTTGCACCATATGTAGTTTACAGTTTCCCACAATTTCCTTTGTCAAACAGCAATACAAGTGTTATAGTGTAAGAAAAATAGAGCACAGCTTCCACAATAAAAAAATAATTTTGATGAAGAACTTACAAACCTTATAGAAGAGACATCAGCTTATGGATCAACTTAACTAGAGAAATGTTACAAACTTATGAAAAAAAAAATGGAATACGGTTTTCCAGGCAAGTAAAGATGGCGAAGAGCAACAAAGGGAAATTACAAGTTCAAACCAGATGTTAGCTGAAATAAGTAAAACAGGAATTAAAAAAACAGGACCTTTGAACTTTGCTAACAAGCCAGAATTTAATACTAGTATAATACATTTCCATTTAATAACCATGAGTTTCCTTTAAAATATACACTTTTTAAATACTGCTTAGTTTTGTGCTGCATAGAATTCCAAGACTGGTTCACTGCACATGCTCTAGGGTCCTGTCAATTATCTAAGCGTAGAGCCTATTACAATTTAATAATAATATTATTATAATAGACTGTATATATATATAGAATATGAAACACAGCACATGGCTTGTTAGTCATTAATTCAGATTTACATTGCAAGGTGGCATAAAAAACATTTTGCATCAGAATTTAATAATCAGCCTTGTAGTATTAGCTTCTATGACAAGCACACCTTGATTTCTGCTTGATGATTTGCAACAACATGTTCTTTTTAGGCTTTAGGTAGATTTTTAGTGTACCCTTTAGTTTATTCCATTATTGGCTTCAAAGCCTCAGGACGTTTACGTTAGTTTTCACCCAGTGTTCTGGGTATTATTGTTAAAAAGGCCTGCAAGCTATCTCCACATTTAGGAAACAATTATTGGCCAATAAGAAACCTATGAGAAACCATATGGATAAAAATAGATAACAGTTAATTGTGATACCAGGATTGTGATATATTTGGACCCATGTAGATGCAGTGTGCAATATGTGGGCAAAATGCAGAGACCTTTAAAAGACAGTTTGAGAGAACTGCCTCTTCCTCTGGATCTAGAGAATTGTAAAGGTGAGAGAAAAGTTTAAATAAACTCTCAGCTGTAGTTAGACATTGTCTTTTGTATGCAAACTTTTAAAAACAGATTACCAGATGGCCTCAACTTTTGGTAAGTATCCAGTTTTTAAGTGGTTTTATTGTGAGCTATATTCTGATCTATCTGCTAAAGGATAAGTAATATGTTATAAGCATGCTTATTTGGGTTTACAGACATATTGAGCTATAAATGTTAATAACCGGTGTATTGATGAATAATAATATAAGGACGCTCAGCGTCAGTTGCCAGGGAGCCGCAAACCCGGAAGTGTGCGCCTGCGCCGGCCGGTCCGCAGAGAGACGTGCCGGGAGGTAGGAGCATCGACAGATCTTCTGACGAGTCTTACAGTAACCCCCCCCTTCAGAAGTCACCTCCAGGGACTCCCAAAGTTAGTCTGGAATTTAAATTGTGGATTTATGGAACTCACACATCAAACAATTGTCCCTTAACTTGCTCAAAACTTGTTTTACTTCAGAAATATGTTCAGACATTGAGGAGGAAAAAACCAATATGTCCTCGAGATAGACAATGACACAAGAGTGCAGAAACCCAAAGGGGACATTTTTTATGAGATCTTGAAAGACAGTGGGTTATTACACAAGCCAAATGGCATGACAGGTTATTCGTAATGACCGTCCCAGGTGTTGAAGGCCATCTTCCACTCATCTCCTTGACGAATTTGAATAAAATTGTACGCCCCTCGTAGATCTAATTTGATAAAGATTTTGGTCCCTCTCAGCCTATCAAGCAATTCAGGAATCAAAGGCAAAGGGTAACGATTTTTAATCATAATCTTGTTCAAAGCACGATAGTCAATGCATGGTCTGAGAGAACCATCCTTTTGAACAAAGAAAAACACAGCTCCAGCTGGCAATGTTGATTTCCTGATAAAGCCTTTAGACAAGTTTTCCAAAATGTACTCTTTCGTGGCTTGGGAACAGACAAATGATAAATTCTTCCCCTAGGAGTAATGGGCCCGGGAACCAAATCAATCGGACAGTCAAGGATGGTGCAGTGGAAGGATTTCAGAATTTTTCTTTTCAAAAACTTCAGCAAAGTCCTTGTAGGCAAGTGGAAAAAGAGTATTAGACTTAGGTGGTGGTCACCGGAATAACAGAATAGGCCATACAATTAGAGCGACAAAACGAACTCCAGGCTGTGAGTTCTCTAGTGGACTAGTCAATGGACGGGTTATGGAGCTGGAGCCAAGGAAACCCCAAAATGATGGGAGTCTCGGGGCACTGAATCATAAAGGCTGCCAACATGAATGAGGACTGGGGAAGTAGCAGACGTAAGTACACCTGGTGAAATTAGTCTTCCATGGTAAATTGAACATTTTCTAATTGGAGCAGTGTTGTTAGTGGGGTACCGCAGGGCTCTGTACTGGTCCCCTGCTTTTCAACTTGTTTATTAATGACCTGGATTTGGGCATTGAAAGTACGGTTTCTATTTTTGCAGATGATACTAAATTGTGCAGAACTATAGGTTCCATGCAGGAAGCTGCCACTTTGCAGAGTGATTTGTCTAAGTTGGGAAACTGGGCAGCAAACTGGAAAATGAGGTTCAATGTTGATAAATGCAAGGTTATGCACTTTAGAAAAAATAATATAAATGCAAGTTATACACTAAATGTGTTGGGAGTTTCCTTAAGTGAGAAGGATCTTGGGGTTTTTATAGATAACAATTGTCTAATTCTGAGCAGTGTCATTCTGTAGCTACTAAAGCAAATAAAGTTCTGTCTTGCATAAAAAGGGCATAAACTCAAGGGATGAAAACATAATTAAACCTCTTTATAGATCCCTAGTAAGACCTCATCTGGAGTATGCAGTGCAATTTTGTACTCCAGTCCTTAGGAGGGATGTAAATGAGCTGGAGAGAGTGCAGAGACGTGCAACTAAACTGATTAGAGGAAAACTTTAGATGGAAGACTTTAAATTATGAAGGTAGACTGTCCAGGTTGGGGTTGTTTTCTCTGGAAAAAAACTCCACAGTTAGTATAGCTATGGGCATTTACGGTATGTGAGAAAGAGTGGAGGGGTGTGTGTGTATGCTGGAGGGGTTGAACTTGATGGACTTTGTCTTTTTTCAACCCAATTTAACTATGTAACTATGTTAGGCACTTTCAAAATGGTGAACTGGGATTTGGCACCAGGAATTCGAATTTGGCGCCCCTGGGGACGTCATGATGCTTGTCATCATGATGCCAGCGTCACCATGCTCAGTGTCAGTTGCCAGGGCCAGGGAGTGGCGAACCTGGAAGTGTGCACCTGCACTGGTGGGTCCGGAGAGAGACGTGCCAGGAGGTAGGAAAAGGGACAGATATGCCAGCGTGTCTTACAGTGATGCTCTGTATTTCCAGCCAAACGGGCAAGGATGTAAGTACTTTGCCACATTGTAGGTTAATGCTGCTGACACCCCTTGTGTATCTTAGGTAGTCCATATATACATGGAAGGATCTCCCCAGGGTAGTGGCGATGATATGTAGCCCCATCAATTGCTTTGTCTTCCTTCAGCCGTTTTAAAAGGCCTATGACATTTTTCTTGTAGCTGTTGGTTGGGTCCCTTTTTAGGGCTTCATGTGTGTTGTTGTTGCTTAGAAGTGTGGTCACCTTTGTATGGTAGTCTGATGTAATAGGTACAACTGTGCATCTTCCTTTATCTGTGGGCAGAATGGTGATATTCAAGTCCTTTTTGAGGGATGTCAGTGCTTCCCTTTCCTGTAACGTAACTGGCTAGGGCTGCAGACACTTTGAGGTAAAGTTGTTCAGCCTGATTTAGTTGTACTTTTGAGGCTTCAGTGGCTAATATCTACCACAGGAATGGTTTTTGGAGCAATTGCATAGTTTAACCCTTTGGCTAGGACCTCCATCTCTGACTGGGTAACAGATTCGTTACCCACTTTTCTTTGTTTTCTTGTGTCGCAGTTCCTTCTTTTCTCCTCCAGGTTAATTTCTCCTCTTTTTGGTTGTTCCCTGAATGGGATATCAAAATAGAGAACCTGTTCTGTTGCCTTTCCTAGCTCTTATTGTGCTGACAAAGATGTGCTTGTGTCGTGAACCCCTCACTCTCTCCCAGATAGCGGTAGGTAACAGTGAGGTCAAGCTTTGTTCTACCTGAGTGTTGTAAAAAAAATAAGTTTGAACAGAGGAAGAGTGGTGCGAAATCTATTGTCTGCCACATACAATGCTGTTTTGGCACCTCTCCCTGGAAGTTTTAATGGGATACTGTCATAGAAAAATATGTTTGAAATCTGACATGGGCTAGACATATTGTCAGTTTCCCAGCTGCCCCCAGTCATGTGATTTGTGCCGGCACTTTAACATAGGAACTTTCGGGCAGGCTGTAATTTCTCTGACTTAATGTAACTGAATCAGTCTCTGTGGGACTTGGCTGTTACTGTTGAGTGTTGTTCTTATATCTATCATGGAGCTGTTATCTTGTGTTAAGCTGGCCATAGACGCAGAGATCCAATCTGATTTCCTGGATATTGTATGCAGTGTCCCCACATTTGTCCTGCCATGCCGATCGGTAGAAGATTTCTGTTGGCCACGGATCACATCTCTTCATATATTGCCGATTTTACGATTTTCAGTGGCAGACTGTCACCAGCTATGCCTGACATAAACTTTAGTATCATTGCTGATCTGTTCTTTTACTGCTTTATTTCAACAGAATGTTTGTGGAAGGCCAGCAGATGGGGAAGTCTGATCATTCGATGATTAGAACGATCAGATCTTTGTGTCTGTGGCCAGCTTTAGGGAGCTGCTATCTGGTTACCTTCCCATTGTTCTTTTGTTAGGCTGCTCAGGGTGAGGGAGGGGGACGATATCACTCCAACTTGCCCTACAGCTGTAAAGAGTGACTGAAATTTATCAGAGCACAAGTCACATGAATGGGGGCAGCTGGGAAACTGACAACATGTCTAGCCCCATGTCATATTTCAAAATCGAATATTAGAAAATCTGTTGGCTCTTTTGAAAAATTGATTTCAGTGCAGAAGTCTGTTGGAGCAGCACTTTTAACTTATGTGTTTTGAAAAAAAACATGTTTTCCCATAACAGTATCTCTTTAATAACATATAAAAGCTTCAATCATGCTAATACAATCAATACCTAACTTAATGAAATTTTTGCAGATTATGATAAACAGATTATGCTGATTGGAGCAACATTCCAGAAAGATATGTACAAAAGAAATCCTATGTACAAGTTATTCTGAATTAAGAAAGCCAGTTGAATTATGAAACGTCTTCAAGGGAAAAAAACGCAGCAAAGTCCAGTTGATTTGACTTATTTCTACAAATGGAAGAGCGTCCAGTTATATCCCTTTGTCATTCACGACAACCAGGCCGTAGCCTGCTAAAGTTCAGTGCTGCCCAATATATTGGCACTCTAAAAATACAATTAAAAAAAAATATGTTAAACATCTTGTAAACAGGATGAAAAACTGTCCAGTAGTAGTCACTGCAGACCATGAAACACTTCAAGTCCCGTAGGCATCCATTTATTTTCAGTAATGTACTATGCTGAATACCATCCATTAGGTGCCATGTATACTGCGTCCCATAGGTCTTCCAGGTCTACTCAATTCCTGTTAAACTAGCTTTGCTTTAAATGGATTCATTTGGGGCAGATGACTCTCTTCTTAGTTTGTTTTATAAACACCAACTGTCTTCCAAACTTTGCTTTTGCTTAGCATAGCCATGTTTCCAAAGGCTTCAACTATTGCACAAGCTCTTGTTTGTTTAGGGTCTGGACACACAAGAAGTTTTACTGTGCAGAAACATGGTCTGATTTTTAAAAAAAGAAGACCGATGTGTCAATATGCTAAGCGGTTTCAAGCTTAAGCAATAGCACACTAAGTTATTGTATTTATACGGTGGTCACCTTTTTTTTTAAAAAAAAAAACCATGCTGTGTTTCCGCGTCGAGAACTGCATATGTGTTCATGCCCTTATTGTAACAGATAGAAGGTGATCTTCCAAAGGCTTGCTTGGATATCTATTAAGAGTGTCTTTAAACATTATTATTTTATCATGAAGTCCATAACAGTTTCAACCTTTTACTACAGTGTGGCTACGTAGGTTTGTGTATTTCCCCATTAGTTTGAATGACATCAGATATTCAGCTATACTACCACTGCAACATTTACATGCCACAAGCATCCAAAGTCCTCACACGCTTAAGTGTGTTTTTATTAGGAAACTGACAATTTGAGTTCAAATTAGAAACACTTGTCTTCCCTATTACTCACCAGTCTTCCAATTTTCAATAGTGCAGTCAAGATTGTTGACTCATACAAAAATCTGGTTTTCTTTATCTAACTCAGAAACTCCTGGGGGCCAGGGGGGAATTTGAAAAAGTGGTGTTAGATTTTAGAATTAAATTGGAGCAAAATATTTGTTAACACCAGAAAAACATTAAAAACAAAATTCCTAGTTACACGAATGCCTCTTTTAAGCTACTTTATTGCAGAATTTTTTTTACAGTATAGTACAGCATTTTAGCCAGTTGAACTCCATCTCTTTGATTTTGCCATTATTAACTTCGGTAAAATGAAGTTAATAACTCCAAAAACCAGTGGAGTAATTAGCAGGGGTGCAGGGGGTGCAATTGCACCAGGGCCCCCACCCCCTTGGGGCCCATCAGAGCCACAATAATGGTTATGGCAGGCAGTTATCTAGGGGGGAGATTTTACATCACATATGCCATCAACAATCCAGTATGCGATTTATAGAGGTAAGAGCCTGACAGGGGGGCCCAGGTGCCCATCCTGTATGGGGGCCCACCAGGAAGTAGTTACACGACTACCAAAAACTTAAACCAACTTTTAATTAGTGTAAGTTGTACTCCTTTTGGAATTTTACTCCCCAACTATTATTCTACTGGAAGACTATTCCAAGATTCATCTGTAAAATATAGTATCAATTCCTTTCTAATTCCAAAAACCCTAGTGAATGATCACTGGTCTGGAAAATCTCTAGTTATTCATTTTAGAGATATTTCAGTAACACAGGTTTAATAGCAGTTTTAACTTTCATGATGATTTTACTGAAGTAATCTGGCCATGTGAATTGGAAGCTAAAATTCAAGCCTGATATTTTAAAGAAGAAATAGAGACGTTTCAACTTCTCTGCTGTGGAAATCAAAGCAATTTGCAGAGGGAGCCAATTAGAAACAAGAAACGTTTTTGCCTATTCTTTGCACAAAAAAACTTTTTTTTTTAAATTTCTTGAGCCAAAACAGGGCAAACAAAAATGATTCTACTCAATGTCTGGTTCTTGCAATGTAGATCATTTAATTTTAAAAAAGAATCATGAGTCAATGTGTCTTTCCATAATTTGGATCACGACACCATAACTCTGCTAAAAACGAATTTCAACATGAAATAAATCTGATAGGACTGCTTTTACACCAATATAGATTAATTTTCTCTTTGTTGTTGGATTTAAGAAAAACAACTGTTTTATTATTACAGAGAAATAAAGCTTCCTTGCTTTCTGAGAATTCTCTATGAGTTTTCATCTAGGAGGAAAGTTCTGCACTCATATTAATGTCTTCTCGGAATTGATTATATTACATCTTTAGGCAATTGCATTGTTGAAATTGTGGTTGTGTGCCACTTTGAAAAATTAATCTTAGAGAACAATTAAACCACAACCCTCAGCATTCTACAGAACCCCCTGCTTTCACGGTATAGTTTTATATGTGAATCACTATGGTTCTGTATGTAAAATGTTTCCTAAATTATGACCATGTTTTTTGTCTTTAGAATGCTCCACTAATTTGCTAGGCTTAAAGGAGTGGTTCACCTTTAAATTAACTTTTAGAATGCTGTAGAATGACTAAACAACTTTTCAGTTGGTCTTTATTTTGATTTTTGTTCATGGTTTTTGAATAGTTTGCCTTCATCTTCTGCTGACTCTTTCCAGCTTTCAAATAGGGTCTCTTTGCCTATCTAAAAACAAATAAGGCTACAAATGTATAAATATTGCTACTTTTTATTATTCAGCTTTCTATTTATATCCCAGTCTTTTATTCAAATCAATGGATGGTTGCTAGGGTAATTTGGGTCCCAGCAACCCTATTGATGAAACTCCAAACTGGAGAGCTACTAAATAATAAGCTAAATAACTCAAAAACCACAAATAAAAAATGAAAACCAATTGCAAATTGTCTCAGAATACCACTCTTTACTTCAAACTAAAAGTTAATTTATTTAGTCTGTTTTATTTAATTGTCACAAACACAACTGTATGATATGAGTATAAAGCTACTGTGAGCAGGGCCTAATTCTTTTGATACCTGTTTCCTACTTTTAAGTCTCCGTTGTAAAATACTGTCATATTTGGTGGTGCTAAATATATACAAATAATGATGATGCATTCGGACCTGCTATAAAAACTGGGTAAATAGATAGACTGTTCAAAATAAACAATGTTTCTAATATAGTTAGTTAGCCAAAACTCTGAGTTAGTCACATTTGCAATTGATCCTCAGCATTCAGCTCAGATTCAAAAGGAACAGTTATGACATATGTGCCCCCCTCAAGTCACTGATTGGCTACTGTCTGGTAACCAATCAGTGGAAACCAAGTGAGCTGAAAAGCAGGAAGTAATTTTCCGTTATGTTAGACATCCAGAACCTCCAGCCTTTATACATTACATTTTTGGCTAACTAACTAGATTAGAAACATTTTTTACTTTCACAGTCTATCTTTTTACCCATTTTATATTTTTACACTAAACAATTCCTTTAAGACATCTGAAAGTAAAATAATAAAATAGAAGTACATCACTGTAAGAAATTAAAACATAATATTGCATTTATTTTGCATTTTATTTTTTACAATTTTTTTTTGTGGTCAAAACAGGAGAATAGAGCTAATCAAAATATTCTTTCTTGCTGCCTATTCATTATTAAAGGAAGTATATTTCTGTGTGGCTTAGATAATGAGCAATTCAGGAGGCCCATATATCAAAGGTCGAATTTCGAATTCATGTGAGTTTTTTTGCGCTAAAAATTTCAAATAGACACGAAATTCAATTGGGAGGTGTCATGCCAAGGCAGCGTTGCCCTGGCATCAATAGTTCACATAGCAAAACAGTTGGTCAAAGTCTCACACAGAGACCCTTGATTGTATATCTCACCAGGGGGGCTGTGGAAAGGTGAGAACCATATCTCTCTTTTTGAGACGATCTGGAGCCACACCAGGAAGCTGGCCAGTATGTTCTTTGATCGGCTGATCAAAGAACAGAGCTGTGGACCTAGAGCAGCAGGGGGGTGGATAGCTAGTAGAAAATTATGGATTATAGGAAAGTATCCATATCTCCTGTGTCATAGGGTTCACAACCTCATAACTTACATATTGGTTATGAGGAGGTCACAAGCTTCCTAACAATACCAAACAGGACCAGCCTATACCTACCCGTTAGGAGAACTGGTTTCTGGGGGACTGGAAAATGGGAACCTATTAGTGTTTGGTATTGTTCTGTTTGCCCACATATGGATCACAGCCTGCCCATGTTTTTATTATAGTATTGGGTACTGGCAAGTACCCATATTATATTAAAGGATATTTGGGAATATTGCCTTAGAGTAGCAGACCCCCTGCAGGGGGTCGTAAATGACATGTTCCTTGGCACTCCTACCTCCTGCATAAGGTAATGAGGGGAGTGTCCCAGCAGGGAATAAAAAGGTGACATTCCAAATATCTAATTGTCATACAAGGAGGCTTCATTTTCCAAGTGAATTGTATGTCCAACTTTCAACTCCTGCCTCAGAGGATACATTGACAACTTCTAAACTTGGCAAAGTAAGGGTTTTCATTGTGTTTTATTCCCTTTTATTTTATTTACTGTTTTGCAATAATATGTAATTTTTGTAATACCATTTTTATATACATATGCACTGTTTCTTGTAATATTAAATACCATTTAATACGTTAGTCCTAGTGCTCTAAATGAACTCATAGCCCATATGAATGCTCGTGCCTAAGTGTATGAACTCTCTGTATGTGTGGAAAGGGAAAGTTGCCTATTTGTATGTTTGATAACTAGTACGGCTAGCAGGAAAGTGTGTTTGAGTGTGAATTAACCCTTTGGCTGCTGGAGTGCTTGTTAGACTAGTAGGATCTTACCCTGACTAACTACCATAGGAGGGAGTGTTTGATGTATGGTTAAGTGTGAGTTATTACCTGTTATAGAGGGCAGGGGAATAGTCACATTAGGTTTCTATCGCCTGTTAATGATAGATGGTGGCAGCGAATGAACTTTGTGGGTGTTGGTGTGTTTTTGGTGTGTCTGATGTTGGTCTAACCTGTGTGTAAGGTGATTGAGAGACTGATTGTAACCCCTTGTAGCCAAACCCAAGAGTTAAGTGTGGTGGAGTGGAAGTGTTTTCGTGACAGGAGGTTATTGGGATATCAAAACTTTAACAAATATTTTTGACCTGAAAACTCGAATCTATATTGTCTAAACTCGAATCGAGTTTTTTCACCAAAGAAAACCCAAATGTCAGGAAGGCTAATAACATCTTCAAATTGGTCACTGGGCCACCCCATTGACTTAAACATGAACTCTGCAGGTTTAAGGTGGCGAACAGTCGAATTTGAATGATTCCCAGGGTATAGGTTCAATAAATCTTCAAATTCAAATTAAAGTTCGAATGGAGTTTGGATGATTTGCAATTCCAATTTGAGAGTTTTGACCAAAAAAATTTAAATTTGAATTTACTTTTTGACCCTTAATAAATCTGTCCCTTAAGTGTTACCAGTATTTGTGTGAAACAGACAATTTGTTACCATTAACAAATAGCTTTGTACATAAATTGATCAGTAAATGAGACAAAGGAGTTAATCAAACTCAGTAAAAAATAAGCTTTATTCTTTACATAACCAGACATAACCAGACAGAAGATCAGGCATAGCAATCAATAGCATTATAAAATGTGTTATAAATTGAGAATTTATGTATATATTGTCTGCAGGTTACACAGTGCTTTAATAAAATACCTTTATTTTAGCAACATACTATGCTATGTTATATTGTAGTATATTTATTTAGCATTTAATTACAAGTATGTTCTTATATGATAAAGTTCATGGCAGTAAGCACAAAGATATTCCATGGAGTCATATTCCATGGCTGCACATTTTCTATCATGATGGTAATTCAAGTAGGAGAACTCTGACTACTTATATGAATATGCTATGACACTCCTATTTAAAATAATAAAATATCAGTCATTATTTATATTGGAGCAATGTCCATCAGTGTTCCAGTCACTTGCAGGACTAATGCCAAAGTAAGCTGTTCAAGCTGCTTGCAGTAACTCGCTTTTTGCATTTTTGCATTATTTCAGTTGTTACTGAAAGTATGTATCATTTACAGCATTGCTGTTAGACTGGAGGACTGTATCTAGATCTTGATGTGCATGGCCAGTTCAACATTTCCACATTCCGAAAATGTTCTCCCTGTTTGTGAAAAATTTCTCAGACAGTGAATAATATGAAAATATATACTTTGCTACCACCTGCTGGTTAACTATGGATTTGTATGTTAAATTTACCAAGACAACAGCAGACGTTAAATATAATGTTTTTTTGTCAGACTGTATGAATTATGGTGCTTTCCATCAACATTTTGCAGAATCCATCCTTATTGCTAGAATCTACTAACTATTTCTAACTTTCCCATTATAGCTGAACTGTATAAATTGGGTTGAAAATTGTAATTTATGCATAATTTAAATCTTGTTTTCAGTCAAGATAGTATACAAACAATACAGCTGTCTTAAATTAAGTGGCAAATGTGGCTGCAGAGTTGAAAGCTCGGTATTAAAGGACAAGGAAAGTCTAAAATAGAAAAAGGCTATATTTTGTAAACTAAACATAAACATAAGCTTACTGCACCACAAACCCTAATCAAACAAATGATTTATGATTTCAAAGTTGTGCACATGGGGCTGTCATCTTGCAACTTTGTTAAACATCTTTGCAAGACCAAGACTGCGCACATGCTCAGTGTGATCTGGGCTGCTTAGGGATTGTCATAAATTATCAAAACAGCACAAGTCAAATAATATCTGTCAGAACCTGCTACAGCAAGATTGATTAATAATCAGAATATACAGACTGCACTGGGTCCTGTGTTGTCATGTTATCTAATGTGGATTTTATAATTTTTTTTATTGTTAAATACAAACTTTCGCCAACTCTGCAGAACCAGTGGCTGCAGCAAACTAATCCTCAAAATAGAATTCCAGTTTATCTGTTTAAATCTGGTGGCATAATCTTTGTCTCTGCAGCTGGAGTTGGAAACAGTAAAGGGGATGAAATCATGAAAAAGACTTTGAGACTGTGCTAAAGATTTTCTGGAAACAACCAGGTGTATAAGTAGGGTTGCCACCTGTCCGGGTTTGACCTGGACAGCCTGGTATTTTGAAGAGCTGCCCACATCTAAACTTCTGGCCCAGTTTTCCAAATAAGGAAAATCAGGCAGGATCCCCTTGATTGACACGTCGCTCGGGCAATCACTGATCGCTGCATCATAGCCCCATCCCTTGACAGTACAGCCACTCCCACTGACATCACAGCCCCTCCTGATGTCATGAAACTGCCCCTGCCTGATCTCAGCTCCATGAAAAGTTGGCAACCCTATGTATCAGGGCTGCGCCGTAAGGGCACCCTAGCAGACGTGTGGACGAGGCACCCACATAGCACGAGTGGGCATGTGCGAATTGGCGCTCACGTGTGGTCCCCTCTCTGCCCGTCTCTCTGAAGAAAAGGGCAGAGAGGGGACCGAAGTGGGGGTAGGTGACAGAGGAGGTATGTGTGGTGTTTATACAAATGGCCTGCGGGTGTCACTGTGCACATTACTTGTACTATGTAGATACACAGTACTTTCTGTACAGTTTGAGAGTGATAGAGTTCAAGTTACTGCTGTTGTGTAATGGTTGCATGAACCTGCTAATAAAGCCCTGTTATACTCTGCTCATCCTAGGCAGAGCAGAACACAACAGATTGGTGACAGGATGTCTCTTCTACCTCTGCAGCAGCCTGCACCTTTTCTTCCAAACTCTGATGAGCCTACCATACCAGGTCCGGACTGAGAATTAAAATAGGCCCTAGCATTTCAGGTACACAGAGGCCCAATCAGCCCACATAGAGGCCCAAACAGCCTCCACCAGCCCATTTAATAGTCACTTTCTATGACAACAAACAGCAGCCCCTCTGGCATTTGCCAGAACCAACAGATTGCCAGTCCGGGCCAGTACCATACCTTTTATTGCTTGGATCTGTATGTTTGATAATTACATCATTGCTGCTGACCAAGGGGAGATATCTGAAGCTATAAAGTGTGCTTTACTTATTCATTGCCTGGGAGCAGAGGGACAGCGTATATTCTATACATTACCATTACCTGATGAGACTTATGAAACTGATCTAACTGCTATAAAGAACTTTTTTATGCCAAGAGTAAATGTGGTTGCTGAAAGATATAAATTCTGCTAACTTGGGCAGCATAATGGTGAATCTACAGAACATTTTGTACCAGCTTCGAGAGAGCTGATAGTTACCTGTGAGTTTGGGAATCTAACAGATGAAATCCTAAGAGACCAAATAGTGGAAAAAACAAACTCACATCGCATTATAGAGAGACTGATCCTAGAGCAGGATTTAACCCTTGCAAGGGCTATTACAGTTGCTAGCCAAATTGAAACAGCAGTGGCAGAGGCTAAAGCTCTCAGTCAGGGAACTGCTGGGAATGTACAGACAGTGAATCCAGTACTCTGGCCTAATAATCCACAGTCACAGGCAAAATACAAATACAGTGCTAAGGAAAGGGATTCACTGCAAAACCATGTAGCAAATACAAATAAAAAATATTGCTTCCGCTGTGGTCCAACACAAAACACTGCAAACTATGCTGCATGTCCTTCAAAAGCTATACAGTGCCGCAGATGCTCAAAGGTAGGTCATTTTGTTTGGGTCTGCCGTAGTTCTGCTAAAGATGTTCACAACTACACATGTTACAGTATTCAGTGTGGATGAAGTTGGTACATTTATTCCAGACAAGTTTATATGCACTGTCAATGTCAATACTGCTTCTGCTGACAAGTGACACTCCATTAACCTGATGCTTGATACAGGTTCAGCTGTTTCTATACTATACTGTTTCTATACTACCAAAGGATATTTTCTTTAATTAAAGGATCCGATCCATGTGCTTGGTTGCTTGCCATTGACTGTACAATTTAAATCAAATACTGTTACATAGTGAATAAGGGTACTGCTATACTTGGAAGGGATCTCTTTACTGCATTAAAACTACAATTAGTTGATGGTCTCATTACTACAGCCTGCCTCACCACAAAGTGACACTTCATTGGGTTATGGAAATAACTTTGTACACAAAGTTAAGCTGAGACCAGATGTAAAACCAGTACGCCAGAAATTGAGGCGATTGCCCTACTCTATAAGCAAGGCTGCCTCACAGAAACTACAGAGCAATGTGCCATGCAACAACGCAATCATCTGCAGCTGAATTATTACATGGCAGACAGATGCACACTAAGTTACATGTTGCAGATATCAAACTTCCACTAAGTACTGTTCCTACAAAATCATCTACTGCGGACATTGTCAATAAGCCACATGCAAGGCTATATATGAAAAAGTGGTGCAAGAGAAGTGCACTTTCAGCCTGGATCTATAGTCAGAATAAAGAAACCAGGAATAATGAAAAAAGGAATATCTAAATTTACTACACGACTTGAAGTGAGACGCCAGCGAGGAGCATACACATAAGAACTATCTGATGGACGCACTTGCTCCTGCTAGATATGACTTTGGAGATGTTCCATTTGATGAAGAACATTTTCCTACTCCTGATATCAACTGCAATAGGCCTGAAGAAAGTGAACCTATAAGGCATACTGAGAGAATCAGAAAACTACCTGCAGGGTCCAAGGACTATGTGCTGTGAAGAATGTATATGATTGCTTTAAGATACATATTGTTTAATTGTAACTGTTTATTATATTTGTCCAAATGCTTTCCTACTATAGGGGGAATGTGGTGTTTATACAAATGGCCTGCGGGTGTCACTGTGCACATTACTTTGCATATACACAGCTGTACAGCTTGAGAGTGATAGAGTTCAAGTTACTGCTGTTGTGTAATGGCTGCATGAACTTGCTAATAAAGCACTGTTATACCCTGCTCATCCTCGGCTATCAAGACACGACAGTATGTGCCTGATGCCCCTCCCAGCTTTGTGCCCTAGGCACGTGCCTACTCTGCCTACACCTTGGCCTGGCCCTGGGGTGTATCAGGAGAATGCAGGACCTGGCCCAAAATATGCTAAACAAGTGTTGACCAATAATGAAGAAAATGTTGAGTAGTTGATACCAATAATAACCATGGGTGCATGAGTCTGGATCTGAGGCCACCTCCTCTCAAGGGAACAGGAACAGCATTGGGGCAACCCTTTTAAAATAAACAGAAGTGGTATAAAGGTGATACCTTCATTGGCTAACTAAGATAATCTAAGACATTGTATTAAATGGTTTAGCAAAATGTCACTGTCACTCGAGATCTACATTTCTAAGCACCATTACTTTACTGGGACTGTAAATACAATATTAGTCCCATGTGAGGTGTTTGTGGCCAGATTGCAATCAGACAACAACCGCCTAAACAGGGGATTCTTATCCTATGTGTATGTACCTAAATTGGATCCCAATGCTAGTTAGAGCATGTCTCCATAATTATCTATAATAATGAGAAATTTCTTTCTATAACCTGTTTCTAATTTGAGAAATTTCTTTCTATAACCTGTTTCTAATTAAATTGAGTTACAAAACAAATCTAACCAAGTATGTGGATCACAAATCTTATTTTCTGACATAATTTGGGTAAATAAAGCATAAATAATGCTAAAGGATAAATAATGCTAAAATGGTAAATTTAGCCAGTAAAATACTGCATATTGTTTGAGCAATGTTCTTCCTTTTGCACAGATAGATGGGCTCTTAATGTCTAAAAGTGCATTTTAGCTGGCGATTTTGCAGCGCCATCCAAAAACAGATGCCGGCATCCAAAAACGGACGCATGCGTCCAAAACGAGGCTCTGGTGCCCCAGATTCGTCCATCACTAGTCAAATGCAAAATCTCTAAACTTCACTTCCAGTTTAGAGTTTCTGATCTAGGAGTTGCTTGGGAATTGTGGTTGATATGTAAGCACAGTCTTTGTTACACTTAGTTCTTTAGAACAATTTCGCAAGTTGCCAGAAAACTGGTTTGGAGCAATACCAAGGACATTTTAAAATGTGGTTAGCAGAAATTTTAAAGTTACAGGGATAGTATTTTCTATCTCTTGTAGCTCCAGGGTACCAGAGCTCTCCATACATAGTAATCACCAATACCAATTTTAGCACCTAATTAAATGACCAATCCATTGCACCCATGTTTGGCCTTTCTCCAGCCTAGGCCTGTCTGCTTACCAAAAAAAGTTTCGCTGAATAATTATTTGGACATGAATCACCTTGCACAACCATTCGGTCCAAAGACTTTGAAATGAAACTTAAAATTTCTCTGCTGAGTAAACAGAATTGTCATGTCTTCACCATGTTAATATATATTTCACATGCTTTGGGCTCCCTCTGTTGGACACTTGCTGTAATCACACATGGTAATTTCCCTTTATTCTGCATCTCCACATGGTTTATGGCAGAACTGCATTTGGACTTATCAGGCCACCATACTTGCACCATGTAATCTAGTGCAATGCCTTGTGGGACCTAGGACTCCATTTTACAGACCATGCTGTGGAAGAAACAAACACAGCTCCATCACCTCCACATGGCAGCATCGCTGGTAAGCAAACAGACTCAAATTTGCACCAAAAACACCCCCACAGCTGCCAGCACTCTCAGAGACATTGCTGCATAGACTTTGTGCCAGCATGTATATTTTATGTTTATATATAGTTTGATTGCAAAGCATACTCATATTTTCTGTAATTTATTACAGTTTGACAATTTCCATTTGCATTCCCACTTCTCATTGCTATCCAGTAAAATCTACACACTTCAGCTCTCAGTCTCTTTATTGGATTGTGGGAAGGTTTAAGCTGCATGTCGAACTACACACTGCTCAAGGGTAATGTGTAGGGAGGATAGAACAAGAGTACCAGAACCATTTTCTACCTACACCTATAGGGTGATTCATAACCTGAAGAATCAGTAAAGTTGTATTATTTATACTGGACACTCTGACTTCTAAAAAGAATGTGTTTTATTCCATCCCACGTCATTGGTTATTCTGTAACTCCAAACCAAACCGATCCCACAATTTTACAAGAGGCAAAATGACTCAGTTAGACAGTTAATATCAGTTAGACATCTTAAATTGGCAGAGAAGCATGGCAAAGGCTCACATACAACCCCTTGGTTATAGCATGGAGTATCCCTGCAGCTGAGGGGGGGGGGGGAGAAGCTGCTCTGGTATTTTCATTAAACTGGTCTATTTAATTCTGCTGGAGGGGGATGCTGAAATTAATTTACTATACCAATGCATTCACTGCTAAACTGAAATTAAATGCTGAGGACATAGAGTCAAATATTCTTGGGGCAACTGTATCAAATTGGTGAGGGGTTACATACCATACATTGATGGGGCCACTGTTTCATGAAATGCTAGGGTCACTGTACCAGCAGAAGTAAAATAGTAAAAAAAGTCACTGAGCCATTTAATGCTGGGAGTGATTTTAGTTTCTGGGAGTTACTGTACAAGTTTTTATTGAAACCCAAACCCCACTGGATTCTGTTCTAGGTGTGATCTTCTGCCTATAACAGCCATATTTGGCCCTGGGCCTAGCTTCAGCCAATTGGGTGCCACTAGGTCTTATCTCATGAAAATCCAGTAACTCCTACAGGAAAAACAGGGAAAGAGCTAGAGAATAAATGAATAAATGTAGTCAGACAGGCCAGGTCAGTACCAGAAAAGCAAGCATGTGAGACATAAAACAAATTCTAGGTCAGAAACAGATCAAGGTCAGAACGAGAAAATAACACAAGGAACAGGAACAGCAACCAGGTATGGAAATCACCACAGAGGAACAAGCAAGCTTGACCTACAATGGGCAGCATGTGAGTGCAGAGCAAGGGTTTTTATAGACACTCTGATGGAAAACTCTGAGCACCTCTGGCTAAACTGACCACATGTGAATTTATTATGCCTGCTTGGAAACTAAAGGTGAACAAAACCTCCCTGCTCAGAGACAGCAATGGCAAGTAGGCTACATAGAAGACAGCAGAATCAAGGCAAGATGTGATGCTACCCCCTCTCAAAAGGGGCTTCTGGACTCCCAGGATTGATGGAATGAATTTGCTTTTTATAAGCAATTGGCATGGAAATCAGAAGCCAGAACCCATGATCTCTCGTCGCCTTCTTAGTGCACCAAATACTGACATTTGCCCCTGAAAATTATGGAGTCTACCAGTTTGGAAATTTAATTTGAACAGTGACAGTGCTTAAAACTTCAAGAACTTTGTATGTACCAATAAACCTCAGTCCTAGTTTGGCAAAGGGTACCTTAAATTAGATATTCTCAGCAGCAGGGACTTCTGAGGGCGAACAAGAATAAGAGAAGGCCTTAGGGTGTCTACCAAAAACTTTTGTAGATAATTAAGTGTTATAGAATGATAGGTCAACCCCAACTGTGACCCCCTATCAGATACAATACTCAATAGAATCCCATGTAACCTGAAAATATTTTCTACAAAAAGATCTGCAAGTACTTTGGCTGAAAGCATCCATTGGAGAAGAACAAAATGAGCCATTTTACTGAAGCTATCCACCATCAGACAAGCCTGAACTTGTGACAGCTTTTCATTCGGCTTATGCGCATGACGTCACATGCGCATACTGCGCATGCGCATGGGCTGTCATGGCGGCTCGCACCGGGAGCTCCCTCTCGGTGCGAGTAAGCCAGCGCAGGCAGGGGGATTTTTTTTAACTACTAGAACCCCAAACTGGAATTTGGGGAATTTGTTTAGCCCCATAGGTGCCCTTTAATAGATTTTTGTGATCCATGTGGACTATGATTTGATATTCAGCCCCCTCCAGGAGGTGCCTCCACAAAGGCCCACTTGATGGTAAGCAATGTCAGGTTGCCAATTTCATTGTTTGCTTTTGCAGAAAACTTGCGGGGAAAATATACTTTGTTAGTATCCAGGTAGAGAGTACAGCACCAGGCCCTTTTTAACTGTGCATGAACAACCTCTTCTGCTTCTAGTCTGATATTGGGTTCAGCTCCCTTTATGGTTAAGGCAACAACGGGAGCTACCAAGGAATAAATTACCTATAATGATAGCAGAACCAAGGAATTACTAAATAGCACAGAGGGTGGGGGGCAGGGAGCATTTCTAGTCTATGCTGAGAAATGATATAGCCCACAAAAGGTATACTGTTAAAATCAAAAGTACTGTACAATTCTCTAGTCTAGCATACATGTAATTTATTCTGAGTCTAAAAAGAACTTGGCTGACATGTTCTATGTGCTCTGTCAAACTGCAAGAATAAATTAGTATGTCATTTAGATAAACTATGACAAATTTCCGCAGTAGATAACTGAATACATCATTTACAAACTGTTGAAAACCTGCTGGATCATTACAGAGGCCAAATGACATTACTAGGTACTCATAGGGGCAGATTTACTTTTGGCCGAATTCGAGGGTTAAAAAACCCTCAAATTAGACCATGTGAATAGATGGTGAATGAAAATCCTTTGAATTCGAATATCGAATTTGAAGGATTTTACCGCAATTCGATCGGTCGAATATTTCTTATTCGATCAAAAATAACTAAACCTAATTCGGTAGCTTTGATCTGGCGAACTAGGCAGTCGAATAAAAATTTAAAGGGGAAGTACTTTGACTGTCCAATAGTTGAATATTCAAATAGATTTTAATTTGAGTCATTCGATCGAATTTTCAAAATTCACTGGTCGAATGTTTTTGAAAATTACTTCGAATCCTTCATGTGAATTTAGTAAATCTGCCCCATAATGTCCATTTTGCTTTAGTAAAACCAGTTTTCCATTCATCCCCCTCCCTTATCCGTATCAGATTATAAACTCCTCAAAGATCCATTTTAGAAAATATCTGTGACCTTTGACCCGTTCAAATAGTTCCGAGATTAGAGGAAGGGGATAATGTTTTTTAACAGTGACTTTGAGACCCTTATCGTTAATACATGGACATCCATCTTGCTAACAAAAAAAAACCCAGTGGCAATAAACTAAAATGAAGTTTACAATTCTCTTGGAATGTAAAAAATTCTCTCTGGACCCCAGAAAATTTATCAGGTAGGGGTAATTTAGGTTCTGGAGCTTGAATAGCAGTGTGTGGTGGCAGGCATGGTAGGTGGATCTGGATGCAGCTGCTGCATTAGATTAGAGATTAAAGGGGTGGTTCACCTTCAAGTTAACTTTTACATCGGTCTTCATTATTTATTTTTCATAATTTTTTAATGATTTGCAATTTTCTTCTGTTTCTTTGCAATGCTCTGTAAGGCTACAAATGTATTGTTATTGCCACTTTTTATTACTTATCATTCTATTCAGTCCATCTCCTATTCATTTTCCAGTCTCTTATTCAAATCAATGCAGGGTTGCTAGGGTCATTTGTACCCTAGAAACCAAACTGCTGACACTGCAAACTAGAGAGCTGCTGAATAAAATGCTAAATAACTATAAAACCAAAAACAATAAAAAATGAAAACCAATTGCAAATTGTCTCAGAATATCACTGTAAGGGCTTACCCTGGTGGTCTAGTGGGCAGCGGGGTCCATTGCTGCTCCTTTAGCGTGGACGCCCGCTGCACTGCTCCTCTTTGGTCCAAGCGCCGTAATCCATTAGTGCGCGCACAGCGCACTTCCGGTATATTTAAAGGTGCTGATGTGATGACGTCAGCGCGCATTGGCGTGAAATTCAAATTATTTAAAGGGACATTCTGGATTTTCACAGTGCCCGTTATAGGTTCAATTCCTGTGTTCCTGGTGCCTTGAGTTTGTTCTTGTGTGCTTATTTCATCTGATTCCTGTTGTGACCCCCTGCCTGTTACTGACTACTCCTGACTTCTGTGATCCTGACCTTGGCTTGTTACCCGACTATTCTGCATTCTGTAATCTGACCCTGCCTGCCTGACTATTCTGATCTGATCTCCTGGTTTGACCCTTGCCTGTTATCTGACTCCGATCCTGCCTGATCCCACTGATAGTCTTCCTGGTTTTGATCTTGGCCTGTCTGACTCCGTCTGTGTTCCGCCTGTCCTGACCCGGCCTGATCTGTCTACGTTATCTGCCTCCGTCCAGTCCAGTGACCTTCTGCCCAAAGACTTTGCTTAACAGATGTGCCCCTTGCTAGCCAGAACTTGCACCTCTCGTTAAGTTCAGGTGGCATCTGAGTAGCTGAGGGCTCCTCCCGAGGCCAAAGGCGGTCACACTACTGGTGAAGCACGAGCTGAGATGAGGGTGCTTAGCATCTGTTCTGGTTTGGGTGCTGACCGTGACAATCATTCTCTACATTATACTAAAAGTTAACGCAAAGGTGAACAACCCCTTTAACTGATCTGCAACAACAGGAGACACTATGGCTCCTTCAACATCCATGACCCATTGTTGTAAGGAATAAAGTTTACCCTTGTGGTCCAGTGGCTCACCCTGGTGGTCTAGTGGGCAGTGTGGACTACCGCTGCTCCTTCGGCGTGGACACTGCCGTGTTGCTGCTTTCTCCTACAGTGCCGGTTTCCTCTATTGTGCTCATGGCATGCACTTCCTGGTTTCATAGGCCCATTCACACTGGCATGTGACTTCAGCGCGCAATGGCGCAAAATCCAAACACTATTTAAGGGGAATTCAGTTTATAGCACATTGCCCATTGTTAGGTTCTATTTTCTAGTTCCTGGCTGTGGTTATAGGCAGAACTGAGAGCCAAGACCAGGGAGCTTAGCTTGGGTTCTGGATTTAGGGTGCCCTTCGTGACAGTACAACGGGCCCATGAAAAAGAAGAAAATGGATGCTGAAAGTCATGCTACCGCCACTCCACAAACCACTGAACTGCTTTACTCAACCTTTCTCCGACGCCTAGATGAACAAGAGGGAAAACAGAACTATATTATTCAAGGTCTGCAGTCTCGCTCTGAGAGGTTGGATACAGTTCAGCAATCCTCTGATTCCTGAGGGGTCTACCCCATCTGCTATTCCGGGGTTGAACCCAAAATCCCTTTCCCTGATAAGTTTAGTGGGGATAGGAGTACATTTTTTGTTGTTCAGGAGGCTTGTAAACTCACAACTTCCCTACTGGTGAGGATGAAGTAAGGTTTGTTATTACCTTACTACAAGGTGACCCATAAGTATGGGCACTAAGATTATCCTCCTCTGACCCTGCCCATCTATCCCTAGAGGTATTTTTTGCTACCATGGCTATGTTATATGATGACCCAGATTTTGCTAGCTCTGCTGATTCCGCGATTCGTAAACTCCGTCAAGGGAAAAGAGTAATTGACGTTGAGTATTGTACAGAATTCCACTGCTGGTCAGTTGAGACAGGGTGGAATGATAAAGCTCTTCGTAGTCAATTCCATGTGGGGCTTTCTAGCTCTATCAAAGACAGCCTGGTTAATTACCCTCCTTCATCGACTTTGGATGACCTTATGAAGTTAGCCATCCAAATTGATAGGAGTCAAAGAGAAAGACGGGCTGAGGGCGATACTGATTTCCCTATTATATGTAATGACATATCACCACCTCCCTAGTTTCATAACCGTCTGGGGGAAACCATGCAGTTGGGGGCTACTTGCTTGTCTCCTGAGGAAAGGGCCTGAAGGCGATCCCTGGGTCTATGCATATATTGTGTGGATAAGGGTCATTTCCTTAAACATTGTCCCAAGAGGCCTGGAAAACCTCAAGACCATAATGGAGAAGGAGAGCTTCATTTGGGTAGAGGGATTTCTCCTCCCTTATTTACCTCAAAATGCTTAGTACGTGTAGTTTTGTCCTGGCCTTATGGTTCATTTAAAGTTTCTGCCTTGGTGGATTCTGGGGCTGGGGGGAATTTCTTAGATGCTACCTTCGCGAAAAGGTATAATATTCCCCTTACACCTCCTTTGAGGATTTCTGCTATTGATAAAAGCCCACTGGGGTCAGGTCTGGTAACCCAAAAATCCTAGGTATTATCCATTGTGAAAAATTAGCTTTTCACGTTCTTGATGGTTCCTCATCCCCGTTAATTTGGGGTTTCCTTGGCTACAGGTACTTAACCCTCACATTGATTGGAGGTTATCCAGTGGGGTTCCAAGTGCAAAGATTCATGTCTAGCTTCAACCCTAATGGTGGCAGTTGCTTCCCTTGAGAAACTCCCTTCTATTGAGCATTGCTTTAAGTCTCCTTCTGGGGTACGTAGTTCCCTTTTGGCAGTTACATCTGCTCAGAGAAGAGCAGCCAATAAGCCTCGTAGGGAGGTACCCAAATATCAAGTTGGGGACTTGGTTTGGCTATCCAAAGGGAATATCAAGCTTAAATTCCCATTCCTTAAGTGGGGGCCTAGGTTTATTGGTCCATACCCTATTGTGGAGATTGTGAACCCAACCTCTTTCCGTCTTGAGTTACCTGAGATGTTTATGTTATCTAACCATCTTTCATGTTTCTATGTTAAAACCAGCCATACAGGTCCACCAGCAATCCTGTTCTCCTCCAGTGTTGGTGAAAAGTTTGGTCAAATCTGATGCCAGGGTTGACCACCTTAGGAGAAGTCCAATCCCAGGTCTCCTGGCAAGCTTGTGGGTCCAGTGGCCCCTCCTCGAAGGGGGGTAATGTAAGGATTAAGTTTACCCTGGTGGTCCAGTGGCTCACTCTGGTGGTCTAGTGGGCACTGGGGACCACTGGCACTCCTTTGACATGGACGACGCTGCGTTACTGTTTTCCCCTTCAGTGCCAGTTTCCTCTATGGCACAACGCTCACTTCCGGGTTTCATAGGCATATTCACGCTGGCATGTGACGTCAGCACACAATGGCATGAAATTCAAACACTATTTAAGGGAAATTCAGTTATAGCACTTTGCCCATTGTTAGTTTCTATTTGCTAGTTCCTGGGTGTGTTATTTCTCGTGAATCTTATTGATCTTCTGTGTATTGACCCTTGCCTGCCTGCTTGACTATTCTGACTCTCTCCAAACCTGACCCTTGCCTGCCTGTGACTATTCTGATTCCGGACAATTATACTCTGCTTGTGCTGGCCCAACCTACCTGTTCCACGCTGTGTTGTCTGGCCTGCTTTCCTAAATGGTGTTCCTCCATCCAGTATCCTTGGTGAGACGATCATGCCCCTTTGCTTGTCCAGAACCTATTGTTTTGCTCCTCAAATAAGACCTGGTGGCATTCAATTAGCCCGGGGCTCCTCCTGAGGTGAAAGGCGGCGGTTATAGACAGAAGTGAGAGCCGAGACCAGGGAGCTTTGCTTGGGTTCTGTAATGTAATGTATGGCAAACCCAAACCCCAGGTCGAGTTATTGGATTCTGGTTAGGGTTGCCACCTTTTTTCTAAATCAACTCTGGGCAGGACGGCTGGACCGGTGATGTTGGGGGCCTGGATAGATGATGTTGGGGACGGAACTGATCATATTGTGTGTGGGGTGGGTGATAGGGGCGGGGCTGATGACGTGGCAATTGGCGATTGGCTGGTTGACATGCCATTGACTGCAATGTCCAGTCCAGATTTCCTAATTTGGCCCTTCCAAAAACCTGCTGTCCAGGTGAATACCGAACAGGCGGCAACCCTAATTCTGGTCTAGGCATGATTTTCTGCCTATTACAGACACCTTTGTCCTCTGGCCTGGTCCTCAGCTGCTTGGGTGCCACTAGGTCATATCTGACGAGAATCCAGTAACTCCTATAGGGACAAGTGAGGGAGCCAGACGTTAAAGGAATTGTTCAGTATAAAAGTAAAAACTGGGTAAACAGATAGGCTGTGCAAAATAAAACATGTTTTCAATATAGTTAGTTAGGCAAAAATGTAATGTATAAAGGCTGGAGTGACTGTAAGTCTAACCTAGCTTTTCAGCTCTCTTTTGTTTACACTGACTGGTTACCCTGGTTACCAGGCAGTAACCAATCAATGACTTGAGGGAGGGCCACATGGGACATAACTGTTGCTTTTGAATCTGAGCTGAATGCTGAGGATCAATGGGAAACTCACTGAACAGTTATGTCCCATGTGGCCCTCCCTCAAGTCGCTGACTTACTCAGATTTAGAGAGCTGAAAAGCAGGATGTTGTGTTGTATTATGTTATGTTAGACATCAACTCACTCCAGCTTTTATATATTACATTTTTGGCTAACTAACTATATTAGAAACATTTTTTATTTTGCACAGCCTATCTGTTTACCCGGTTTTTATTTTTACCCTGAACTGTTCCTTTAAAGCATTGAAGGGTGAAAGACTAAATAACCATAATAAGACAGGCTGGGTCACTACCAGAAAAGCAACCACTTGAGACCTGGGGTCAGAACCAGAAAATAATCAGGAACAAGCAAGCTTGACCTATAATGGGTATAATGAGTGCAGAGCAGGGGTTTTTATAGCCGCACCCCTGTGTATAACACAGAACCCCCCCCAGCACATGATTAAACACCTTAGGGCCCCCAATCAACAATTTCTGAATGCTAACAAACCACCAGAACAAGCCCTGCCAGGCTCACATCCCACAGGTAGCATAGGGCAGGCAGAGTATGCCACACACAGGGAGCATAGGAAGTCAAAGTATGGAACACCCAAGGAGAATAGGGCAGGCATAGTATAGCACACCCAGGGATTATAGAGAAGTCAGAGTATGTCACACACAGGGTGTATAGGGCAGGCAGAATATGGCACACACAAGAAGCACAGGGCAGGCAGAGTAAAGCACACAATGAGCAAATGGCAGGCAGAGTATGGCACACAAGGAGCTTAGGGCAGGGATAGTATGGCACACAGGGAGTATAGGGCAGACAGAGTATGGCACACACATCGATCATAGGGAAGGCAGAGTATGGCACACACAGGGAGCATAGGACAAGTAGAGTATGGCACACACAGAAAGCATGGGGAAGGCAGAATATGACACACAAATGGAGCATAGGGCAGGCAGAGTATGGCACACACAGGGAGCATTGGGCAGGCAGAGTATGGCACACAAAGGGAGCATAGGGCAGGCAGAGTATGGCAAACACAGGGAGCATAGGGCAGGCAGAGTATGGCACACACATGGAGCATAGGGCAGGCAGAATATGACACACAAACAAAGAGCATAGAGCAGATAGTATATGGCACAAACAGGGAGTATGGGGCAGGCAGAGTATAGCACACAATTAACATATGGAATTCAGAGTATGGCACAAACATGGAGCATAGGGCAGACATATTATGATACACAGAACCCCCCAGCACATGATTAAACACCTTAGGGACCCTATCAACAATTTCCACATGCTAACAAACCACCAGAACAAGCCCTACCAGGCTCACATCCCACAGGTAGCATAGGGCAGGCAGAGTATGCCACACTCAGGGAGCATAGGAAGTCAAAGTATGGCACACCCAAGGAAAATAGGGCAGGCATAGTATGGCACACCCAGGGAGTATAGGGCTGGCAGAGTATGGCACACACAGGGAGCATAGGGAAGGCAAAGTATGGCACACACAGGGAGCACAGGACAAGCAGAGTATGGCACACAAGGAGTAGGGATGGCGCGAACCGCCGCAAAAAAGTTCGCGAACGGTTCGCGAACTTGCGACAAATGCGCGAACGGTTCGCGAACGTCGCGAACCCCATAGACTTCAATGGGAAGGCGAACTTTAAAAGCTAAAAAAGACATTTCTGGCCAGAAAAATGATTTTAAAGTTGTTTAAAGGGTGCAACGACCTGGACAGTGGCATGCCAGAGGGGGATCAAGGGAAAAGAACAATCCATTATTTTCTTATGTCAAAAGTGTTACAAAGTATCTTACCTGCACCTGTTAGCTGTTCTGGACTCTCTGCCAAAAGCCAAGTTCAAATCTTTGCTTCTTTTTCTGGCTGTTCAGTGAGGGTCTTTCCAGTGAAAGAGGGTCCTCCAAAAAGAGGGTCTTTCCAGTAAGAATGAGGGACAGAGGGTTGAGCTCGCAAAAGAGGGACAGTTGGGACTCGGGAGGTATGCACATTTTTTTTTTTTAGTCCAGGGGGTGTGTGGGGGTGGTCCAGGGAGATCTTCCTGATTGGCTGCCATGTATCTGCTGGTCTGGGGTGAGAGGGCAAAAAAATGCGGCAAACAAAATGCGCCAAATTGATGCGAACCCAAAATGCGAACTTCCGGCGAGCGCGAACAGCGGATGTTCGCGCGAACAAGTTCACCGGCGAACAGTTCGCGCCATCCCTAACAAGGAGCTTAGAGCAGGGAGAGTATGGCACACAGGGAGTATAGGGCAGACAGAGTATGGCATAACACAGGGATCATAGGGCAGGCAGAGTATGGCAAACACATGGAGCATAGGGCAGGCAGAGTATGACATATACAATGAGCATAAATCAGGCAGAATATGGCACATACAGGGAGCATAGGGCAGGCAGAGTATAGCACACAAGAAACATAGGGCATTCAGAGTATGGGATACACATGAAGCATAGGGAAGACAGACTATAACACACAAGGAGTATAGGGCAGGAAGAGTATGACACATATTGAGCATAGGGAAAGTAGAGTATGGCACACACAGGGAGCATAGGATAGGCAGATTATGGCACACAAAGGAAGCATGGGGAAGGTAAAGTATGGCACACACAGGGAGCATAGGGAAGGCAGAGTATGGCACACAAATTGAGCATAGGGAAGGCAGAGTATGGCACACACAGCGAGCATAGAGAAGACAAAATACAACAGGAGACAGGGAAACCTATCAGGACCATTGTTGACCACACTGAAAGAGCAGTTCATTCTGGGCTATATACAATGTTGATGCCCCTTCAGCAATTTGCATGATGTGTGAAAAGGTGAACAATGTTGTCACTTTCAGTCTGGGTCTGAAATGTGAACAGTACGGAGTAAACAATGCAGCTCCCCATCTTGTTTTCTGCTGATTCACTGCACATGCTCTGTGCTGCTGTCACTTACTGATCTTAGGCACCGACTCAAAATATACAGTACACATAGAATATAAATGTCACAGTATGAGGCTTATTAGTAATTAATAGGGATAATTACTACATGGCAGCACAGAAACCAGTGCAAATAGCATCAGAATGTAGCATCAACTTATATTACAGACCAACCTAATTTTCTGCTGGATAATTAGTGACGACCCCTAAGCCTAGCTTCTCAACAACTGCTCAGAGCCCACTGAGCACGTGAGTGTCGCAGACACTTTCCATGATGGTGACCCCTTGTGACAAGTTTGAAGTTCTGGATCATTGCTGCGATTGAGAAGCTGAATTTTTAGGTTGGTGCAATAAGTTCAGTATATAAAACATGCCATTTTTAGTCATAATCATTTTTACACAAGGTAAGCAGTCACAGCAGGCAGACTTTCATGTGGGTAGCCACAAAAGGTAGGTTGTGCACAGGCCCGGACTGGCAATCTGTGGGTTAGGGCAAATGCCAGAGGGGCTGCTATAAGGTCCCATAGAAAGTCAGTATTTAGTGGGCTGGTGGGGGCTGTTTGGGCCTCTGTGTGGGCTCATTGGGCCTCTGTGTACCTGAAATGCCAGGGCCTATTTTGACTCTCGGTCCAGGCCTGGTTGTGCATGCGCACAGCTGTGCTAGGGGGCATTTCAGTGAAGACTGCAACAAGAGGTGTGGAGACCAGTTTAAAACAGCAGATTCTTCAACAAAGTAAGCACACTAGAAGTAAAATAAATTAGTGGTTGAGAAGAGGCATAAGCAATTACCAGCACTGGTTTACCTTCCAATATTTGGAAAAAGGAAAAGAGGGATAAAAAAACAAAGAATTCTTTGGGCCACAACCATTTTATGGCCACATCCCCTAATTACAATGTCTATTTTACAAAATTTGTCAGGTTATGAAAGTTTTAAATAATTTCTCGGAGTTTTAGTGTCATGTTTTATGGGTTATAACAGCTTTACTAATGAAAATGAATTGCCCTTTAAGCTGCTAGTTCTCCCAAAACACTTGCTTATCTTAAATAGTTACAACTGTTTCTTTACTTATCTTAAATTGTTACAAAAGTATCTGCAGGACAACTGCTGACTGTTCTGTGTTCTCTGTCAAAAGGCCTTGTCCTTTAAGCTGCTAGTTCTCCCAAAACACTTGCTTATCTTTAATAGTTACAACTGTTTCTTTGCTTATCTTAAATTGTTACAAAAGTAACTGCAGGACAACTGCTGACTGTTCTGTATTCTCTGCCAAAAAGCCTCTTATTTTAATTAAGTTTCAAAAACTTTGAATCTTTTCTCAGTGCAAGAAATCAAAGAGAAACTCAGGACATTTCAGTAAGAAACCTGGGACTGCAGGCTGAGCTTTCAAAATTGGGACTGTCCCACAGAAAACGGGACAGTTGGGAGCAGGGCCAGGCTAAGCTGACCAAGCACCTTAGGCAACCCAGTCGGTTACCCCAACCCCTGCATACATACGTGCATGCACTCGCACCACAACATAGGTGGAAGTGGAGGGGAAAGTGGAGAATGCAGGGGAAGTGGAGGGGCAGTTTGGGGCAGGGAAGGGAGGTACGGACAAGGGAGGGAGGGAAGGACAGGGCAGGGAAAGTGAGGGAGGGACAGACAGGAGGAAAATCTGAAATAGGCACCTGCCCACCGCCCCCACAGTGTTGTGACCTAGGCAGGTGCCACGTCTGCCTACCCCTAGTTCCGGCCCTGGTTGGGAGGTATGCACTGGTGTTTCTGGGGGTTTCCTTTAAACTGTGGTAGTTAATTCCTTTTCCAGGGTCAAGAGAAATTGGAGACTAGTTCAAGAAATGCCCAGTAGGTGCCAGCATATTTCTGTATAAAAGGTAGAGCACCCCTGTGCTCTGAGTATTTTTCCTGGATCCTTTGTGTGCAGGGAGGTGGGTATACAAATGGGTCTGGGCAGGTGAATGGCTCAGTTAGGTGAAGTTGGCAATATGGTAGCCCTGTAATAGTCACTCCATGAGTGAACAACAGGTTCAGGATTCAGCTAGCCAAACAGTGCAAGGCTCTAACAAGGAGGATACTGGGGTTAATATCCTAAGATGACCAGACCATGACCAAGTGGTTACGTTTCAGGCAAGGACTTCAGTGGGGCCAGACTACATTGGCACCATCACGACTGTCTATTTGTGAATTACGTGTGGATTAAGAGAATATTTATACTGCATTTATGTGTAGTGATGAGGGAGTTTTTTTGCCAAGTTTCTCAGCAAAAATAATGCCCAAAGACTCCAAAGGGTTAAAAAAAATTTGTTGCACGTCAAAAAATGTAGTCACCCATAGACTTCAATACGTTTTGATGAATTTTGGCTGTTTTGCAAATTTTAGAGGAAGCAGGTCAGATTCACCCATCAGTATTTATGTACTATACCTGGGATCAATAAAGAAATAGTCCTCCATTTATTTATTTATTCAAACTGTGGGTGGACAGATGCTTCAGTTGGTTAACCTTTCTCAGTGGTCCAAAGGATATTCACCAGAGTGAGAAGAATCTTATAATTGCTAGTTGAAAGGGGCCAGTGTGATTCTATAACTACCTGGAAATAAATTATGATTGGGTGGGAATTTTGTAGTATGAGTTTGTTTTTCTTCTGTAAGTGAGCAACTAAAAATATAATATTGTGATTAATGGTTAACTTGGGTTCACTTTTATTACTTATTTCAGTCACTAGATGGCAGCATGGAACAGAGAATCCCTATAGTGTGGAAGAGTGGTTGTTTTCTGGTTCAAGTCCTTCTTGGAGATCTAACCTTTGGTCACACACACCTTAGCTCATAACAAGATAACAAATACATATAAATATTGTGGTATGAGCTACTGAAAATGTTAAAAGAATAAGGAGGTCAGCAAATATATGGTCATACCAAATCCCACCCTTACTGAACTTTTAAGCAGGGGTTTTGGAAGTATCTTGGAGAGTACACAAATTTTCTTCCGAAATCTTTCTCAAATAAGTCTTCAGGCTAAGGCTATGGGTCAAACTGATTGATTGGAAAGAAATGGAATTAGAAGAATTTCTAGCAGGTTGTCCTCCAGCATCAAGGCGGTTAAGGAGGAGGGAGTTAATGCTGCACATGTTCGGCGCTTACACGTGTCTCGTGGATACAACATCATTGAAAAGAATGGAGTGCGTCTAGACCTGCTCTCCCCTGCGACTGAACGCAGCCAAACGGAACGCAGGTAACAAACGCCTGTGTGTAAGGGCCTTAAGGGTACGATCTGTGTATCTTAGCTTCGTTTGTGAGAATTAGGAGTATGTGAGCAGTTTGGACTCCAACAAGGAGAAACAATGTATCAGTACTACCCTAGAGGCACAATACCAGTCATGGTCACAGGGTAAGTGCAGGCTAGGTCCTTACAAACCCCCATTGTAGACCAGCCACTCATAAAGGCAAGAAGGTACTTAAAGAAAGGCATCAAGTAAGGAAGGAAGGAAGGCATCAAGTAATACAATCTCTATATTGAGTGTGGCCAATGGGTGTTTTTGAAAATGTGATACTTTGGCTGTATTGTTATTAGTATGTCTATGTTGAGAAGTATTATAGTTATGCTGTTGAATTTACAGTGACTAGTGATGGGCGAATCTCCCCAGTTTCGCTTCGGCGAAAAATTAGCGAATTCGAAGGGCTGCCCGGGTCAATGCTTCCTGCCCGGTTTTCCAAATAAGGAAAACCAGGCGGGATTAGCTTGATTGACACCGCGATCGGCCAATCGGCGATCGCAGCATCATAGCTCCGCCCCGTGACATCATGGGCCAGCCCACCGACGTCACGGGCCTGCCCACTGACGTCACGGGCCCGCCCCCCTGTCCGGCTTCAGCCACAGGGAAAGGTGGCAACCCTACTAACAGTGACCCATAGGGCTGCTGCCAATATATGAAACTGCACTGAAAATGTCACATGATTTGTTGCTAGAATCAAATTATATTCAGAACATTGAGCTACAGGTAGGGAACTATTATCCAGAATGCTTGGGACCTGAGGTTTTCTGGATAAAGACTCTTTCCATAATTTTGATCTCCATACTTTATCTACTAAAAAATCATGTTTACATTAAATAAACTCAATAGGATTATTTTGCCTCCAATAATGATTAATTATGTATACAGTTAGGATCAAGTACAAGTAACTTTTTTATTATTTCACAGAAAAAAAATCATTTTTACAATTTGTAATTACTTGATTAAAATAGAGTCAATAAGAGATGGCCTTAAAATAATTAGATCCTTTTTGGACAACAGGTTTCAGGATAGTGGATCCCATACCTGCTGTATGCTGATACAAATAAAATACAACAGGCGGCCACAAGGAGATTGTCTTAAACCATATTCTATACATGTAATTATTATAAATCCAGTCTAACTCCTTAAACCCGGCCATGTGAAATCCAAATCTGCATCAACATTTTGCTTTTATAGTCACTTCCTATTCTGTTGATTTAATCCCTCCTTCAGCTCATAGCAATTAGATAACAATTGACAATTACCACATCTTTTGAAATCAACATTTAGCTTTTCTAGTCACTTTCTGTTCTATTGCTTTCATTCCTCCTCAAATTTAGCTCAGGCCTGTGCATTTAAAATACCTTTTCCTTCCAATAACCATTAGAGCCCAGCACTTACCAAATCTTTTGAAATGGATGAGCACAGGTTAAATACAGGTTAAAATAATAAAGTCAGAATTAGAGAGAGTCTAGGGTTTATGGAAGTCATTATGCTATTATTAGGAATGATCGTCTCCATAGAAGCCAAATATTTAAATAGAAACAATCAATTAAAACTGCCTTTATTCACAGAAATGGGAACATTACAATGTTCTGCACAGAAATATTTTGGGCTCCGCTTGGTCTTTTGCCAGATGAATCCCAATATGTAGCTGTGCAGACCTGATAATGTTCTATGTAAGTGAATTTTGATGTTTAATCTTGTGACTTCTAATGATGACTGTTGGAAGGTGGCCAATGAGGAATGTGTACCGAGTAAAAGGACTCTATGGAGATTAATAACTACTAATCAGGTATAGTATAAGCAATTCCAACTCCATCCCCACAAGTGTTAAGCGATGTACATACATTTTATGCAGAGAGTGAGAGAACTGCTGCAAAACATCCAACATTTGTATTTTCTTACCTTGTTTCCCGTCGCATCCAACTTGATGCCTGCGTTTTGGCGCATGCAGAATCGTGTGCAAATCTTCCGTATAGTTCTACCCTAGCGCCACTTCAGCTGTCTGTCAGGTTTCCTAGTTAACAGGCTCTTAGGGGCATATTTATTATGCAGTGTAAAACAAAATTCACCTGAAAAACATTGTAAAAAGCTGTGTAAAATAAATGGATAATTTATCAAGGTGTGTGTAAATTTGCCCAATGCGAACATCAAATTTGCCAACATTATTTTACTTTGCTTCTGGTGAAACTCACTCTAAGAAAAAATGTTACGCTGTTTTTTACACATTTTTTTACATGGTGAAGCCTGGAGATGTATGGTGTATTATCCTGCTGTTTTTACACAGCATTACCGTTTGTTGTGAAACACTGACAGGTGCAACAGAGCCCTGCCCTTATTGCCAGTCATAATTAGACAGTATATCCAGTACATTCTAGAGCCCTGCTGTCTAAATGGTCATCCTGAACGACACACAAAAAATTACTTAACCTCCTTTTTTAATACTTAAAAACATTACCTTTTTATTTTCAATTTTATTATAGATCTTATAGACATTTAGCATAAGAAAAGAGTAGAGTAAAGAAGACCGTAGAAAAGAAAGGAAATAAAAAGAAGGGGTAGTGTCATGAAACTATTCTAATGCACTGGAGAAGAGGCGATTAAGGGGTGATATGATAACTATGTATAAATATATAAGGGGATCATATAATAATCTCTATAATGTTTTATTTACCAGTAGGTCTGTCCAGCTGTTACGAGGTCACCCATTCCGATTAGAAGAAAAGAGGTTCCGCCTAAATATTCGGAAGAGGTTTTATACAGTGAGAGCTGTGAAGATGTGGAATTCTCTCCCTGAATCAGTGGTACAGGCTGATACATTAGATTTAAGCTTTAAGAAGGGGTTGGATGGCTTTTCAGCAAGTGAGGGAATACAAGGTTTTGGGAGATAGCTCCTAGTACAAGTTGATCCAGGGACTAGTCTGAGTTTTTGGAGTCAGGAAGGAATTTTTACCCCTCTGAGAAAAGTTGGAGAGGCTTCAGGTGGGTTTTTTTTTTCCTTCCTCTGGATCAGCTAGCAGTTAGGCAGGTTAAAAAGTTAAAAGGTTGAAAGACTCCTTGAAAAGAAACAATCTGAGTCAAACCCTGTTAAAATTAGGTAACTGCTGAGGTTTAGAGAATGATAGTTGGTGTCACTGTTTGCTTTCAATGCTGGGTGGTCAGTAATTTAAGGGGCTCTACTCTCCTTGAAAAAGCAGAGAGTAAAACATCATCATGGAACAATAGGATACGTAAAGGGTCATCTGGGATCTCATATAACTTGGTATGAGGTTAGCAAGTTTCCTAACATTCTGCCAAAAAGTTCTAATGCATGGGCACAACCAAAAAATGTGAAGCAAAGATCTTCTTTCATTTTTACATCTCCAACTATCAGCTGTATTTTTATTTAAGTTTTACTCAATGTAGAAGGAGTATAATATCATCTAGAAACACCTTACCGTGTTACTTTTTGTAACCATATATTGTTAGTGCCATCACTACTTGTATTGCTGCTTACTGTGTACCTTCAGTGATTGATTCTATGGGTTGCCCAACCCAGAATCTCAACAATTGGACTAGGGGTAGGCAAAAGAGGCATGTTCCTAGGATGCAACAGTATGTGTGGGGGTGCACTATAGATGTACCACTTCTCTTCTTACCACTACTTTGGGCCCTAAGCAATGTTCTCTATAATTCCTTTTCGGTTATGTGCACAAAAAAATTATTTTGAGTGCACAGTTTTTAAAAAAATGTGTGCTCAGGTCATAATTTATACAAAATTTTGTGTTTTCATACAAAGTTTTTTGTGTGCTGGCCATAAAATTTGTGTGTGTTCACACAAACGTACACCTTAGAGGAAACATTGGCTCAAGGTGAGGGAAAAGGAGGTCCTAAATGATTTTAGTGTTGGCAGTTTCGTCAATCCGTCCAACTTGGCACCCCCGTCAACGGACAAACACACACATGGTTTGATTGTGTGATTGAGAGCGCCTTGCCTTAAGTTCCTGGTCAACTTGGCCCAGTTTTAGAGGATTAGCTGCAGACAGGTAGGGAGTTTGCCAGACATTTGTGGTGGGGCGATGGCTTGCTTTCGGCAGCATTACCATATGACCCAGCATCAGAGCTGTAGAGTCGTAATTGTGGAGTCAGAAGAAATTTTGGGTATTTGGAGTCTGAGTCACCGAACTGTACTCAAAAAAAATCCGTTTCTCAAAAGAGCAAACAGATTTTTTTATATTCAGTTTTGAAATCTGACATGGGGAGAGACATTTTGTCAATTTCCAAGCTGCCCCTGGTCATGTGACTAGTGTCAGCACTTTAGGAGGGAACTGCTTTCTGGCAGGCTGTTGGTTTTCCTTCTCAATGTAACTGCCAGGTTCAATTAAATATATAAGTTGTTCTAGGTTTTCCAATTGTTTTTGGTTTCTGTAGTTTAACTTTGGTTTAGAATGATCAAGGATGTGGTTTATATTTTTGAACTTTGATAAAATGCCTTGTATGTTTATTAGGAGGTACAGGGCCGCTATCAGAAATCACGAGGCCCATACAACATTTTCTGGGACCCCTGGTCCCCGCCCAGCACCCCAAGCACCACCCTGGATCCTGCCTACACCACAGTAAAAAGGCCATCCAGACATCAGCTTTAAAAATGGTAAACTCACACAAGTTATAAAAAGTCAGTAGTGGTCAGGGTCCCCCTTACAATTAAAAAAAAAAATTTAGGCCAGGGCTCCCCATTAGCATTTTTAAAAAACATTGGAGGTCAGGTCCCCCTATGACTCCTAAGATAATTCTATACACAAGCACTTGCTCTTTAAAATTCAGACTATTTATAACTCTCTTTGGGATTCACTCATCCACTATTCTCAACAGATTCATAGAAACAGTCAAATGTTTACAAAGTACACAGATCTGTCTGTCAGCTTTTGCTTATTATCCAACAATGCACAACCGATGTATTCACTACCTGTGCACCCTTGCCTGATTGCCTGATTTATCAAAGAGTGAAGTGAAGAGTGAAGTTCCGCCACTAGAGGGAAATTCCACAGCTCTCCATTCATTTCTATGGGATTTTGATAAATACGACTTTCAAAATCCCATAGAAATGAACTGAGAGCTCCGGAATTTCCCTCTAGTGGCGGAACTTCACTCTCTTTTTTTTGTTTAAAGTTTTTATTTTTGCATTTATTTTTAACAGGTAAAAAAGGAAAGAAAGAAGAAAAAAAAAAATAGCATATAAATTTGCCAGTGGAGCCAATTAATAAAATTACATTTTATCCGTCACGTTTTCTTTGTCATATCTGTGTTGTGTACAGAGATCATTAAATTGTTCTTGCCAAACTCAACAATATTTATACATTAGTGTCAAGACGAGAATTTTCCTTTCCCAACCACATACCCCAAATTGCCTCGAATTTTTGGGGACATCCCGGGCTATGTCCAGGCTATGGTTTGGGAGAGCGTCATTTATCAGTGCGTGCCGGAAGGCAAGGGTCGGGGGAGCCGTGGATTTCACAGAATTGCCTTTTTTGCATAATACAACAGTTGGAGATAACATAATTTGACATTTGGTGAAAGCCCTAAATTATCCGCTACCCCTAAGAGACATACCAATGGTCTTGATATTTGGGAGAGGAAGGATAATGGAGATGTGTTGCAGGATTTCATCCCAAAAGCTTTGGATATCTGGACAGCTCCAAAATACATGCATATATGAACCCACTTCTTGATCACACCTTACACATAGGTCTGGTGTCATTGGGTAAATCTTTGCAAGCCTATATGGGGTGAGGTATATTCGGTTCAAAAATTTTATTTGTATATATCTGTCTCTGATCGACATTGTGATGTCGGGGACTTGTTTAAGAACATCCACCCACATTTCATCCTCTAGCTCTGGGATATCTCTAACCCATTTCCTTTTAACCTTGGCCAAGGGGTCTGGGCATGCCTGGCATAATAATGTGTAAAACCAAGACGTGGGTTTCATTAGGTCTTCTTTCCACAAGTATCTTTCCAATGAGGTTTCTACTATTTCAATGGGTCTAGTGGGGAATTGTGATCTAAAGGCGTGTCTTAATTGAAAGTATCGAAATAACATACAATTGGGTAAGTTGTACCTCTCTTTGAGGGTTTAAAACGTCATAATGTCACCATTCTCCACAATGTCGTAGAGAGTTTTTACCCCTTGGTTGGCCCAAATGTTAATGTCAGGTAGTGCATCAAAGTGTAGGAGAGATCTGTTTCCCCATAAGGGGGTCCACCTGGACCACACTGGCCTCCCCTTGTGCACATGTTTGAGAGCTTTTTTAAAAGCTTCTGTCACTGTGGCCATTGGGGTAGTAGTTATGTGGTGATCTGTAGATCCCCTGTAGGGCAATTTAGCCAAAGCTTCAAAGGACCCCATTATCGTCGCTTCCAAGGTGGAGGAGGGATTATCTGCTTGAGGTACCAACCACCAATGTGCATATGTTAGTTGGCTAGCCATAAAATATAACTTTAGGTTAGGAAGTGCCAGCCCTCCCTCCCTCCCTGGGGCTTGGAGAGTTTTTAGGCCCAGACGGGGGCGTTCTCCTGCCCATATAAATTTACGCAGTATAGAGTCTACTTGTTGGAACCATTGACTCCGAGGTGCTATAGGTGAGTTATGGAAAACATAAAGTATTTTAGGTAAGAACACCATTTTAAACAGGTTAATTCTACCCGGGGGGGATAGAGGCAGCTGTTGCCATACATCTGTCTTTGAAATTAGTTCCCCAACTATTGGGGACAAGTTATATTCCTCAAATTTTTTGCAGTCTAAGTGAATCTTCAGACCAAGATATTTGAAATTCTTTACTACTTGTAGTCTGCTAATCTGTGATGGTGCCCCTACTGGTTGCGGGTCTATTGGGAATATGACTGATTTGGTCCGATTAATGCATAAGCCAGAGACTTCTCCAAATTCCTCTATCACTCTCAATGCTGCGTCTAGGGCCCTATGGGGGTTAGCTAAATAGAGGAGCATATCATCTGCATACAGAGATATTTTCTCTATTATTCTTCCGTATGTAAGCCCCTCCACTTCTTGAGATTCTCTTATCTGTATTGCTACAGGCTCTATAGCCAGCGCAAATAATAAGGGTGAGAGAGGACAACCTTGTCTTGTTCCTCTCTCAAGTTGAATGGTGTCAGTGAGTAAGCCATTGACTAGAACTCTAGCTTTGGGATTATGGTATAATGCCCGTATCCATCCCAGAAACCGCTGCCCAAAACCAAATCTACGTAGGGTTTCCCACAGGTAGGTCCAAGAGACTGTATCAAAAGCCTTAGCAGTGTCTAGTGATACCACTATTCTGTTGCCACAGTTGTTATGTTTGAGGGCCAGATTATTGTACAGTCTTCGGATATTTATATCCGTGGCTTTGTTTAGCATAAATCTGCTTTAGGTATGATTATTATGTGAGCCATATAGCAGGATTCTGGGAGAGGCACGGTTTGTGCGGTTCTATTATAGAGCGCACAAAGTTTGGGGGTCAAAGTTTTGGCATACCTTTTATACCATTCAGTTGGGATGCCATCTGGACCGGGTGTCCGTTCTGTTGGCATGTCTATAATGGCTTTCTCTATTTCCTCTTTAGTCATATTACTCTCCAGCTCATCTATCGTTTGTTGGTTAAGGCGTGGAATAGGTATCATATCCAGGTAGGAAATAAGATAATGAGAGGGTGGTAATGGAGGTACTGTATATATCTGTTGGTAGTATTCCCTAAATTCATTTGCTAGTGCTATTCTATCTGTAATCATCTCCCCGTCTGATCCCTTAACACCATATATGGCAGTTTGTGGGGTATCCCCCTTGGCTAGTATGGCTAGCAGCTTTCCATTTTTATCTCCCTTATCGTACCATGCTGCTTTCCGATATACCTCCTTCTGGGAGTCCTTTTCAGTAATCAGTAAGTTAAGATGCCTTTGGGTGGCTGCAAGGTCTAGTTTCGTTGTGTCAGAAGGGTGTCTTATAAATTTTTTCTCTAAGTTAGCTAGATCGGTCTTAGCCGAGACAATATTAGCTTAATTTTCTCTCCTAGCAGCTGAGATTAGAGATATATATGCACCTCTTGTGTGAGCTTTGCATGCGTCCCAGGTCATGTCTTCTGAGGCAGTACCCATATTATCCTGCCAATAGGATTCTAATGCTGAGGTGTATTTCTCCGCTACTTTGGGGTTGGAGATCCACTTAGGGGGAAGTCTCCATTGCCATGAGGAAACAGTGTCTTTACCCGCTAGTATTAGTATTACTGGAGCATGATCTGAGCATACTCTGGTGGAGAAATACATTTTTTCTATGGCTCGTAATACTTCTACACTGGCTAAAATAAGATCAATTCTGGATAGCGCAGCCGAGGAGATGGTGTAACAAGAATATATCTGTAAGGCCCGCTGCTTCAATCCAGTTTGCGAAGACTGTAGAGTCGCTTGCTATGGGTTTGAGTCTATCCATTCGAGGGTCCGGGACCATGTTGAAATCTCCGGCCCAAATTGTGGGAAAGTTACCCAATATGGCTACTTTTCCCAGTATCTCATTAAGAATTTGTATATCCGCCGGTGGCGGGAGATATACGTTAACGAATATGTATGTGACGCCTTCCACTTGTCCTTTAAGCATTATGTATCTGCCTACTCTATCTGACATTAGCCGTTCAAATTTAAAATTAATAGGTTTTCTGATCATAATGGCAACTCCTCTCGAATAAGTGGAATACTCTGAATGGTACACATTTGTGACCCAAGATCTTTTAAGGGCCCTGACTCTCTGTCCCACTAAATGAGTTTCTTGTAGCATAATAATGTCTGCTCTCGATTTCCGTATCTGATCCAACACTACTGACCTTTTGATTTTATCATTTAGACCCCGTACATTCCATGACAGTAGCGTAAGTTGTTGTTGTGTCGACATCCTTAATTATATATTTATATATGGGGGGAATGGCCCAGGGGCCTCCCCTTTGGTATGGGAACTTTATGTATAAGCATTGAATATGTAGGGGTGGGCCCTATGTCCAAGGTCCCCCTCCCTGTCTCGTCTGCACTTCTAGTTATTGTACACCCCCTAGATACACATGACTGGCTCCTTATTGGCAAACAAAGAAAGCTTAGAAAAACAGAAACAGCAAAACTTTCCCCAAATTAAACCCCCCACCCGGTATCCTCCCCCCAACTAGAAGATACATTATTCCAAAACCAATTCTTGTTCCAGGAGTACGTGGAACTTTCTCAAAGCAAACAGGTCAAAACATGTCAATAAAGTGGTACCAAGTCAAAATATACTTTACGTATTGACAGTCAAGTGTTCCGTGCTTGCAAAATAAAGATTTTGCAGGACATAGATATCCACACGAGGGTTCCCCCAGTAGATGAGTTTGCATCTAGCGAGATGGTGATTTCCGGGCCCTGGATTCCAGCCATGCTATAGCCTCCTCTGGTTTCGTGAAGAAGTGTGTGCGGTCTTTTTCTTGGACCCGAAGTTTTGCTGGAAACATCATGGCGTATAATAGGTTTTGCATACGCAGCCTTCTTTTAACCTCTGTAAATCTTTGTCGTTGTTTACAAATTTCTATTGAGTAATCAGGATAAATGGAAACTTTAGCGTTCTCATGTAGTATTTCTTGTAGTTTGCGGGCCTCAGCCAGTATTGTATCCCGATTCCTGTAGTTTAGCAGGCGTGCTATTAGAGTGCGTGGTGGGGCCCCTGGTGGAGGTGGTCGGGCAGGAATTCTGTGGGCGCACTCCACTATGAAAGTGGGCGAGAAGAGGTTTCTGCCCAGCTTTTCCTTAATCCAATTCTCTAAAAACTGCTCAGGGGAGTTGCCCTCAGTTCTTTCTGGCAAGCCCACCAGCCGGATATTGTTTCTGCAGAGTCTGTTTTCCATATCGTCTGCCTTGGCTTCCAAGGCTTGAATTTTGTGTGCCATTTCAGAGATTTTGTTGGGTATAGGTTCAACCAAGTCCTCTACAGTGCTGATTCGCCTCTCCACCTCTAGGGTGCGATCTCTTATTTTCTGCACATCACTCTTAAGCAGGGCAAAGTCTGCTTATAGTAACAGCATGGTTGTTACTAATGAGTGTCATAAGTTCAGCCATAGTGGGCTGGGGTATATGGTGTTGTGCTTCTGTATCAGATTCATTACCTGATAGATGAACTGGGCTTCCACAATTTGTCTCCTTGTGTGTATTGGAGTAGTCTTCTTGTGATGCTGGGCTGTCCGGAGGGTCCCTGGCATATTTGGCCAACTGCTGTGCTGCTGTTGCAGCCATATCTTTGTGCCCCGTTTCAGTCCTTACCTCCTTCTGTGTCAAGGAGCTGAGGTGCGCGGCTTTGTGCGCTGGTGTAGAGGCGCCATCTTGGATTTTTGCGGTAGAGGCTGCTACACCCTGTTTAGTTCCCAGTGTCCGGTTTTTCCCCATCTCGCCGATTTTTGATGCGGCGGTTCGGTGCAGGGGAGATGCGGGTACTGCCTCGTGTGCCTCCCGTCCGGTTATGCAGGGTAAATCCCAGGATTATTTAAGCACGGACACGGAGCTGCTTTAGAACGCGTCCATTCTGTCTGCGCTCGTAGCAACGCCCCCTCGGAACTTCACTCTTTGATGAATCTCCCCCAAAGAGAGAAGTGAATACAATTCATAGCTCCAACCTATAAAGTTCTAATTTTCCTCCCTCCAGCTTCATACATCTCACCTTTTCCTGCCTTCTTTTCCATGTATATGATGTAGCCCTCTAACTATCCAAACATATAGCAATTACTTTTGCTCATGTTCTCCACTAAAACTATTGCCAGACTGACTACCACTTCCATTAAAGAAATTAGGCACATGTATATTCATAAGTACAGTTAACAAAGTGCAATTGGAGTGCACTCATGTTGTTTTTTTCCCAGCATTCCTGCATCATTGGAGTTGTAATGGTCTTGCTCTTAAACTAATTTTACTGCACCTACGACAACTGTGTCTGATTCACCAATTAACATGGTGTGTGTCCGATTTGACGCAAATCAGGCACAGCTGAGTCGTTCATTTTCTAAATCTGTCTGGTGTTATTTCCAGTGTTTGGCATGCGTGTGACACGTGTGCCCTATTCTGAACCATGATCATCGACACAGGATGCTGATGGAGATGTGGAACGCTCAACTTGTCCAGAGGTGGCAGTAGCTCCTGGGTTCCCCTGCATCAACCCAGCAGTTCTCAATTCAGAATGGAAGGCAGAAAGGACAGAGAGCAACTATACGTAAGTGTAAGGAGTGCGTTTTTATGCACAACTGCAGTTGCAGACATACATGAGCCCTATGGTGTTATGATGTACTACCACAATATAGAAGTCAGCACAGCACTTCCTTCCAGATCATACATAAAAATCTAGCACAGAGAATGAAGAACCAGTGTTTGACATATATGATTATTAACAACATTTGGTGCACCCAAATAAAATGTAGTTCCTTCCAGGGCTATTTCTAACTGGTTCATTTACTATTAAATTATATGTACAAATAGCCAATTGTCTAATTTGAATCATTAGTCAGAGCAGTTATTACAATAAGGTTTGATTTGGATAAAGTAGTTTGCCAACTACCTCACATCATGAGCCTATTCATAATAAATATTAAATATGTACAGGTAAACAGGTTCATGTAAGTGCAGAATCTTGTCAAAACAAGAACAATAACTTGTAGCAATCTGTGTGATATACTAATCCCAATAAAAGGTTGGGGAGACTAAACAAATCTATCACTATATTTAATTACTTTCCCAAATTAGGTTTGCCATCTTTTCATTTGCGCAACTCCAGGCAGGAGGTGATTGACATCATGGGCGTGGTGGGTGACTTTGGGGGGAGGGGTTAATGGTGTTGTGGGCAGGACTGATGACATGGCAATCAGTGATTGGCTTATCACCATTCCATTAACTTCAATGGCCTGTCTAGATTTCCTAAACTGGAAATCCAGATAGGCGGTTTTCACCTGGACAGCCCTTCCAAAAACCAGACTGATCGAAAACAAGACAGGTGGCAACTCTATCCCAAATATATACCCATTAACCAACTAGTAAGCAAATATTTCCGTACATATAAAAATAATGCCATTCCTCAATACTTTTATTAAAGAAAAATTACTGTACCACAAAACGGTAAATTAGATTCAATGCTGCACAAAAAAGATTTATCCCCAATATTCAATTTTCTCAAAATGGATGCTTTGCATATTGAAAGAAAATGTACATCTATTTGTATAATATAGACATTTTACATGATACCAAAGCTATTTCTAAATTATATTATGTGTAAATTGACAGCAGTTTCTCAGTCTTACGATTCCCTTCTTGCTCATACTGCTCATACTAATGCATCTGCATTCAGCTGTCCTGTGAAGAAGAAAGACATTTTGGGAACTGGAGTGTTGAATGGAGGGAACTCAACAGAGGTTTTTACAGTCTGAGAAAACTGAGAAGACAATAGCAAAGGAGAGAGACCTTACTGATTAAAATATATGAATATTGGAAAATGGCTTAGAAATGCCCTTTTCATTATAATGAATATGACATTAATTATTTTTTGGTGGAAATCTACTTTAAAGTATTAAAGGAAAACTATACCCCCAAAACTTATACTTAAGCAACAGACTCAAACTGAGAGGCCTATTAAAGAATTGAAGAACTGGTCTATATATTTAAGTAAATATTGTCATTTTACATCTCTTGCCTTGAATCAACATTTTGTGGTGGTCTGTGTGGTGCCTCAGAGATCGCCTGAGCAGAAATACGACAACTCTAACTGTAACAGGAAGGTGTGGAAGCAAAAGACAGAATTCTGACTGTTAATTGGCTCATGTGACCTAACATATAGTTTGTTTGGTTTGTTTATGTTCAGTGTGAATCCTACAATCCCAGGGGGTGGCCCTTATTTTTTAAAAATGGCAATTTTCTATTTAGGATTACCCAATGGCATATACTACTAAAAAAGTATATTATTATGAAAATGGTTTATTTACATGAAGCAGGGTTTTACACATGAACTGTTTTATGCAATATATTTTTTATAGAGACCTACATTGTTAGGGGGGGGGTATAGTTTTCCTTCAACACCCAGTACAATCCCACAACTTTAATCACAAATATTAAAACCACTCCTTTGTTGGTCCCATGTAGCTATCAGCATACATTAATTCATTCACACTATATTTAGACCCACAGTATGTGTAAATATTACACAGTTATTAGAAAATATTGTTCAAGCCACCTTTTCTATTATTGTATTTAGCTTTCTCATATGTGATAAATCAGGAGTCCACTATCACATTCCAGCAAATTCCTCCTTCGTTAGCCCCCACTGTTGATACGAACCTAACCTCAGTTACCAAGCGGGACACTGGGGCCCATCTACATTCCTTGCATGTATTAAGGGTTATATATTGAGTATTGTTTTGTTTTATGTTGTCTCCTCACTTTTTGATTTTCCTTAATCTGTGTGGCATAAGGCATGAATGACCAAATAATTTAGCATGCTCGATGATTCTATTGCTACTTTGGAGAACAATTAATAGGGACAGCCACAATGCAGAAAGGAGTAGAACTAAATAACAAGATTTATTTCCCTTAGTACAGTAATAAGTTTGCATGTATCCTCAGACAGAATCAAGGAGATGTATAATGGATTAAATATTTAATGTGTATAATAAATACCTTTGCATGCTTTGCTCTATCTGCATAAGCAACTGCAGTTTTGGAGTAAGAAGGCTAATACATACTTTTAAAATGGTGCAGTGAGAAGGCGCAAAATCATTATCCTGAGAAAGTGAGGCGGTGATTAATCTTCCTTGTGTTCGCCGGCCATGGTTCTCAGTGGAACACTGGCAGCCTTTTGATTTCTGCAAGCCTCAAATCCTCCCCATGAGTGCTGATTCCTGCTGACTCCAAAGCTCTGGACCTTCAATCCCCCTAAAATCCCACCAAGGGGCCAATGTGCTGCTCTGTCAAAGATGTACACTGACAGCATAGGCCAACTGTGGTACATACTACTCTTTATGATTCTTCTACAGGGACTCTCTGTAGATACTAAATTCTACTTCAGCAAAACAGTGCACAGCAAACAGCCACAAAGTACAAACAATTCAATAACAGAAAGCAGATCACAGAGTCCTGTCACTCATAACAATGGGAATTCCAGAATTTGTTTTTACTATATTTACTTAATTTTACAGCATTACATGTCTGTTATAACAAGAATATTGTTGAGAGAATGTCCTTCAAGCAGTAAATTAACCTCTTCATAGCCACCTATGATTGCACCTGGCCAGTAAAAATAATGCTCCCCTATTAATAGGGATGAAAAATATATATAAAGGAAGGCTGGTTTTTTTTTCAGAAAAATGTAGCAACCCTATAACTACTTTATATTTTGTATATGTATTTATTTTTTACATTATTATCCTAGAATGTGACGTGCCCAATATCTTTGAACACAAAAATGGTAGTGTCTAGTGATGTGTGGATTGAGTTTCCCTCGACGTGCACTTGACCATAACCTAACCCTCTCAACCCGGCCCACCCTCTATTTCTAGACCCACTCCTGACCAAATCCAGTTGAGGTGATTCAGCACCTTGTAGCACAAAAAAGCATTTATTTAGAAGATTTTTAAAATATTTCTCTTCTGTGAGTAATTAATTTCTTTTGTAATTTCTTTTTTGGTGTAGGTTAGTTAAACCTGAACCTTTTTTATTTAAATACATTTGGTGCAAAGTGTTTCTTTATGGTGCCTCCCCTAGAAAAAGTGAGTGGGAAGAGTTGGCTAATAAACATATCATGCAAAGATTGTTTTTTTTTACATTTCTGAAAGAAGATTCAGGCAATTGTATTCGCTAGTTGTGGTATGTAGGCATTTATTTATTAAATTAAATGGAAAGAGTGTATTATTGAAACTCTTCTTTTTGACATTATGGTAATGGCTCTCTAGTAAAATACCTCTGTTGCAGACTTGGTAGATCATGATCAGAGATTACATAGCATTGGCACACTTAAGGGGTCATTTACGACCTTTGAGCAAAGTGCAAGGTTCATAGTGCAGCCATTCCCCCTGGGAAGTACTGCCTATATGAGGACAACAAAGGAGATTCGGAATACAGTACATTCAAATAAATGAGAAAAAAATTATTTTATGGTTTATCACGTGAAAAGACGTGCAAAATTAAATTTGAGGAGAAAAAAATTATTTACTAATTCAGTTTTTCCTACAGACTAGCTTTTCTGTGATACACGGTGAGATATGTTAATAAGTAAGATGAGAGAACAGCATCTGGCTCTATCTTTTCTCATCAAATTGAATCTGGCTCATTGTATCTTATTTCCTACTTGACCAATGCAGCACTCAGCAAGGACTTGCAGTGTTATGTAAGGCAGATTGTAGGAGGTCTAAATGTAAAATATGTGATAAGACAACACATTTTCAGTGGTGGCCCTGCATCTACATAAATAAATATTCTCCATCTCTTTTAGCCTAGATATGCTTTTCCTGCAAACTCAGCAGCCTGAATGTAATATAATCACTGCTGATCTGTGAGCCAGGATGAAACTCCTGAGCCTCTGTGATTCTCTGAATTGGCTTCCACATCTCATTCTCAGTGACAGTTTAATTACTTGGGGCCTGTGCGTTGGCTTCAGAATAAGACAGGACTCTCGACTTGCTCATTCATTAGTTTTTAATTAAACCTTTTAATTTTATTTATGTTGTCACTGACTGATTAACAGTCTGTCAGCACTGAAAAAATAGACATAAAGTGCACCTGGAGGATCACCAGGACTCAGGCCATGTGTCACATCGCAGTCTGCAGATAGAGGAAGATTAAAAAAGTGCACAACACATACCTACATCCCATATCACAATGTCAGATCTATCATGGAATGTCACAATTACAGTCATATGGGGGTGGTTTAACTCACTGTATTAGCACAAATCTTTTTCTTAAAAAACACACATAATTTATTAAAGTAGAGTTGCAGAAACACCAAAAAAATCCAAGATATAAAGTCTGGCTGACTGTACTAGAACTGTAAACAATAAACAGTAACAATGTATGTATATGTATATTTTTATTTGTATAGCGCTCCTTGAGGGCAAAGCCCTGTACAGCAACAATAATTTAGTAGTAACAAACAAGGGATCACTGCATTAATAAGTAACAATAAGTGCATTATTATAAATACAGTTTGCATAAATATAAAATATAATTACACAGTGTTGAGGAGACAAGATGATGCAGGACACTACCCCTTGAGGCTTACAGTATAAATGGGAGGGTAACCCCCAAAAACCCCAAACACAATTTGGAGGGGTAATAAAGTGCTTTTTACAGTGGGTGAAACTGTCTTATAAGTGCCAGTTCCCAGTTCAGGTGTTATCCAGGTGCTCCCAGAGGTAGTCTCTGAGTTTTGTTTTAAAAACATTGAGGGAGGATTCTCTCTGGAGAGATGCAGGAATGGCATTCCAAATATAAGGAGCTGCAAAAGAGAAGTGTTTGACACGGGAAACAGCAGTAGAAGTGGGGGGTACAACCAAGCGGTTAGTCTGAGAGAAGCGGAGGTTTCGGCCAGGAACACATAGAGAAACAAGAGATGAGATGTAGTTAGGTGTAAACGAATGAAGGGCTTTGAAGGCTACGAGGAGAAGTTTATAAGTTATTCTTTGTTTTATAGGAAGCCATGACTTCAACAGGGGAGGGGCCTGTACCCTTTTGGATGAGAGGAAGATAATTCTGGCAGCAGAATTTAATACAGACTGTAGCGGGGAGAGATGGGAGTTAGGCAGGCCCGTTAGTAGAAGTTTACAGTAATCTAGTCGGGATATGAAGAAAGGATGCATGAGTGTCTTGGCTGTAGCAGGTGAAAGGAAGGGACGGAGTTTTGCAATATTATGTAAGAAAAGGTGACAGGTTTTGACAGTGGCGTTAATATGATCAGAGAAGGAGAGAGAGGTGTCAAATATCACCCCTAGACAGCGTGCCGAGTTGACCAGGTTAATGAGCATGCCATCAATAGAGATAGTAAAACGGGGAGTAGGGCCAGGCTTAGGTGGAAAGATGATTAGTTCAGTTTTTGTTAGGTTGAGTTTGAGGTGGTGCTGGTTCATCCAGTTGGAGATTGCTAGGAGGCAGTTAGAGATTTGAGCCTTATTCCAGCTGTTAATGAAGGGGTGGATACATATATTTGGGTATCATCAGCATACAGATGATAAATAAAGCCAAATGATCGAATGAGATAAATGTTTTTCAGTGAAATTAACTATTTTGCATGCAGATAAACCAGTATAGCATAATGTATGGTGTACTGTGATTTCAAAGTTTTTTAAATTCTAAAACCCTTCAAATACATTATGCAAAATGCTATAAATACAACCAGGAAAACTATTGCAACAGTCTTGCAAAACTTAAAATTTTAGTATAAGATTGACGTTTTCTCCCCCCTGGGATGGTTGAAACATAGATATTATAATAAAGTTTGAAGTTTTGAAGGTATTTCTGCAACAGCTTTCCAGGTTTATATATATGCTGGTGCACTCACAAATCCATCTCCAATGCCTGGGTTCTGGTAATAAAATAGTAGATATCAAAAACCACACTCACATTTCTTCATCGTTTCAGTGCTTAACTCAAGCCTTCCTCAGGAAGTGAATACAAAAAAAAATAAGAAACTCACTTCTTAAAGGCCATAATGGCGGCAAAATCAAATTGTGATGTCATACCTGGGTGTGCAATTCATTAGTGACAATGTAGCCTTTTGTTAGTGGGTGTGCGTCATTATAATAAAACTCACGGCCCCACCAATATTCTGCAGTCAAAGATATTATGTATAATTGCAAAAGTAGTTTTATAGATCGGTATCCCAGTACCTATAATGTGACACTTGTGGATATGTTGGATATAAACTTGTGTATTGAGGGCTATTTGTAAAAAGAAGGCATCTTAAAAGGTAATTATTTTATCTTTAAAAATGCCTTTTCACAGATAGCGGGGGCCACCATGGGATCAAATGTTGCCTCCTTGTTTGCTAATTTGTTCATGGAACAATTTGAAGTAAAATGGCTGCTACCTTTGGGCAAGGAAAACAAGCTAAAACAAGCTTACCCTTCTTTGAGAAAAGGAAGTCTCTAGTGGCCTATAGGAGAGGGCCCAGTCTAAGTGATCTACTAGTGAAAAAAGATGTGGTAGACACCTCCAAAATAGGATACACTTGGCTAAATAAATCCCTTAAGAAAGGATGCTTCAAATGTGTCAGCTTTCTCACATGCAGTAGAATGCTACAGGGTTCCCACTTTACTCATCCAAAGACTGGTATCAAATTCAAAATTGAACACAGTGTTACATGTACCATGGACCATGTGGTGTACATTGCCTGGCAAAGCCTCCACAATGTATAGGGAACACATTAACAATCACCGGAGTGCAATAAGGATGGCATTTGCTACTGGCAAGGCTGGCCATCCAATTTCTAAACACTGGCTCATACATAAACATTGCCCCAGTTTCAGCACATGATCATTGAGCATATACCTGCCCCACGCAGAGGAGGCAATAGAGACTTACTACTACTATGGAGGGAATCAATGTGGATTTTCAGGTTGGATACATTAGCTCCCAGGGGGCTTAATTAAACACTCCTGATATCTCCTTTCACTTGCATACCTGTATATGTATATGGATTATTTGGATTATTAAAGTAGAATATTTAAATACTGTGGTTTAATTTTTTATATATTTTTTTCTGTTTTGGTGCTAAATAGAAAAGTTTGGTGTGCTATTGTGCTTACAGCAAGTTTGTCACAACCTGATTTTCTTTGCAGTTAGTTTTCCCTCAGTTTGAGGGGGTGGGGTTTGATTAGTTGCACCTGAACAGACTGTATAAATAGAACCCCTGGGACTCCAGTGGAGCTTGCTCTAGTGTTTAGCTGCTCTTAAGTGTTTGCTCTTTAAGTGGGGGATCTGTAAGTGGAGTTACAGACACCGGAGTTTCAACCCAAAGGAGGTTCAAATTAGGTCAAATGTTTATTCTAAACCCTAATTTTTTTTTTTTAATTCCTGTTTTGATCTGTAACTGGGATGCAGGACTGGACTGAGAATTAAAATAGGCCCTGGCATTTCAGGTACACAAGAGGCCCAAACAGCCCCCACCAGCCCACTAAACACTGACTTTATATGGGACCTTATAGCAGCCCCTCTGGCATTTGCCCTAACCCACAAATGGCCAGTCCGGGCCTGCTGGGATGAGTGCTAGCAGGATTGAAGATCTGACCCAGTGCACAGTCTGCCATATGTATGCAGATTTGGAACAACAGATCCAAAATGCTTACCTCTGTGGTTGATGTGAGCAATTGCCACTTTGGAGGCTCGAGTTAGAGGAACAAATTGAATACTGCGGTCGATTGATAATCTTGAAAGGAGTCTCTTGCTCACTGAGCAGGACCTAGCGGGGTCCGATAATTTGGGGGGAACAGAACAGCAGCAGGATGTTGAGGCAGCTAGCTGGGTGACAGTTAGAAAATCTAAGGTGGGCAAAAGGAAAAGGGAGACTGATCCTGGGTTTATACATCCCAACAGCTTTGCCAGATTGTGTGAAGATGATGGGAGTGTGAATTCTGGATTGGCAATTCTAGATGGGGCTGATCTCTCTAACAGCCGAGAGACCAGATTCTCTAGTAGTGGTGGGGAGGAGAGAAGAGTCAGGCCTAAACAGATTATGGTTGTAGGGGATTCAATTATTAGGAAAGTGGATAGGGTAATCTGTCGTCCGGATTGCTACAACCGAACAGTTTGCTGTCTACCTGGTGCCAGGGTTCGCATGTGGTTGATCGGGTAGACAAATTATTGGGTGGGGCTTGGCATGACTCAACTGTCTTAGTGCATATCGGTACTAATGACAAGATAAATGGTAGATGGAAGACCTTAAAGAGTGAGTTCAGGGATCTAGGCTCTAAGATTAAGGGAAGGTCTTCCAATGTAATTCTTTCGGAAATTTTACCTGTGCCACATGCAAGTTTAGGGAGACACGGGGAGCTTTGGGAGTTAAATGCATGGCTCAAGTCTTGGTGTAGGAAGGAAGGGTTTGGGTTCCTAGAGCACTGGGCTGATTTTTCCTTGGTGTACAACCTATACAGTCGTGACAGATTGCACCTCAATGGAAGGGGGTCCACTGTGCTAGGGTAAAGAATGGCCAAGAGGTTGGAGGAGTGTTTAAACTAGAACTTATAATTCCTCTCAAAGTAATGTACATTTAAAAAGTAAAAGTAGTAACCTCCGCTGTATGCTGGCAAATGCACGAAGTTTGTCAGGTAAAATGGGAGACCTAGAATTAATTGCATGCTTTAAAAATGATGATATAATTGGTATCACTGAGACTTGGTGGGATGAAACATGTGACTGGACTGTGAATTTAAATGGTTACACCCTTTTTAGGAGGGGCAGATGGATTAGAAAGGGGGGAGGAGGGTGTTTGTATGTAAAGCCTGAATAAAAGCCATGTACTAAGGAAATAACCATTACGGGCACTGGTGAGGGTTTGGAATCCCTCTGGGTAGAGATTTCGACTGGGCATAAATTTACAAAGAAAATTTTCATTGGTGTATGCTACAAACCACCTCGTATAAGTGACAATTATGAAGCCCATCTACTTTTACAAATAGAAGTGGCTTCACAACTAGGTCAAGTTATTATTATGGGTGACTTAAATTATCCAGACATTGACTGGGTTAATGGGGTTGCCAAGACAGATAGAGCTAGTAGGTTTGTAAATATGTTAAATGACAACTTTTTATCCCAGCTCGTTCAAGAACCTACTAGAAATAACTCTCTTTTGGATCTTGTAATAACTAATAATACTGAACTCATCTAGCATTTGTGTGGGTGAGCATTTAGGAAATAATGATCATAACACGGTCTCCTATGAGATTCTGTTGCAGAGGCGATTCTATAAGGGAGTAACTAAAACATTGAATTTTAGGCGTGCAAACTTTGACAGTATAAAAGCATCTCTGCAACATATTAAGTGGGAAATGCTTTTCACAGGGTTAAACACTGAACAAAAATGGGAAGTCTTTAAAATGCTGCTTAATAAATAACATGTCAGTATACTGTATTCCGCTTGTAAGCAAGGAACGTTGTTGCAAAGCAAAACCTTTTTGGTTCAATAGAAGTGTTGGTGTTGAGTTGGGTAAGAAAAGATGTGCTTTTAAGGCTTTCAAGTTAGCTGGGACAGCCGAATCATTTATAAGTTACAAGGAGGCCAGTAAATCATGCAAAAAAGCTATCAGGCAAGCTAAAATCGATAAGGAAAAGGATATAGCAGTAAGCAGTAAAAATAATCCAAAATTATTTTTTAAATATATTAATAGTAAAAAATTGAAACAGGAAGGGGAAGGACCTTTATGATCAGAGAGGGTGGGTCAGCTGGTTGATGTGAACAAGCTAAAAGCTCAGATTCTGAATGCATACTTTTCGTCTGTCTACACAAATGAGGAACCAGCTAATGAAGGTTTCCTTATTAATAGTCCCAATTCTAAAAATACATCTAATGATGCATGGTTCACACATGCTGAAATTCAAAAGAGACTAGAACATGTTAAGATAAACAAAGGTCCAGGGCCAGATGGGATTCATCCCAGGGTAATTAATGAGCTTAGCTCTGTGATGCCAAACCTTTCTACTTAATTTTTTAGGATTCATTGAGGTCTGGCATGGTGCCAAAAGACTGGCGAATTGCTAATGTGGTGCCGCTATTCAAAAAGGGAATGTAAGTGCTCCTAAAAAGGTTCTATATATTACATAAATTACATTTGACCCCGTTTATCAGTTAAGTCTACTGCCACATGGGGTAGAAATCGGCCTGATGAAATACTTAGGCCGAGAATCAGCCCCTATGAGGGCATTAGCCATCTGTCGTTCTTGCACACAGAACCATTGTGTCGGCTCAGGAGCAGGCACACGCAATGTATTTCAGCAGGCCAATTTTATCCCCCATGTGGCATTAGCCTTACTGCTGTATTCTACAAGACTTTGATTTAAAAACTGTACCATTTTAACTTGAATGGCTGCCACCATAGCTACATAGACGACATATATATATATATATAAACTGTCTTCAAACCTCTCAAGCAAACCTGTGGTTTGTACCAGTGAAATGTAAAACTACATATGCTTAAAAAAGACAGAGAAGTATAAACAAGATCAATTCTCTTTTTCTGTTGTACAATCATTCTTTGCAATAATGAGGGTTTTGCACATCTGCTCTTTTGAGTTCTGATGAACAATGGGGACCTGCCTTTTCCAGCATTGCTTTGTTATTTTGTGTACTATGAAGGCAGAAGCTGCTCTGTTCCATACTAAATCTCTCAGTAAGCGTGCGACACACAACTTTTAATTACCGGTCTGCGACAGGAGCATTATCTTTCACCAAGCTGTTATCCAACTCCTTACAGATCACATATCATCAGAAGCATGCCATTAAACCCAATCTGCAGCTGCACTTTCATTGCCAGGGGGTTAGGCATGTGCCTGGAAGGGGTAAGCTCCCACTACTTACAGCATAACATGCAAGCGTTGTATGATATAACATCCAGAAGCAACACGTTGTATCTATAAATCTCATAATGTTAAATCTTTAATGTGGTATATCAATTTCAGTGGAATCACTGATGCTGCACTATATACCATTCTAGATATATAGTTATGTATAGAGATTTGTATGGTTCACGGACACATCAAGCTAAATACATGCAGTGAATAAGCCAAAGTCTCAAACTGACAATAATTCACACACAGAACCCTTAGTTATATTGAGCTACAAATATAAGCCAAACAGAAAACGTAACCAAAAATTAAGAGCATTCTTTCACTTTGTGTTCATCTGAAGTATCCCTAATGTAGCACATTTTCCATTTTTAGCACCATATTTTACTTGTGTTACCATACTGCATTGGAAGCCAAAGTAAAGTGAAATTTCAATCATATGTCGTTAGTCACCAAATTACTGTAAATAAATAGTGCATTGTCAGTTTAGATATGCTAAGCAAGCTCTCTCTTGAATTGGACTGACAAATCTAATTTTGATAAATGGGTTCCTAGAGAAACCAGTGGGAAAAGCTCCTAGCGATAACAAAAACCCCAAAAATTGTATAAAACTAGTTTTCATATGATTTTCCGTATGTGTTTATTTTGGACAGTGGTCCCAAAGTGGGGTTGCTAACCAACCCTTCGGATGTTGATCCCAGTGGCCTCAAAGCAGGTGCTTTTTTTTTTAATTCCAGACTTGGAGACATGTTTTTAGTTGAATAAAAAAACAGACGTACTGCCAAACAGAGCCTTCTGTCAGCTGACAGTCCACATAGTGGATACCAAATAGACAATCACAGCACTTATTTTGCACCACCCAGGAAAATTTTTCATGCTTGCATTGCTCTCCAACTCTTTTTATGTCTAAATGTTGCTCACAGGTAAAGAATGTCAGGGTTTCGAAGGCTTTTTCCTTCCCCTGGTAACTGGTGGGGTGTTGCCACTTGAGGTGAGTTTCACAACTCGCTTCATTGGGCAGCATGCCTGTTCATATTGATATGACAGTAGCACTATTTGGGAAACCATATCTTGTATAGAAGCACTTCTTCCTTTGAATTTAAATAATTTAGAATTAGTTCAACTAACTGCCTCTATTCATAAAGTGATTCTTCCCATTATTAAAGCAGGTTCATGACACCTGCTTAACTAAAAACTAAACTTGGGGTGCCTGATGCACATTTTCATGAAATTACTAATTGCCGTCAAAAAGCTTGAGTAATTGAAACAAAATGTGTGTCAGGAAAGGAGACACAGAGATAAACACCTGTGGCACCTGGGAAAGGGTATATTTATTTTAATGGTAGAAAGGCTTATTACCCTCTGCCAATCCAAAAGCTAATTGTTGGTGTACACAAGAAAGAACTCTCTTTTTATCTACTACTGTATCTCTTGGAAATCTAAAGGCAAAATACTTACTGAAATCATTGCATTAACCCTGGTTTAGCAACCCTATAGCAGCAACGATACATTATTATTATTACTATTAACATGTATTTATAAAGTGCCAACATATTTTGTAATGCTGTATGCCTTCAAAATTTTGACTCACGTCCATCAAGTCCAACCGTTTTAACTTTTTTATTTTAACTGCCTAACTGCTAGTTGATCCAGAGGAAGGCAAAAAAAAAAAAACCCATCCGAAGCCTCTCCAATTTGCCTTAGAGGGGAAACAATTCCTTCCTGACTCCAAAAAGGCATTCGGACTAGTCCCTGGATCAACTTGTGTAATGAGCTATCTTCCATAGCCCTGTATTCCCTCACTTGCTAAAAAGCCATCTAACCCCTTCTTAAAGCTATCTAATGTATCAGCCTGTACAACAGTTTCAGGGAGAGAATTCCACATCTTCACAGCTCTCACTGTAAAACAACCCTTACGAATATTTAGGCGGAACCTCTTTTCTTCTAAACGGAATTATATGACCCCCTTATATATTTATACATAGTTATCATATCACCCCTTCTCCAGCGTCAACATCCCCAATTTGGCCAGTTTTTCCTCATAGACAAGATTTTCCATAACTTTTACCAGCTTAGTTGGCCTTCTCTGTACCCTCTCTAATACAATAATGTCCTGTTTGAGTGAGGGAGACCAAAGTCAATAAAAAATAGCTGCTCCAAACTCACCCCTCATTAGTGTGGTACACCCGCCAAGCTCCACTCCAGGTACGGGTGCTCAGCCAACAGCGCCTCAGCTGCACACAAATAGAAATCACAAAAAAGCAAGCAGGCGGCACACCGATAAAAAGAATAGGATGTTTTATTCCAAACAGGAATGGATCCACATTGCCTTACGCGTTTCGGGAGAGAACTCCCTTAATCATAGGCTCACAAAGCAGAAATCACCATTTCCTTAAATACACATTATAACAGTGACATCTGCTGGACAAGTATAGTAACAAAAAAACGGATACATAGTTTGTAATGAATAAATGACTAGTACTATAGATACTAAGTATACACTTTATGTTACTATTAAAAAAGGATACTTTAATGTTACTTATTAAGAAGGTAAAAACCTCAAAAACTGCTAAAAGAGAGAAGGTGAATAAATACATATCTCTATATTTTAAGAGAGACTATGCCTGTAAAAGTAATAGTATGCATATGTTTATATCCTCTGGAAATGATTGAAATTAGTTACAAGGGATGACCGTATAACAGATAAACTCTAAAGTACCAAGTGTTCCAATTACTATTGTAAAAATGTTATTAAATTTGACTCAAGGGATATAAATGATTTTATATATAAGCCAGGTTGGGTTTGTTTTCTCTGGAAAAAAGGCTCTTGCGAGGGGACATAATTACACTTTACAAATACATTAGAGGACATTATAGACAAATATCAGGGGGCCTTTTTACCCATAAAGAGGATCATCGCACCAGAGGTCACCCCTTCAGACTAGAAGAAAAGGACTTTAATTTCTTCACAGTGAGGACAGTGAGGTTGTGGAATGCACTGTGGGGTGATGTTGTGATGACTGATTCTGTTGATGCTTTTAAAGGAACAATTCAGGGTAAAAATAAAAACTGGGTAAATAGATAGGTTGTGCAAAATAAAAAATGTTTCTTATATAGTTAGTAAGCCAAAAATTTAATGTATAAAGGCTAGAGTGAGTGGATGTCTAACAGGGGGCCACATGGTACATTCAGTGAGTTTGCAATTGATCCTCAGCATTCAGCTCAGATTCAAAAGCAACAGTTATGGCCCATGTGGCCCTCCCTCAATTTAACTATGTACTATATAAAATAGGCCCTGTCATTTCTGGTACACAGAGGCCCAATCAGCCCAAACAGCCCCCGCCAGCCCACTAAATACTGATTTTCTATGGCACCTTATAGCAGCCCCTCTGGCATTTGCCAGAACCCACAGATTAATAATTAAAGTCCAATCAGGGGAATTGGGTAGAGGCTCTGGCCTAGCCACTCGCCAGTGAAATAGTCAAAAATTACAAACGGGTAAATCCCAAACTTTATTCCATGGTGCTCACAACACTTGTGTTCAAACGTTTCGGGACAGCATGGCCCTTCCTCAGTGTCACTGGGACAAGGTATTGGCTTTCCATTTGACACTGAGGAAGGGCCATGCGGTCCTGAAACGTTTGAACACTGAAGTGTTGTGAGCACCATGGAATAAAGTTTGGGATTTACCCGTTTGTAGCAGACAAGGTATTGGCTTTCCATTTATTTTAGAACCCACAGATTGCCAGTTCAGGCCTAATGGGGAAACAAGTGATTACTTCCCTATTCCGCAAAGAATGTGCGGCCAACACGTTATCTGCAACCTCTTCCCATCCAAAACATCTTATCAAGAATATATCTGTAGGTCAATTTCTACATCTTAGATGACTTTGTTAAATTTTGACAAATACATTAGAGGACATTATAGACAAATATCAGGGGACCTTTGTGAAAGCTTGTAAACTAAGAGATAGACTCCTGTGTAGGGGGTATGATATGAGTCTGCTAATTGAGGCATTTAGAAGGGCTCTTATACCCCTAGGGAGTCTTTTCTCCGCAAATACATTCCAAGTACCAAAGAACACAAAAAATTGTCATCTATACTTGATATACCATTGTGCATTTTGTCATTTGTTACAAGAGCAGTTTCATCCCATTAGTCATGTATGTCAAAAATGGGCCTATGACTTCCCATCTTTGGATGAGAAAGCCTGGAAGGACATACTTGAACAAATTCCAGACACCAATATCTGTGTTAAAGATTGTTTCATTCATATTCAATTTCTAAATAGAGTGTACTTAACTCCACACAGGCTGGTATGAATATGTAACCTCGAGAGTGTCAATTACCTTCACATGTTCCCAAGATCCTAAAATACCTCTTTAGGACTGCCCAACATACAGACACCTGCATTTTGCCTGCTGGGCTACATTGAAAGGCTAGCATTATATTCCAGTGATACACTGTTTTCAAAATCTTTTTTTAATATGCCTGAAAAGCCACCCTATTAACCTGGAAAGCCCCAGAATCTCCCACGTTCAGTTTCTGGATAAAACTAATTGACAATATTCTTTCAAGGCAAAAATTTACTTATGAGTCTTGGGGATTGCCCAGATAAATTTTAGGAAATTAAGGGACAGATGGCTAGCGGACCCACAAACGGGAACTGCAGTCTGAGAAATCATAGGGTGTACACTATTTAGTAGGGATATGAGCATATGTATTAATTGAAATGTCCATCATTGTTTTTCTTCCTATTTCTTTTCTTATTTTTTTTGTTAATGAAAATGAATAAATAAAACCTTGCAAAATCAATGTGAAGGGCTGTATATAGGAAGCAGATTATAATGGTGATTGTAGCATTTTGCTGTGTCGAGTTTTATTGTAATGGATTTAACTTGTTTAAATGGGGTTTACAATCCCCATAATAGACTTTCATGTGAATGGGGAATAAGCAAACAAATCAGACAGATCAACAGATTTCTTGCTTGCCAGCTGCAGCCTATCTAGTCTACCCAACAATTTAAAAGTGACAGCTACAAGGGGCAAATACACTGAGCAACAAAAATGCACTAGCATTGGCTTCGCCGACGTTCGCCAGGCGTAGTTTCACCAGCACTGTGCAAATTCACTAAAATGCAAAGTTACGCTCAGGGAGGCGAACGGTAGCAAAGTTGCTCTACCGTTACTTCGTCAGGCAAAGTGCATTTACACTAGCGATGCCTAATTTGCATACGGCGCAAAGTTAAATGTATAATAGAAGTATATGTTACAGCCACTACATTACACTACACAAGCCCAGGAAACCTTTAATAAATAAAATAAAGTTGTCCCCTATTACCCTAAACATGTGACCCCTGTATAGTTGAGTTGCCATGTTAGGAAATGTAGGGGGGAAGGAGGGTAACCCCCCAAAAAATGACACTATTTTTCAGATTATCACCCTAAAAAAAAGTAAAAGACGCCGGCGTTTTTTTTGAGACTTAGAAAAAATTTCTATTTTTATTTTTCAAACTCATATCTATTGTATTGAACTTCACCAGGTCTAACCTGGCGATGTAAAGTCTAGCGCAAAAGGTAACGTTCAGTGAATTAGGGTAGTTACGTCCCTCCGTCAGTGCGCAACTTCGCCTGGCATAAGGGTGCGAAGTTGCGCTAGTCTATACTAGCGAATTTTCGCCAGGGACACTGTTAGTAAATTGGCGAAGTTGCGAACTGATGTCACGCTGGCGAATAAGCGCTAGACGCTTTGCACTTTTGTGAATTTGCCCCTAAGGGTAGAGCTACATGGACGACTTTCTGGCACATCTACTGATTTTACAGGCTAATCTGGATAATTATGGCTAATTCGACTTGTAAAGCTAAAGCTAAAAACATTTTAGCACTGCCTAATATTTTGTTGAGATCACCCTGCATGTCAGAGTACCTAATGGGAAGCAGGAACCAAAATCTCCGAGGGGTTGTGCAAGGAGGTGCACAAATGTGTTTTTCCTAGGGTTGCCACCTTTTCTAGAAAACAATACCTGCCTACCTATATATTAATCTTTTTTTCTTATTAATAACATTGGGATCAACCATCAAATATGCCGGCCAGGTGGCAACCCAAGCGGACACCTGGGGTATGGCAACACCAGTCCCACATTGTCTCTGAAAGCCCAGCTCTCAATACCTCACACAACGCTCCCCACAACCCCCATACAGCATTCACACCTCCAATCCTCCATTCAGTTCTCACAGGGTTGCCACCTTTTCTGGAAAAAAATACTGGCGATCCTTCCTATATATTTATCTTTTTTTCCCCTATTAATAACATTGAGATCAGCCATAAGTTGGCCTTTAAAATACGGCCAGGTGGCAACCCTATCTGTGGGTTCTAGCAAATACCATAGAAAATGACTATTAAGTGGGCTGGTGGGGGCTGTTTGGGCCTGTGTACTCGGAATACCAAGGCCTATTTTGAATCCCAATCCAGACCTCCCACACGCTCTCAGAAACCTCCCTTAAAAAGCATAGAACAAATGTCCGTAACCCGTAACACTTGCAAACTATTGCGATGAACACGCATTAGACATGACGTTTTGTGTGTACTGCGTATGCTCCAAATATATCTCCATCGTTTGATGATGAGACCAAGGAGCAATAGAACAACACATAATTACATAAGCGCACGCTAATACACTAGCGCGTGGACGCCGTACGTCACATGCGTGTTGCGTCACCGGAAGACGACTCGCCACTGAAACGCGACTAAGACTGGACGGTACAGAGTGAGTGTAGGGCAGCGGCGATTCAATCATTGCGTTCAGCTGATCTTGACCGGGGCTGCATGTATATAAGTGTCCACCGAGGGAGGTCCCGAGGTGATCATCGCGCTTTCGAAAATCACTTTTTTTTTTTTTATTGCTAACTACAATAAAACGTGAACGCTTTCTTTGTATTATGTACCCTTTATTTATTGTAACTGTGTGCGGTGCCGGCGTTTATTCTAAAAAATTTACTTTGAAAAATGCATTGATTTTACCGATGGGAGCTTGTTTTAGCTGGTGTGTTTGCGTCTGAGGAATAGGTAGGGCATCGATTGACTTGTACTTCAATAGAAATGCGTAATCGGTGACAATGGAATTCAGATGTCGTTCCTGTGGCATTTATTTACTGCCTGGTGAAACGATGAAGTGCTATAAGCATGTGGGCATTCATAACACTGAACAAAAGGGACTTAATATACTGTATTACATTTTATTAAAAATGAAGACCAACTTCCTTTAGACTACCACTGTCCACATAATCGTAAAACTCATTTTAAGGTGAGCTACCTCTTTAACAACAGGTATTCTTTTTCACTAGCACAGTTCAACTTTTAGTGTACTTTCACAACTTAATATAAAGATTTTTTCCTGTGTATTTAAGTTCCAGAGTAGCCATACTCCTAGCAAAATATAAGGAGGGCTTGACAACCTGCTTTTGTAAGTATAGTCATACTACCTCAAGTCAAATAATGAGTTCTGTACTTTCTTATACATTACCGTTTACTAAATATTTCCATTACTATAAATTAAGTTATTTTAGAAGTTCCTACATATCCTTTTTAACTGTCTACACTATGATCTCAACTAGAAAAGGCCCACCAAATAAATACTAACGGGTTAAAAAATGTTGCTACACTTGGCTTACATCTGTAATCTTGTATATTTAACAGAATGCCTGGGGAAGTCCCCAGCTTCACAAATCAGAATGAAGATTTGGTGGGATCAGTTTCTGAGAATGATGCTGATGCTCCTGGTCCGTCGTCCAGCTATGTCCGGCAATCTGTTGCTCCTGGCGAGATCACACTCAGGAAAGCAAACACTCTTCTTCAAATTGATCGTCAACAGATTCAAGCCGTGCAGTCTGAGCAGCAGGCTTTGGAACTGCAAGGATTGGGATTGGCAGTCTATGACCAGGAAGTGCTTGAACAAGGTGTCCTACAACAGGTGGATAATGCGATCAATGAGGCCAGTCGGGCTTCACGGCTTGCAGAGGCTGAGCAAGAACTCCAACAACTTGTTGATGAACTTCGGTAATTAAATGGTTGATAAAGTCATAAACATTTTTAAAAATCAATCTTTTTTTGATGTGATCAATCTGATCGGTAAAATCTGATTTAGAAACACAATAACAAACATAGTAGTTTTATGCTAGCATAAAGCGTAGTATTCAGAAAAATATTAGCTCTAGTGTAAAATTATAAGGAATATTGATGGTTTACAGAACATAGGCAACAATAAATAATGTATTGGCCATAGCACTCATGGCAAGTTGCTTGTGTATTACTAAAGTTAAAGGAATTGTTCAGTATACAAATAAAAGCAGAGTAATTAGCCCCTGCAAAATAAGTGTTTCTAATATAGTTATTTACCAAAAAACTGCCATCTATAATGGCTGGAGTGACTGGATATCTAACGTAATAGCCAGAACACTACTTCCTGCCTTTCATCTCTCTTGGTTTTCACTGATTGGTTACCAGGCAATAACCAATCAGTGACTTTAATCTGAGCTGCATGCTAAGGATCAATTGCAAATTCACTGAACAGTTATGTCCCCCACTTAAAGTCGGTGACTAACTTAGAGTTGAAAAGCAGGAAGTTGTGTTCTGTTCTGCTATGTCAGACTTCCAGTCACTCTAGCCTTTATACATAAAATTTTTCTATTACACATTTAAAAATTCTATATACACAGTTTTTATTTTTACACTGTACTGTTCCTTAAACCCCCTTAAGTGGCAGTGCAAATTACAAAAAACAAAGCAACATGGCATGTTAAATGGTGAGGTGCAATAAATTCATTATTTTTATGTTTGCCAATGCCAACTTCAAAAATCCAACATAGTTAGAATACTGTAGCACTCCAGGTTATACGTAAAACCAACTTTATTATTACTTCAGCGCTGTGATCATTCCATGAGCAGAAATTTAAGTATAACCTGTAGTGCTGCAGTATTAAACCTTTATTGTGTCAGTATCCTATCCACATTGTATTCTATAGAACTTGACTGCCATCTGCTATTTTACTGCCTTTTTGATAAATTCAACTTGAATGTCTGCCCTCATAGGTTCACAGCAGCTTATGAACTATAGTGGTGTTTCTGAAGCGAACAACATTTTTTTATGTTACTGGATTTATCCATCTTTACCATTCACAGCTCTTGTGTCACCTCCCTTCGGCAAATTAACAAGATCATTGAACAGCTTGCACCACAAGCAGCTACCAGCAAGGAGATTGGACGGAAACTGGACTCTGTTAAACGGCAAAAACATAATAAGGTAGTTTATTATATTTCCACATGATCATGCTATCAAAACCTTTTGGAAATATGGCCTCATTGATATTTGTGTTGCAAATACAAGTTAATAATCAGAATATTGTTTCTGTATCCTTTTCTGTTTGTCTGGAATCTGTTTTTCGTATCTGGAGTATGCAGTGCAGTTTTGGACAACAGTCCTTAAGAGGGATATAAATGAGCTGGAGAGAGTGCAGAGACGTGCAACTAAATTGGTAGAGAGATGGAAGACTTAAAGGGCACCTATTGCAAAAAGAAAGTTACCCCCAACCAAAGGTGAGCCTGCATTCCAGTTGGGGATAATATAACTTTTTTTTTTTTTTTTTTTAAATGCTCCCTGCCAGCACTATCAAGCTCGCACCGTTAAGGGGGCTCCTGGTGCGAGCCGCCATGACAGTGGCCCCGAAATTGTGGCCGCTTTTCACTATGTGCATGCACGTGACGTCACACGCATAATGCACATGCACTTCCACTGTCATGGCACTTCTCGATGCGAGCTAGCGCTGGCAGGGGCATTTAAAAAAAAAAAAGTACTATTATCCCCAACCCGGAATGTGGGCTCTATCAGCCCGCATCTTTGGTTGCGGGTAACTTGTTTTGCATTAGGTGTCCTTTAAATTATTATGGTAGACTGTCCAGGTTTGGGTTGATTTCTCTGGAAAAAAGGTGCTTGCGAGTGGACATGATTACACTTTACAAATACATTAGAGGACATTATAGACCAATATCAGAGGACCTTTTTACCCATAAAGAGGATCATCGCACCAGAGGCCACCCCTTGAGACTAGAAGCAACGTAGGTGGTTCTTCACAATGAGGACAGTGAGGTTTTGGAATGCACTGCCAGGTGATGAAAATGGCTGATTCTGTTGATGCTTTTAAAAGGGACTTTGATGATTTTTTGGAAAAACATAATATCAAAGGCTATTTTAAACTCTACAGTTAGTATAGCTATGGGAATATACAGTTTGTGTGAAAGAGTGGAGTGTGTATGCTGGGTTTTCATTTGGAGTGGGTGAACTTCATGGACTTTGTCCTTTTTCAACCCAATTTAACTATATAACTATGATCTTTATAAAGTCCTGGAATTGCCCGACAGTTGCTTTGCTAGTGGCACAAATAAACATTTGATTCACCTATCAGAGTGCTGCTGGATTTATTGTTATATGTGTAAGCTGTGTTACAAGTAGTAAAATTACTAGTGGGAGTAAACTACATCCAGTCAGTGTTTATGTTATACACTCCTTTCAGATGGATAGTATAATCCTAGCAGTCTCTGTTTCTCACCATAAATCTAAATTTTAAAATTGTTGCTTGCAGCTTTTCTTACTGTCAATAAATATTTATGTTGGAGACATTCAAAAAAGTATATCTGTCTAAGGACTAAAGAAGAATTGAATTTAATCCAGATTTTTAAATTATGATCAAGCAAAATGGCATTAAATGCACATTGTTTTGCTTATGCATATTTGATGATGAGGCCTGAATCTAAATTTTTTTTTATAATCTTGATACTTGCTTTATGGTTAGGGAGCAGCAAGATTTTCTTAGGATGCTGGTCTACCTATTTTCCCATCCTGTCAAACATTTTAAAAACTATAGCCGATGTAATGTAATCTATACATGGGCACAGTTGTCTAAGTACTAATTTGTATATTAAAATCTGTAATACTGGGATTTTAGAAGCTGTTCCTTCAAGAATCTTACTGGTCTGACACAACTGAATTATCGTCTCAAAAAAAAACATAAAAAGTATGAGACTCGCTCTCATCTTATGAAAATATTCTTGTTCGATTTTTTGACATGAACTATAATATTTATCCATAAAGTATTTGTCCGAAGACACACGTCTGTTTTTTTATTATATGGGGATGGTTCTGTTTCTTTTGCAGATTTACTTTTGTATGATAATGGTTCAGCACTTAGCATTATTGTTCTAGGCACTTCTTTCCTCAGAACTTGACTTTGTTAGTTTTCATTCTTCTTCTTTTTATAATCTTTTTATTTTGGCTTGACAGGAACAGCAGCTGAAGAAAATCAAAGCAAAACAGAAACGTCTAAAAGCAGTTCTTGGTGGGAACCAGGAGGAACCTGACATTGAAGAAGAGTTACAGGCAAATCAGGAAGAGGGTGAGATTATTAGGGAGCTGTGTCAGGTCATAAATCAGAAATTGAATGAGGATATTGAAAACCTATTAATCTAGTCATCAAATGAACTATGGAATACAGAAATAGCAGCATGTCAACTTTCATATAGATAGGTTTTATATAGATTCTTAGCCTTTACTTATAGTTTATACTGAATTATAAGAAACAAATGTATCACTCATTTATCACTGCAAGAGCAATAGTAGCAATAGTCAAAAGCAGTATTTAAACATTAGTACCATATTGACAGTATTCATTAGAAGTATTTGTGGCCATACATATCCTTCTTGCATTTTTGAATTGAGCGCCGATTCACCGGCTCAGTCTCTTCTAATGAATAATGCACAAGTCGTATATTGACAATTGGAACTATGGAATTACTGCCCACCTGGATGTGGCAGTAATTCCAAGTTTCCAACACTGCAATGCATATATAGGTGCTACATGCTTGCACAAAGTTTACTGCACCATAATGTAATTTTTTTGGTAGTGCATGCATTGATACATCAGTAGTGACACATTCACCACTGTGAAACTCTCTGTTGCAAATTGAACGATTCACGGAATAGCGCAATTGCTTTATCGTTTCTTTTGAAACGTTTCTTGCAATTGCAGTAGATGAACTTAGAGAGGGGTTGCATTTACCAAATTGCTTTTGTAAACAAGGCTATATATTCAGTATCTTCCATTACTCCCATCCAATGAGATGTCTTTACATGTTTGAATACCAGATATATGCACAGGTGTGAAACTTGCTCTTTTTTCAGATGTCCTGCCTAGCTCTCTTGGAAGCATGTTGATGCCATCCCAAGACCAAGAATGGGAAGATTTAATCCGTACTGGTCAAATGACCCCTTTTGGCACTAAAATCCCCCCAAAGGAAGAACGTCGTCCAAGGAAACTTATGCTTAATGAGTCTTCAGATTTTGAAAAGTATCTTGCAGATCAGGCACAGATGGCTGCTCAGAGAAAACGTTCGCAGACCCCTAAAAAACAGAAAAAAAAACCTATACTTGTTAAGAGTCCATCATCATTGCCTTCAGTGAAGAAGTCTAATATCTCATCTACAGAGAAAAAATTGCAGAAAAAGATGAGAAAGCTGCAGAGTAAAGCACTTCAGACGCAATTTAGAGTTGGTGTTCCAAGTACAAAACCCAATCCTGTGCCTAAAAATGAAACTGATAAAGGGGATGAAAGTGAGGGCTCTGTTTATACACCAGAGGAAAAAGAAGAGAGCACAGAGGAAGATAAGGAAGAGTGGGTGCATGACAGCCCAGGATCTGAATATGAACTAAAGCCTTTGATTCAGAAAACAAATGGAAAAAGACCTAGGAAAAAGGGTATTGATCCAGAATTTTTGCCAAGTTCTGATGAGGAGGAAGACCATCTCACTAATTCAGGGAAAAGGCAAAGATGCAGAGATGATGGAAATGTCCAACTTTACAAACAAAGACTTAGGTATGTGTCCTATGAGAGCTTCCAGATGTTTAAAGAAATAACTAATTTTTCAATCAAACTATGTCATCCACTTCTAAAATTGACAACAAAGTTTTCATAAAAAGACTTTCCATACTTATTTAGGGTTGCATTATATAGCATTGCAAAAAAAGAAAAAATGGATAGGGAGCACCTCCTGTCTATTTAATGACAAAAACCGATGGTGTGCAGGGTCAAATAGATAACTACATGAACAAAAAGAAAGATGCGCGTCGGCGCATTTTAGCTCCGGTTAGGCAGGGACACTAACTCGCACAGATTTCTGTCCTCTGAAGACCCACTAACAGGGAGGCTCATCAGATTGGCTAGTCATCAGATATTTAATGTGAGGTAGCGTGAGTATACAATTATATTATACCCTACCAAAGGGATTTAACTAGGCTGGATAACACAGTGAATGCTGGTGGATGAGATAAAGGGGATGATCTCCATTTAGTGACCACTGGCCACATATATCACCCCACTCGCCACTGTCTGTGAGTTCGGCCCTCTGCCTAACCCTGTTAAATTTAATTTTGTTACTTTAAACTGGACTTTGTTTTAACTTACTTATTAAAGGTTAGGTTTTAATACCATTTCATATACCATTGTTTGTTCGGATATAGATGGGGAGGTGCAGTTCTATGGGTTATTTCTTTTTCTTTCTTTTTGTTTATATAGCATTGGCCAGCTTCTGGTCCTTGAGAATTGAAATACACTTGTCCACAGCAGAAAAGAGTTTGTCTTACAGAGAAATTAATAGATCGTTAATTTTTCCAAGTTCATCTGCATGCCTGTAGTTTCTGTTGAAACTGTGTAGAAGTATTTTGACATTTAAATCCTTTCGTTAATGGAGTATGTTTGTATATCTGCCTCTGGTAGCAGCCTTGTTTATATTCTTACATATAACATCTGCCCTGAGGTTTTTTTTGTTGTATTAACTGCAATGTCTTTTATAATTGCATCCATCACAATTAGTTGCAAATCTTTTTTTTGTAACTCATATTTTTATTTTGCATTAGAAATAACATACAGCATTGACATGTTTTATACAATCAGCTCGTACAAGGTTTGAGAAAAATATTAAGCATTTAATTACTGATTGATATATGTTGTTCCCCATCTTATTCCATATTCCATATGTTAGGCTGTACCTAAAATGTTTGGCTTTTGAACATTTAAGTGGAACCAAAGAGCAAGTAACATAAGAAAGAATAACAGGAAAAAAACATTATATAGAGAGAAAAAGGAAGGGAAAGAAAGAGGGGGGGTTGGAATCTGAGTAGAAGGATAATCCAGGCAGTTGAAGGTATCTATCTCTACTTAACATTTAGTAGTCCAGATTCGTGGCTAGGCTAAATTTGAGAGCAGTTCCCATGGAGACCAGACTTTGAGGTAGTGGGGAATTTTATTTTGTATTTGTGCCAGGTTATACTCATGCAGTTTAATACAATTAACACTTTGTTTCACTTCTTGCAATGAGGGTATAGAGGGGGTCTTCCACTTGGCCACAATTGAGATTCATGCAGCTGAGAGTATCTGGTTTGTTAATTTTTGCATGTGTTTTGAAAGTTGTTTATAAGGTTTCCCCAATAGTATGTGGAGAGTGCATTTGTCCAAAGTCTGGGAAGTGATCTTATTTGCTAGATTTATAATTACATCCCAAAATGTTAGTATTTGGGGGCAGAACCAAAATATGTGGGGTAGGTCTCCATGTTGCCCACAGTCTCTTCAACAATGGGAAGAGGTTTCTGGAAATAGCCTATGGAGTCTAGCTGGTGTATGGTACCAGAACATTAGCACTTTAAAAACATTTTCCTTCTGTTTGACACAGGTGATGCCTCGCTTATTGTTGTCCCATATGGTATCCCATTCCTTGGCCTCAATTGTCCTTCTTACACAGTCATCCCATTTTTGCATATAGCTATGCTTGTAACCTGTTTTCAATTGACTAGTAGTTTGTAAATGGAGGAGATTGGACTTTTTTGGGGTAAGCTTTGAGAGGCCAGGTGTTCAAAGGGAGTAAGTGGATCATCCCCCTTTACTGCCAATATTGGTGCATAGTAATGTCTCAGCTGAAAATACTCATACCATGGGAGTGAGAGATCTCGGGTTCTGTACTTTAATGTTTCCCTCGTTGGGAAGGTGCTATTTCCTTGTTTAATTAAATCTCTTAAAGTGAAAAACAGGGGTGTCTTTCCATTGCTGTACATACTGTTTGGCTAATGCTGGCTGAAACTGAGAGTTACCCAGGTGTGAAAGTAGTAGGGATGGGTTTGATGCTAGTTTACGCTTAAATCTTAATTTCTATGTCGTGTTCTGTGGCCTTAAGCATCTGTACTTTAGGTTTGTCTCGTCTCAAATCAGCCCAAATCCATGCATTGGGATGGTAGGGTTGGAATTGGTTTTTTTAAATTTTCACCCAAATAATATGAGAAGACCGCTGTGACCACGCCATTATCTGGCGAATCTGGGTTCCCTCATAGTAATATTGGAGCTGTGGTGCCCCTGTGCCTCCCATTTGGGTTGGGGTTGTTAAGGGTTTTCTGTTTATTCTATGCCTCTTTTTTTCCCCAGGTAAAGACAAGAAAGTGTCTGGACTTCCTTTAGCACTGATGGGGAAATAGGTATAGGTATGGGTATCTTTACCTCTCAAAGAGGTAAAGATATTTTGGGAGGATAGACATTTTTTTAGTTGCAAATCTTTGTGTCTGACAGTGAACCGTACACAGACAGGTGCTAGATTCCCTGTAGGGACAGATCACATTGGGTGCCCTATATAACCTCTTGCTCAAGACAGGTGGTAAATACTGGTTTCTCTGGTTCAATGTACTTAGCTCTTATGACGATGGTTTCATCTGCTTTTGTGAATATTTTACTGAAATCTACCCCGTGATGGGCAGATTCTTGCTACATTTGGTGTAATAAATGAGAGGTATGACATGTTTGTAATTTGCTTTTGAAATATAAGCCTGTCTATTATTGGTACATGTACTGCCAGAATTAGAGAAAGAATCCTCACCCCACAAAAATGGTGAAAACGTTTTCCAATGATTTTCAAAGATTCTGCAAAGAGGCTGGATTTTGCTACATTTACTGTGACTAGATAATGGAAGTCTACCTGTCACTTCTCCTTAGGCACCAGGTAGCATCTTTACTTTGTGCCATTTTATTTTCTAAAGGAAGTTAAATGGTGCACACCCAGGAATTAATTAGGTTCAGATCCACAGGAGACACCCCATGCAATGACTCAAATAAATATCAATATTATAGTAGAAGGGATTACACAATGCTATATTATATTAATGGTTTACTGTTAAAAGGTTGCATAACAAGAAAATCCCAACACATTTTGACTTCTAAAGGTCTTCATTACGTGCAAAAATAAAAAAACAGTCATAAGTAAACAGAATATATACTTGTATTATTACCAAGTAAAACCATTTTATTTTCTGCCTGATGGTGGCAGCGATCAAAACACCCTAGTAGTCTAAAATTGATAGCTTAAATAGCTTAAATCATATTTTGGCTGAATAAAACCCCTTTTTGTCTTTAAGATAATTTCACGTCCTGACTACAGTATGAACTTATAACATTCACTTTAATTGTATAAACACACATAAAGATCATCAATTTTCGTATAAAGACACTCTGAAAAAATATATCTATAGCCATTTTTAGCAGGAAGTAAAACTTTTTGGATTTCTGTATCTTCTCATGAAACAACAAAATATGTTGTTTTTAAATTGTACTGAGTTGCCCTATGTAATATGCTCACTAAACGAACTCCAGGTCAGTGCAGTTTTCTGCTAACAGGAGCACCAGCACACAGTATCTTGTAAGTGATTGTAATCACTGGGGTTTTTACATGTTCATTTTCCTATGCACCAAGCAACTCTTAAGTAAATGAATGAATAAATGAAATATCTCAAGATTCACATTGTCATTGTAATGCCCCATTAAACGCTCCAATTCTAGGCGTTGGCATAAACAACATGAAAAGGAGAAGGAGGAGCGCACTGCAGCTGAGGAGTCAGAGGACAGTGACGTGGAGTTTGATGAAGGTTTCTGCGTACCTGGCTCACTTTGGAAGAAGCTGTACAAGTAATGTGCTCTAATTATATACTTACGTTTTTCTCCCATCAGGTTACACAATACTTTTCTAGTCTGTGAAAAAAATCTCTATTGCCTTTTTTTTTTTTTTACTACAAGGTGGATAACAACATTTCCATCTTTTAAAGGAATTGTTTAGTATAAAAATAAAAACTGGGTAAATAGATAGGCTTTGCAAAATAAAAAATGTTTTCAATATAGTTAGTTAGGCAAAGATTTAATGTATAAAGGCTGGCGTGACTGTGAGTCTAACCTAAAAGAACAGAACACAACTTCTTGCTTTTCAGCTCTCTTGGTTTACACTGACTGGTTACCCTGGTTACCAGGCAGTATCCAGTCAGTGACTTGAGGGAGGGCCACATGAGCCATAACGGTTACTTTTGAATCTGAGCTGAATGCTGAGGATCAATTTACCCAGTTTTTCATTTTACCCTGAACCGTTCCTTTAAGTATAAATGTTGTACCAGACCACTTTTATGTACATCTGAATTTGATCTGACTGAAGAATCATTTTCTGAACCTAGTTCTTTTTTAGCCCCCCTCCCCTAACGTTTAGGTTAAAGGGATACTGTCATGGGAATTTGTTTTTCAAAACACATCAGTTAATAGTTTTGCTCCAGCAGAATTCTGCTCTGAAAGCAGTTTTGCAAAACTGCAAACATATTTTTGTTATTTAATTTTGAAATCTGACATGGGGCTGCCCCCAGTCATGTGGCTTGTGTGATAAACTTTAGTCACTCTTTAGGCTCAAGCCAGACGGGGAGATTTGTCGCCTGGCGACTAATCTCCCCGAATCGCTTCCCCTTTCCTTCCAGCGACTTAAATGAATAATCGCCTGCGCCTATTCACACGCCACGCTGCGATTTACCGAAATCGCTCGAAATTGCCTAAGCAGGCAACTTCGAACGACTTCGGAAAAGCCAGCGCCGCGTATGAATAGGCGCAGGCGATTATTCATTAAAGACGCTGGAAGGCAGGGGGAAGTGGTTCGGGGAGATTTGTCGCCATAAAGAAGAGACGATTAGTTGCTGGGCAACAAATCTCCTTGAATCTTCCCATCTGGCCTTACCCTTACTGCTGCACTGCAAGTTGGAGTGAAATCACTCCCCTTCCTTTCCCCCAGCAGCCTAATAACAGAACAATGGGAAGGTAACCAGATAGCAGCTCCCAGACACAAGATAACAGCTGCCTGGTAGATAAAAGAACAACACTCATTAGTAAAATCTTAAGTCCCACTGTGAGACATTCAGTTACATTGAGTAGGTGAAACAAAAGCCTGCCAGAAAGCAGTTCCATCCCAAAGTGCTGGGTCTTTCTGAAAGCACATGACCAGGAAAAATGCCCTGAGGTGGCTGTCTACAAATCATCAGTAATAGAGCTAAAAATAATTACACTTGCTGGTCCAAGAATTAAATTATTTGCACTGTAAACAATGTAATTGAGATATTAAAAAAAACATCATAAGAATTATGATAGAATCCCTTTAAACCTAGGGGGCAGTTTCTTTCTCATACATTCTAAGCAATGTAAAGGTTTTACTATTAATAAACTTACCACATCAGTCTCTCTTACAAGTCTCTCTCACAATATTTCAATACATTTTTCTCCAAGTCAGCTTGGGGGACACAGTGGCAGTGGGATGTAGCTAGTTCCACTAGTAGGCAGTACACAACCTTAAAGAGATACTAACCAGAAAATAAACTTTTTTAATATCTATCATGACATTATTTTGAATGCTATTTATAATTTTGCCATAAAAGTATCTGCCTGATGCGTTAACGTGACCTTTCTTACCCCCCTCCTATGAGGGGGCTTCCATATTTGTGCAGCAGGAGTCTGTTAGCATTAGAAACTCTAACTGACAGGTTTAGAAGGGACAGTCAGGTTGGCAAAACAGTCAAGTTTAGGAAATTCAAGTAACAATTACTTACAAAAGCAGAAATATCACAGAAAAACGATCAACATGACCTATAGGTAACTTTTCATGTAGATTAATATTTTTTAATTAACATTTTCAGTGACTCCTCCACCACTGGCAATACGCCCAGCAGACTTGGGCAGTTTGGGTTGTGTCCTCAGGAGGTTAGGACTTTTCCTCTAGTTTTTATGCTGACACCTGGGTAAAAGACCTCATTTGCAACCCCCCCCCCCCAACCATCTTTCCCATACATTCTAAGCAATGCAAGGGTTTAGCTATTAATAAACTTACCACATTACTCTCTCTTACAATTCTCTCTCACAATATTTCTTATTAGCTTTTTCTCTTAAATTTACTTTTCTAACAATATTCTCTGCTTATATCACTGTCTCTTCTGTAACCCTATTTATTAACATCTACCAGTGTTTCCCTATGAGTCATATATACTTCTTTCTGTCTCCTACAGATACCAGCAAACAGGTGTTCGGTGGCTGTGGGAACTGCATTGCCAGCAGGCAGGAGGTATTCTGGGAGATGAGATGGGATTGGGTAAAACCATCCAGATAATTGCGTTCCTGGCAGGCCTAAGCTACAGCCGGATAAGGACACGAGGCTCTGATTACAGGCAAGTGGCTGCCCTGTAGACTGCAAGTCTGAGCCACCTATGAATATTTCATCAGCCTGATTACAGAGAGGAGGCGGACCTGCTGAATTATTTACATCTTTTCAATTAGATGGTTCCTTTAATTTGTTTAGTGAGGGGGTGGTACTTAAAAGTCGGATTGTAACAAGGAGGGGTGCTGCAGGGCATGGGAAATTAAAGAGCTAACACTTGTAATGAAGTCTTGGCTTCTGTTTTGATGTCTGGGATTCTGCATGACTTTTTCCAATGTATCTTTTTATGAGTCCAGATACAGCCAAGGAAATTAGAACATGGCACACACAGGGGAATAAGGGAAACGTTCTGCTTGGATAACACTAATAAGCATGTAAAATGTACATACATGTTAGGACATGGGAGAAATGCATTACATTTGTGATATTAAAAGATACCAAACAAATGTCACTGGGAAGTTCAATCCTGTTGGAATTAATGTGTATTACTTAACTATGTCTCATGTAGCAGCAACCAAAACAATGGAAAAACCTTCTCGCCCTTTGCTTTTGCAATTGGCGCATATAAAACTGTGTATGCTGTGGTATTTTCATGTAATTGCACAATGATTTTTATGCAGTCGCAATCCCTTTTTATGCAGTCGCAATCCCAATAATAATGGATAGGAAGGTATTTTCAATTGCTATGTCTCCCTCAGGAAAGGCTATTTCCTGTGGTTGACAAAACATCCCGTGTGTCATTTCTCTTAGAAAAAATAGTTTTTCAAAAGGCATGAAGCATGTATTTTCAAAATAATAATTGTCTCTTGCTGCAGGTATGAAGGGCTTGGACCTAGTATTATTGTGTGCCCTGCCACTGTCATGCATCAGTGGGTCAAAGAGTTCCACGTGTGGTGGCCCCAGTTCCGTGTTGTCGTTCTACATGAGACAGGAAGTTATGCCGGCAAAAAGGTAAGCATTGTAAACAAGGCTTTGCCTTGGTGTAAATGCACTTATTGTGTGAGCTTCTTTAATTGGCATATTTTCAGTCCCTGTATTAGTCAGCGGCTACCTACCTGTTCAGAAATTGGTGACATTTCATAGAGTGATGTTTTAACGTTAAGCTTTCAAACTCGGCAAGGCTTCCAAACCCTAGTGAATCACCAAATTTCAAATGCAGACTCATAATATTTAAAGTGATATTGAAAGTCATCTTGAAGTTCTATGAATTGTTTATATGAATTCCGTTATATGGTCTCAGAATTTACTGGTATATTTTTACATGCTTGCAAGATTTTTCTTAAATGATCTAACTAACTTTCACTTTGTTTAATTTAGTATCATGTGTATCTATATATTAAAAAAAATATTTTTAGCAATGATAGGTAGTCAGTAAGTTAAAAATTGAGAACTGTAAAATAATTTCTGTGAAGCTGCAGCAACAGTTCTCCTGAGTTTGATGCCTCAATGTATATGCCCTGGTTTGCTCTCCTTTTAATTGGTGCTGAAGGTGTAATTAAGGGCAGTTCGTGCAGGCTTTCCGTCCCGTGAATGTGTGCATTACTGCACTGACAGACGGATTTATCTCTCCTGACTTCTTCGGGAGCTCAAAATGGTCCCCTGGGCCCCAGAAGGAGCGAAGAGCTCTCTACTGAAGAGCCAAGCCTGCTGCGTCAGGATAATTACAGGCACAGGCCAATTAATCTTAACAAGAAGAAAGACGGACGAGCCCTGTCTTACCGATGTTTTACAGGAAATCTGCAGAGAGAGGTTTATTATGGGCCGGCGTACAGAAATTTATTAGCGCACTTACAGTGACACTGTTGTACTCGGGCAGCACAGTGTGCCGTTATGTATTATGCGTAAGTTTCACAGTGGTAATTATTACTTTTACTTTGCTAACATGGCTTGTTAAACCATGTGTTTGGTGCGTTGCTTCAATGCGGAAGCAGCTGGTCTGTTTTTGGATTCAAAATGGCTGGGGATTCTATCTTGCACCCCTTATTTTATATAATGCAGTGTTTGTATGCATATTATAAAACACATATAAATTTTGCCTTTATAGTAGTGGTATGGTTATTTTTTTTTCTCTGAGCCAGTTAACCTAATGTTACAATAACACCACAGATTTCTGTACCTGAAATTTTTAGAACTTTACTATTTATCTGGTGGGTTTAATATGTATTGGAGTAACCGAAGCTCTAAATAGCTCCAGCATTGGTTTAATGTGGGGATCAATAATAGGAATAAGGCTAATGTAAGGAGATATGAAGTCTTTCCATTAAGTAAAGGGGTTCCCTAAAAATGTCTCATAAATACTTTATTTTTTGCTTGTTAAAAAGACAATCTGATTTATTCTGCTGCCTCAGACAACTTCAGTCAGTCCTGCCTATCCTGGATGTATGTGGTCTCTGGCTACACTTTTCTGTGAACCCAGATCCAATTATAACTTAGCATACATCGCACCTAAGTGTAGATGCTTTTCGTGGAATCTTGTATTTGACTAGTTGATTTCCTGTATTGTAATACAATTCCTGATTGATTATTTTCTTATTTTTCATGTTATTTATTGGGAAAATATACCTCCTTTTTGACATTAGTTTATTTCAGTTGGGCTGTGTAAAACTCTGCAGTGCATAAACACTAGAAATAAGTGTGGTTTTTATTTTTACACAGACATACCTAATTTCACAGATTGAAAGTAAATCATTTCCCAACATCCGTTGTACACACACAGTGAAATGCATTTAGAAAACAGCAGTCATTAAAAGAGACCTCTGCAGTAAATAGGGATGCGCCGAATCCAGAATTCAGTTCAGGATTTGGACATGGATTCAAGGGGTTCAGCCAAATCAAAAATAGTGGATTCGTTTTACCCATAGTATTAGGTGTACCAGTGCATAGATGGTAATAGAACATATTAAAAAGGGCCTTGTGTGAATCAAGTATATTCCTGAGAGTTCAACCTCCCCAATTCAGCCAGTAGCAATAATGATTAGCTACCAGCAGTGGCCTTATTGGATATTCCCTACTTTAGATGCTTTAAACAATAACTATAATGCTCTCCCAAAAACAGCAGTTGCCATTATACATTTCTATCACTGCTAACACTGATGGATAGTTGGATAGAGTAAATTTCCCCTGAAATGCTCTAATTCAGTTTTCAAAAGAAAAATCTTTCTCAAGCACATGGTTTTCTTCCAGCAGACCTGTTTAGTTGGTGTATTCTGCTGCTAGCAAGGTAAAAAGCCAGATATACTCTTTAGAGAGTAAGCTCATGAAAGACTACTGTAATAAAAAAAGAGAGCTAGGCGTAATAGGCCAGGAATGGATTTGGTCATTACTATATTTTAAGTTTATCATATTCTTTAATATGATTGACTATATAATGATAAGTTGCTATATCCACTTTTTTATACAGGTAAAACTGATTGGCGAGCTTGGAAATGGGCGTGGTATCATCATTACCTCTTATTCCTATGTGCGCCTTATGCAGGAAGAACTGCAAAAGTACCAGTGGCATTATATTATTCTGGATGAAGGACACAAGATCCGTAATCCTAATGCAGGTGTAACAGTTGCCTGCAAACAGGTAAGTGGAAAAGTTGGAGCAATGCCATTAATAGATAATTAGACGGCTGTGTATAGAGAATGCAGGTATAAAGTAGCAATAATAGAGAGGTTTTGGTTTTATGACAATAGTTGCAGGTATAAAACAGAGTATTATGTGTATTTGATATCTAATACTAAGAGAATGGTTTGCAATGTTAACAATAGTTCTATTTAACCGGTTTTGCAGCATTATTAGCTCTGTACCTCTTTAATTTGTCTGTCAGTGATAACTTGAGCATAGATGCTTGTAGCTTATCCCACTCAAAACATATATGAATAATATACATATTATTACATAGTCCTGATTTGTTAACATTGTTGCTAGTGTTTGTATGTGTAGGAAATAAGATGGATACATAGATATGTTGGTTATGAGAATTCTTTGCGCATCATACTTCTGACGAGCATTTGAGATTGTATGCATTAAAGATAAGCAGCCAGAGAGGTGTTTGCGAGATGCTTAACTTTTATTTTACCCTCTGATCATTTTTGGCAGTTTCGCACACCTCATCGCATCATTCTGTCAGGGTCGCCTATGCAGAACAACCTGCGGGAGCTCTGGTCTCTATTTGATTTTGTGTTCCCAGGGAAACTTGGTACATTGCCTGTCTTCATGGAACAGTTCTCCGTTCCAATTACAATGGGAGGATACTCAAATGCGTCACCAGTACAGGTATGAAACATCGTTAACAGCCCAGCCATGCAGTGAATAGCATGTTGACACTTAGGGGCAGATTTACTAAGGGTTGAATTGTCGAGGGATTTTAATAAAATATTCGCCGGTTTTGAGAGCATTTTCAAATGTACACCAGAATCGTAGGATCGAACGATTCTACGAAAAGTCGCAGAAAAAAACATTTGAATATTCGCCAAAAACGTATTGAAGTGTTCGATCGTACGATTGAAATTCGGCAAAAGACTAAAACAAAAAAGCCTTTTGGGGATTCCCATAGGCTTCTATTGCAATTCGGTAGGTTCAATCTGGCGAAGTAGGCAGTTGAAATTTAAAGGACAAGTCCTTCGACTGGGGAATAGTCGAAAGATCAAATATATATTTATTTGATCTATTCGATGCGACCAAATATTCGATAGTCGAAAATACATGCATATTCGTATATTCGCACAATGGAATAGAGACTATTCGAACGAATATTCGAATCCTACACACGAATTTAGTAAATCTGCCCCTTAATCTGACCTTTGAACACGTGGCACCACTGTACCTTTTTCTTTCATATATATCTATGTGAAGACATGCATCTCTTCACAACTTTGAAAGCCTTAGAATAAGGGAAGAGGTAACAACCATCTGTATGCATAAGCAAAGCAAAGCAAAGCATTCCAAGCTTTTCTGTTTCTATTTAAGAAGTGACTTTTGGAGCATAATGTAAAATGCATTGATGACTTTGCTACCTCATCTCTTAAATACCAGTCTAGTACAAAATGCACATGCTATATTAGTGGTTAGTAATCCATTACATTACATGTCAGATACCCCATTGGAAAGTAGTGTTGTCCCAGCCTTA
>CM044443.1:64960644-64994859 GCA_024363595.1 Xenopus borealis | reverse complement strand
AAACATATTTTGAATGTCTATTTCTGCTTGGCTTAATATTTGCTCTCCAATTCTAGGTTCTGTTTTGCCGCCTAACAGATGAGCAAAGGCAAGTTTACCAGACTTTCATAGATTCCAAGGAGGTTTATGGAATTCTGAATGGAGATATGCAGGTTAGATGGGGTCCTTTTTACTGAGCCTGGGGAAAAAAGACTTTTTATTAAAATATAAATCTATTTTTTTGGGGTCTTCATAGACCTAAATTGAAAACCTGGTCAGACATTGACCAGTATTGGTCAGTTTGATCAAATGTGTTCAGATTAGCTGCAAGGTGCAGCCTGTTGTGCAGATGCATGTAGAGAGACTGAACTGTTTACAAAATACTTTGGGCCTGTTTATCATGCTGTGTAAGACAGTGGAGAAAACCATCACTGGTGATGTTGCCCATAGCAGAAAATCAGATATTTGCTGCTGTTTTCTACGTTGTAGGTGACAATTGAACTCTAATTGCTTATTGGTTGCCATGGGTAACATCACCATCACCAGTGATGTTTTTCTCTACTGTTTTACACTGCATGATAAAGAGGCCCTTTAATGTAAATTTTTATGTGTTCCATTTAAAGGGGATTTACTCACCAAAACAATTTTTAGGCATAATTAAAGAAAATGGTTTCTCAACTCAAATAAATTTACTTAAATTTTAAAGCAACTTTCTTACAATTACATTCTTTAATTTTATTTAAAACAGTTTTAGGTACATGTGCCTTTAGGTTTTAGGATTAAAATATTCTAGGGGTATCTGTATATTATAAAAAAGTAGATAATGTCGCACTTAATTGTCCATGTGTCTATGATAATCTTCTCACAGGTATTCCCAGGACTCATTGCTCTAAGAAAAATCTGTAATCACCCAGACCTGTTTTCAGGAGGCCCCAAGATTCTAAAAGGCACTCGCGATGAAGATTTGGAGGAGGAGGAGCAGTTTGGATATTGGAAACGCTCAGGAAAAATGATTGTGGTGGAGGCACTTCTGAAAATTTGGCATCGACAAGGGCACAGAGTTCTGCTTTTCACCCAGTCCAGACAGGTCAGAAATTGGCTCACTTGAATTGTTTTGAATATAGATGGCAAAAATCATTTGAATTGTTATTTGCAGGGACATCACATGTAAGCACTATACTTTACTGTGTCTTTCTAGATATAGTAGCCCTTCAATTCAAAGCATGTAGTATATGTTTATGCTGTATTTCAGATGATGCAGATAATGGAAGTGTTTGTAAGGACCAGGGGTTATTCTTACCTCAAGATGGATGGTACAACAACCATTGCAGCCAGACAACCACTGATTACAAAGTATAATGAGGTAGGGCAAAATCTACACACTATTTAGTGGCGCTATCTTTGCTAAACCGCTTTTTTGCCACTAGTATTCTGTAAATGTGCTTAGATCAACATTTTACTGACTTACAACATGTGACATTTCTAGTATTGTTGCTGTATCAGTAAAACAATATATCACTGCTTCAGAAGAAGTTAAAAAAAAAAAAAAATTATGGTTGTATGTTATGTTGCGACTGTGTGTTACAGGACCCCTCGCTCTTTGTCTTTCTTCTCACTACCAGAGTGGGGGGGTTGGGTGTGAATTTGACCGGAGCCAACAGAGTCATTATCTACGACCCCGACTGGAATCCTAGCACCGATACTCAGGTACGAGTCAGCTAAACAGTTTATAGTATGGGGAGAACAAACATTTTTACTAACAAGGTAACATAATAAAAAAACTGCATCACCTTTTGATACCATATAATTTTGTCTTCAGTCTAATTTTCACTGCATTGCTATACTTCCAATCTTTATGAATATTCTAGGCTCGGGAGAGAGCTTGGCGAATTGGACAGACGAAGCAGGTGACTGTTTACAGACTGCTTACTGCAGGAACCATCGAAGAAAAAATCTACCACAGGTATAGCTTACAGATGAGTGGGAAAAAAATAGAAAATACAGCCTCTAATAAAATATCAAACAACTAGAAAATACTGCCTCTGCGCATGCCAAACTGGCTTTTCTCTGGCACAGAAAAATGTATATTTTTAAAAGATGGTTACACAACTTCCATTACAGGATTGATAGTTAACTGGTCTATGCTTAACAAAATTTATCCTTTAAACACTTAGAATCCATTAACATAGATCTTACAAAGGCAATTAGGGGCTTTATTTTGTGAAAATATTGTCTCTGATATAGCCGCAAAATATTTCTTTAACTTAGTAGGATTAACTATAGATACATGAAAAGATGTTCAGCGGTGTTAGTGTTTTAAGCATTGCATTGTCAATGAAACTCAAGACATCCATCTTCACATCTAGTTGGAGTTTTGATGTGTATGGACATTTTATGATTTTACTGCCTAGGAAAGTGTTACTAATTAGTAACCCCTCCTGTTCATGTGGGTGTTGTTTCCCCACCCCATTTAGACTACCGACTTCAGACAGAGAGTGGACAATTCTCACCAAAGTGCATATATATTTTATTTATGTTATTGGGTGGGCAAATCAGTCTTTGACTGTCAAAGAAGCACTTGATATAAACCCATGGCCATACTGAAAAGCTAGATCATGATCTACTATTAGATCTCGAGGTGACCAGTAGATCACACCACAACAGCTTCATTTGACTGACTTTATGAATACTTGCTCTTTAGATTTTAAAAACAATTGCTTTAGACGTAAGTATTTATTTGAATGCAATGTTGTCTGTTTTCTGTTAGAGTACATCTGTGAAGTTTTATTTTCCATAGCAGTATATAACAGCTTGAGGTGGTAGACCCTTAATGTGATTTACTTGACTAAAGTAGATCCTTCATCAGTAAAGCTTGGCCACCACTGTCCTAACCACTATTCTTTGAGACATTTAGCCCCTTTCTATTTGCCTACCTGGGAATTTTAGATTTTTGGCCATAACCTTCTTGATTCTTTCTCAGCTCTTTTTGATTCTTAGGCATGTTTAAAAAAATTTCTAGTGGGTCTTCCTTATGCCTTCCCAAATACCAAAGACCGAAAAGAGTATGAGCTGAAATCTACGCATCCTGTATCTTCATTTAAAAGTACAGTTTCAGCGTGCAATATGCTACTGAAAGCTGGTGTTTTTCTATTTTTAATTAATATGTGGAACCTTGTTTTCTTATGATGGGTGAAATAGTGAAATTATTTATTTATTTTGCAGACAAATATTTAAACAGTTCCTGACTAACCGCGTGTTGAAAGACCCAAAACAGAGGCGTTTTTTCAAATCCAATGACCTGTATGAGCTTTTCACGTTAACTAGTCCAGACACCAGCCAAGGAACCGAGACCAGTGCCATTTTTGCAGGTAACAAATCAAACGTCTTGCCTTCCACCTATATGCATGCATTCTTTTGCTGCAGGTGAGCAAGCATGACTTTGTGTTTGCATTTGGTAGTTATGATGGGTTTTATCCCTAGCAGATAAGATCCAAAATCATTCTATATACTGTATATAGTTGACTGTCTGAAATCTGATTGTGGAATTTAAAAAAGATCTGGTTGTGAGTGCATGGCCTCATGACTACCTTTTTTTGGCTATATGCAGACCAGATCTGGACATTGCATTTTAAGTTCTTCTATGGAGGCATACTTATGTTTGGACGTGTGTTTTTGAGGAACTATATTGCATAAAGAGATATACACACACTGTAACTGTAAATGCTTTATAGACAAGGGCGCGTGGACTTTGAGGTTGTGGTTATCCTGAAAATGTGTAATCCCCTACCCCTAATGAATATTTAGCTATTTTGAATTATTGCCAGAGGTTTTCTCCTTTTACTGTCTTGAACTGGAGGCCTGCATAGAATACTCCTTAGAATGAGACTATTGCAAACCTATTTCTAGTACCAGTTTCGATTCGTTTCAGTTAGGCGGCACTGAGAAATGCTGTATAATTTTGTAAATTAGCACATCAAAATTACCAGAAGCCATAATATTTTTTTTCCATTAAGTAGTCTACTGGATTGATATAGAACATATACTATTTATCATGTATGCTATATAGCATCTTTTTTATGTTAATGAAATATTGAATATACTAATTAACGATACATTTTGTTCCTTGTTAATTATGTCTCCTAGGAACTGGTTCTGATGTTCAAGTTGTAAAGCGCACTGGAAATCATCTTGTAACACATTCTCAGGCTGCTTCCCATAAAGAACTGTCTGTTACCATAGCAAACCCCCTTTCTTTGTCCAAGGAACCATTAAACCCTTGCAACAATGTCCTTCATCAGTCCAAAGAAAATCCTATGCTTGATTGTTTAGAAGGAAAGTCTGCCACCAACACATCCATAAAACTTGACTCAGGGGAAGACTGTAAACAAGTGACTCTGACTGAGGTGCCTGAAAATGGCCATCGCAAGCACAAAGCAAAAACGAAACACCAGAACAAAGAAGGCAAAAGATTTAAGAGGAAAAAAGATGCTAAGTATGAAGGTGAAAGAATTTCCCATTTAGTGAAACAAAATGCATTCCATAAAGCAGAAAATGATCAGCATGAGGATCGAAGAAAAAGCGATGACTATGTCCTGGAAAAGCTCTTTAAAAAATCAGGTGGGTAATCCTCTACCTGTCAAGATACAAATGTTTCAACAGGTGTTAAATGTTGTCCTTATTATGGATGTGCTTCCTGGATTATGGATATTAGAAGACACACTTTTTACCATATAAACGTTCAAAACTCCAAGCTGGCTTTTATTATCATATATTTCACAGTGTGGTTTACATTACCTGTTAAATTGTCATAACGAGGGTTTGTGCTAACATACTAGTTAAAATGTTTGCATTAATTATACAGCATTGACACAATCTGTGAATTGGCTCACTTAAGTTAGACATAATTATCCTTTAATCCCATATTCAACATTAGTAATGTTCACCTCATTAAAGGGGTTGTTAACTTTTAGTATGATGTAGAGAGTGATGTTCTGAGACAATTTGCAGTTGGTTTTCATTTGTTTTTATCTGTAGCTCTTTATGTTATCTAGCTTTTTATGCAGCAACTCTCCAGTTTGCTGTTTCAGCAATCTGCTTGCAAGAATGCAAGTTACACAAGCAACCAAGCTTTGATTTCAAAAAGAGAATAGAATATGAATAGGAGAGGTCCTGAATAGAAAGATGAGGAATTAAAAGTAGCAGTAACAATAAATGTGTAGCCTTACAGAGTATTTGTTTTTTTAGATGGTGTCAGTGACCCCCCATTTGAAAGCTGGAAAGAGTCAGAAGTAGAAGGCAAATAGTTCAAAACCTATAAATAATGAAGATCAATTGAAAAGTTGCTTAGAATTGGGCATTTTATAGTTTAGTAAAAGTTAACTTAAAGGTGAATTACCCCCTTTAGAGGAAAGCACAGTGTTGCCAAGATGTTAGGCACTCCCAGTTAAATAGATTTTGCTCTCTGGTCCAGTGCTACTGTTTGGAGATAACTGCTCTGACTTGTGGAAAAGCTAGCTAAGTGCTCAGTCAGCATTTTATTTTATTTTCCCCTATGTTCTATGAGTGCCTAGCACAGATTCTTATTCATGCATGTTCAGTAGAGAAAAGTGTGTTGCTAAACTATAACTCCTAGAATCCTCTGACAGTTATGGTAGGATGATTATATTGATTATGCATTATAAGGAATAACCTGCAATAATGTAAAAGATGTGTATCACGTAGTCCTCCTTCAGTTGCTAAATCACAAATGCCACTTATGAGGAAAATTACAGAGAATCTTAGCTGAATTTAGAGGGCAGCAGACTGAGCATTGCTGGTTTAAGGAGTCATATCAGAACCATTTGAACTGTGTAAGAACTGCTCTAACTTTAAACGCATATTTTATGAACCTGTCCCAGGAGTTCACAGCGCTATGAAACATGATGTTATTATGGATGCTGCAAATCCGGATTATGTGCTAGTGGAAGAGGAAGCAAGCCGCGTGGCTCATGAGGCCTTGCGAGCATTAAAAGTCTCTCGTCAGCGTTGTTATGCTGCTTCTTCAGGCGTCCCAACGTGGACTGGAACTAACAAAGTGCCACCTAAAGGAAACAAGTAAGGAAGCAAAAAAAGGTTAAATGTTTCATTAGCAATTAGGTGACCAGTTTTCTGAACCAAAAATTCATAATGGTTACAGTGTTCTCAAGTATATAGCAAGTTTATGACAAACAAAGAATTGTCAACCTAAGCCATATTTAGCTTGCCTGTACAGTGGCTTGCTGTTTGTTGTTTATTAGAAAAATTATCTTAACAGCAAAGGAAATGTTACAGAATTTTATGTTTACAGATTATGTATTTTTTTAAGGCGCAGATTTGGCCAGAAAAAAAACCCTTTACTACACCCAGCTGATGCCACAGGCAAACTTCCCCAAGACAAATGCAAGGTAACCATCAGTTTTATACAAGTGTGTACTTGGCTAATGGCACAAGATGTCAGTTTGTGCTTGCGTATTCAGCCAGCAGACGAATGTTCTGAAATGCTGCCTCGGATTTAAAGGAAAAACAATAACTTCATGATGAATAAATAACAGATAGTGTATGCTATAATTAGTGCCCTGTTAAATAATCTTGCCAAATAGGCATATACACATTGGAAAATATTGCTCTTTTAAATCTTTTCTCTTGGCCACCATTTTGTTTTGGGTTTTTTTTGTTCCTTTTTAAACTTTCATTTTTATTGAGATAGTTACACAAATATATCAGTTGGAGCATTTAGATTTACATGGTTAAAACATTAGAGAAAAAAAAACAAGGAGAGACGTTAGGGTGTACATGGTTAAAATGAAACCATACAGATGTTATCAGATCATACATCATACAGATGTTATCAGATAGTTGCCATTTCGTCCAGAGGTATCGATTATATTCTCTAAAGGGAAGTTTTAGCCAGTGGATCGATTTTGAGTTAAGTACCAGGTATCCCATATTTTAGCAAACACAACTTTAGTATCTACAGATATTGCTATCTATTTTTCCATGCTCGCTCTTGGCCACTATTTTGTGACGTTTAGTGTACTGCCTCAGAGATCAGGACCAGAAATAATATAGTTTAAATGGAACAGGAAGACATTGTTGATTTGACTTAGCATGTGTACATGCACCCTTAGTTTGCATGTGAGCACAATGCTTCATATGTGCCAAAGGGTGGAGCTTATTACTTAATGGCACTTTGTTTACATGGGATTATCCAATGATATGTAATACTAGAAAATTAAATTAATCAACTAAAGGCATTAATTACATAAAAAAGCACTTTGGGCTGTTTTATGACCTTTAGTTTTATATAGACCTGCAATGTTTAATGTATTCTCATTCAAAATGACCTTGAAGTGCTTCCAGGTAACAAAATATGCACTCCCATTAAGCTCCACCAGGGGGACAGCTCCACAGTTTAGGAACCACTGATCTAAGGTCAGTGTGTACAGCTGCAGATATGCTGATGCTTTTGGGTTGATTTTCTCAGTTATAAAGCATTTTTATTCTTTATGCATTTCATTTTTCTTTCCTGTCCCGTATAAGGAGGATAGCTTCTTTAAAGGGGAACTATAATAATTAAAAAAGGTCTTTTAAAACATATGGACAGTGCTGATGTTACATTTCTTTATTACAGTTAGCTGAGCTGCTTTGTCCTGTTTCACATTAAATAGCACTTGGAGACTAATGCCCAGCTTGCATTAGCAAAGTGAGCACGGATACAGAAAGCAGAAACTCAGCCTGGAAAAGTAGCAGTGAACAGAGCAATACAGTTGCTAGTTATAAGAGCATGAGCATTACTTATCTGTCCATACCTTAAAGGGGTTGTTCACCTTCCAACACATTGTTTGTTTGTTTTTAGGTAGATCACCAAAAAATGTTTCTAATATTTAAAGTTTCAAGTTTACTTTCTTATGTCTTGCTAAAGCAGCTTGGGGGGGGGGTCACAGACTCTGGTGTAAACTTTGGGTGACTTAGCAATATGTTGGTTTTACTGACAGCGATTTCAGTTATTTCCGATGGAGATACATTTTCTGGAGATTTGTCACCGGCAATCGCACATAAATAATCATGGGTGACCAATTTCTGGGCAAGGAAGAATAAAATAGAACTGTGCACTAAATGCTTTTACTTGTTTGTGTGATGGTGCATCCCTAAACTTTGGTGTGTATATAATGTGATATCAGTATTGCATAATAAGGTGCTATATTACTTTCTTTAAAGGACAAAAACAGGTTACCAAACATGTTGGGTTAAAGCAAAGGTTTTATGTGTCAACACTTACTGAGTGAATCCAGACTCTCTGTCTTCTTTCACATGTAAATCCACTGCCTGCAGAAGCCAGGTCTCACAGTTGTGTGACGTCACTAACATTCATTATCGTTCCCTGTTACCTCCCTGCTGCACAAAAGTCTCTTTACAGCCTTTTTAAACATTCTGAGCATGTGTTTAATTTTAATAGCCCTTCCCTACATGTCTGTGCTTGATTTGCATGCTCTTCTGTAGCCCGCCCACCAGCCAATAGGAATCGGCATGCCTGGTCTCCATGGCAACACTCAATTTCATTTGTTAGTACACAGAGTGCTGCAGGGTGGGTAACATTTTTAGAGCTGCAGGCCAAGTTCTGTGCTTTGCCGTGAATAGCTAATTATGGTAATAAAGACATATGTCTGGAGTAAAGAGGAGGTATTTTGGTTAATACGTAGTAATTAACAATAGCCAAAGGCGGAAGGGAACCCTTTAGTAAGATGGCGCCACTTTCTTCAGCAGGTTGCAACTTCAGCGCTGTGTTTTATTAAAAAATTAAACGTGTTTCGGAAATATAAACATGGAGGGGTATATGAGATCTACAAAATCAGATAAGAAGTAAGGTTTGCTTTTTGTTTTCCTTTAAAGGTAGAAAAATTTACGGTTCTTTCTATTCCTTATGCAGGACTCTAATATTGCAAAGCAGGAGGATCAATCTAGCGCTGGTGCCCCCTCACACTTTAGCGGAGATAATCAGAGCACTGGCTCTGCACTTTCTTCATCATCACTTCTAGCACGGATGAAGGCAAGAAATAATTTGCTTTTACCACCACGTGATGAAAGTGAAACAGGTTCAGGAGTGTCCTCGGTAGATCCTACTGAGCATGACGAGCTTCTGGCAGACATGAGGAATTTTATTGCTTTTCAGGCACGGGCAGATGGTGAAGCCAGCACCCAGGAACTGCTGCAAGAGTTTGAGAATAAATTATCCCCAAAACAATCGTGTGTCTTCCGAGAACTTTTAAGAAAACTTTGCACATTCCATAGAGGTATTGATGGTACTGGTGTATGGAGACTAAAACCTGAATTTCATTGAATTGTCTTCTTGTAGCAAGACCAAAAAAGAAGTTCTGCAATTTTTGGGAAAATAATATGACCCACGGTCAATTTAAAGCCAAAATACCAGTGTTTTTAAGTTTAACACAGAAACCTGCCATATCTGTGAAGCTTTTTTCAATAACATGTACTACATATTGTTTGAGATGTCTTCATTATCAGCTACAACAACCAACACCGTGTATATTTATTTGGTTTCTCATTAGGCTGTGACCAGGAAACATTAGATTGTATTTGTTGAAAAGAATCTGAAAAAGACAATTTTCCCCGGAAATTTCGCATTAAATACCTCACATTCTGATGCTACGTTGAGAACGCGTTTTAAGAATTATTTATTAAATATCTGAATTTTTGATGAATGACTACATATTTAAAGCAAACAAACGGTTTATATCCTAGTGTATATTGAATATGATGGAATTTCATTATCAGGCATTAGTACATAACCTCTTTACCTCTGTTGGTGCTACCTAACTTGTGTATCTGAAAGATGTGCAAGCATGAATGTTCCAACAGGGACCATCCAAGTGGGAAAAACTGCACCCATAGCAAGCAGTGATTAGCTTATTTACAGTCAATTGCTATTAGAACAACAAAGGCAAAATTTAATTGATTGTCATGGTATCTTCCCATTTGCAAATTTGCAGAATATTGAAAATAGCAGATATGCTGTGTCTTATTTGTTTGACCATTATATGTTTGGCTCATGTTATCTCCTGGGAACAAAGAAAATATTGTAATGTTTGATATCTGGGTACAGTGATGCCATATATTAACTGAAACCCCCCAGAATAAAGCATACGTTGCAGGCTGACAGTGAGGACCTTGCAAAGAAAATACAGAGACCACATTTATGTGTCACAAACGCTGCTAACAGTAACATAACTTATTAATGTCATATTTCCAGAGAAGAGATCCTGAGGAGGTAAATGTGTTCTGGATAAATGTCTTTTTAAATCTTTACTAAATAGTGTTTTTTTTTACTAAGTTTTCAAAAGTCAGCTCATATGCTCATGGTTACAAAAATAATGTGTTTTAGTTTTATGGCTGATATCTTGGTCCCTATAAATAAAGCAGTGCATTTTATGATTTATACCTGTAAAATTGAGGTAATTCCACAGTGTCATATGTCCAAGGAAGGTATCCTGAATAATTCTCATCATTGTACTTGAGGGGCACCAGTACACAAGCCCTAGACCTTCATCAAGGAGAGTGAGTATTCACAGACATAAAGGAGTAGTTCACCCAGCATTTAAAACAGGCCACAATGTAGATGAAGTGTGGTTAAAGGGATACTGGGGAAAAAAACGTTTTTTTCAAAATGCATCAGTTAAAAATGCTGCTCCAGCAGAATTCTGCACTGAAATCCATTTCTCAAAATAGCAAACAGATTTTTTTATATTTCATTTTGAAATCTGACATATTGTCAATTTCCCAGCTGCCCAAAGTCATGTGACTTGTGCTGTGATAAACTTCAATCACTCTTTACTGCACTGTTGGAGTGATATCACCCCCTTCCTTTCCCCCACCCAGCAGCCTAACAAAAGAACAATGAGAAGGTTACCAGATAACAGATCCCTAAAACACGATAACAGCTGCCTGGTAGATCTAAGAACAGCACTCAATAGTGAAAACCCTTGTTCCACTGTGTTCCTTTCAGTTACATTGAGAAGGAAAAACAAGAGCCTGCCAGAAACAGTTCCATCATAAAGTGATGGCACAAGTCACATGACCAGGGGCAGCTGGGAAATCTACAAATTGTCTAGCCCCATGTCAGATTTCAAAATTGAATATAAAAAACCTATTTGCTCTTTTGAGAAATGGATTCCAGTACAGATGTCTACTGGAGCAGCACTATTAACTCATGCATTTTGAAAAAAACATGTTTTGACATTCATTTAAAGACATTTTCAGAGTGGCTTTGTGGTGTTAGCAAAGATTTTGCTAGTTGCGGGTTTTTAACAATATAGAGCAATCTGTTTAAAAAAAATTGTAAATAAAAGCCTGAAGTGTTTAGCTAACATTGTGCAGATGGAAGAAGACCCTTAAGCTGCCCATACACTATAAGATCCCCTTGTTCGGGGACATCACCAAAGGAGCGGATTTTTACCCCAATATGCCCACCAACACAGGGCTATATTCTGAACGTTCGTTCCTAGTGCTGAACAATCAGATTAAAATGATGAGCAATGTGCTCAGACGGGTCGATCACCTGAGAAATTAAACCTTCCCAATCGATATTATTGCTAGATATTGATCGGGAAGACCCGTCAGAAGCCTCCATACACGGGCAGATAAGCGCCGAATTGGTCTAAAGGACAGATATCGACAGCTTTAAGCTGGCCATAGACTAAACGATCAGATCGTACAAATAGAGGATTCGTATGATTTTCGGACAGTGTGTGGGGAGTCCCTACATGTTTCTTCCAGTGGAGATCCATCGTTTGGTCAACCAGACAGGTTAGATCATTTCTGTCGGCTGCCAATAATATCTCTGCTTGTATCGCTGATCGTGCGATTTTCAGTGGGAAACTCACTAGGTTTTGTCGGTGCTGATCTGTGCTTTTACTAATTTATTTGATCTGAAAGGTAAGCGGCAGGTCGGGAGATGGGGAAGTCCGATCGTTCGAAGAACCACCTTTAGTGTTGCTGTTGTTCCATTCATGTCCCTGCGTCTAATTGCCTCCCACTGCTCTAGATAAAAGTTGTATAATGTGTTTCCCACAAACCCTTATAAATTATGTTGGTGGTATTCTGCTTTCAAACAGGCAGTTTATCTTATTTAAAATAACTTGCCACCACCCAGTCATAAATGTTGGGGTTTTCAGCATTACATGTTTTGGCATTGCATGTGACTTCCTTTGGTGCTTATATTGTACCCCTCCCTATTGACTACTTAAAGTAACTGTTCTGTTTAAAAATTAAACTGGGTAAATGGAAATATAAAAAAAAAAATGTTTTCAGTATAGTTAGCCAAAAATTTAATCTATAAAGGCTGGAGTGAAAGTCCAATGTAGTAGCCAGAACACTACTTTCTGCTTTGAATCACTCTAACCTGATACCAGTCAGTAACCAGTCAGTGACTTGCCTTTCTACTTCTCTAAGTCCTTTCTGTTTAATTATGATCTTCTGCTCCTCCTTAATATTTTAGCTCCCGTTGCGTGTTCCCATAGTAATAGCTTGCAGGAAGCCGCAGGGGTGTTTTTCAGGTCGAGAGCTCTTTCTAGTCCTCCCAGTTTATGGTATTTTTTTTAGAATTCCCATTTGGTTCAGGCCCAAGCGGTAGCTTGCTGGTATATCTTGCATTATTCATAAGGAATCACTTCAGATACACTGTTCAGAATCCACTGATTCCTGTGCTGCCTTACAGAATGGATCTAAACTGCATATCGGCCATTAATCATGTACATTTTAAATGTTTTCAAATCAAATGAATTAAGTGGAAATTTTAATTGCACTCTACATAGTCTGTCTGACTGACTGAAATTTGATATCATTGGATCAGGCTGATTTGGACCTGCGCCTTGGTGACCAACTCACATAAAGATTCCCTCTTTTGTTGACTGTTATTGTTAGCTTTAGTAAACACTTTCTGTAATGTACACTGCTTGTAAGAATGTCAGACTGCATAAAACAACCGCTACACACTAGTTATGCCACTCTGGCTGCATAATAATCCCCCATTCTGTAGAGTTTTAATAATCCACTCAGATGTGTGCCACTTACTTAGTAGATTACTGATTGGCAAGTAACATGGATCTACATTGTTGTCCAAAGGGATGTAAAAAAACTTTTATCTAACTCTTGCCACCTAAAACCTTCCAAGTTCATGTATAAGTCAATAGGAGAGTCCAGGGACCAATTTGGACATGTTACTAGCCTTCCTGTTTTCTGAGAAAAAACTTGAATCCAGTTTAGTAGAATTTTATTAAAATTTCCGAGTAAACTTAATGTGAGTTTTAGATATTTAATTTTTTTATTAAATAACCTCCCAATCAAATTTCGAGTATATTCGAATTTATTAGTTAAAAAAAAAAAGCCCTTTGATAAATGTGCCTCCAAGTGTTATAATTTGATATGAACAGCTTTGCTTACCACAGCTAATTGGGCTTACATCTTCTCCAACTGTCACTCTTGCTTTCATTTATTTATTCGATAACCTGACAGTGCAAACTTGTAGTGTATGTTTTGCATAATATGTTTTGGCTGCTGTGCTTTCAGGTGCTGTGGCCGTGCAGTTATTGCATCTGGCATCCAGCAGACATACCAAGAATATGTTTATAAGTGCATCAGTTATAATGTGGTATGCTCTTTAAGTTGATCAGGTAATAGCTTTCTCTTGCCAAAGGAAAATCATACATTATATTTAAACAGTACCTGATCTTTGTTTTGCATTGGGTTGAAAATGATGAATATGTTAAAGGGACAGTTCAGGGTACAAATAAAAACTGGGTAAATAGGCTGTGCAAAATAAATAATGTTTCTAATATAGTTAGTTATCCAAAAATTTAATGTATAAAGGCTGGAGTGACTGGATGTCTAACATAACACAATACAACACAACTTCCGGCTTTTCAGCTCTCTAAATCTGAGTTAGTCAGCGACTTGAAGGGGGGCCACATGGGACATAACTTTTCAGTGAGTTTGCAATTGAGCCTCAGCATTCAGCTCAGATTCAAAAGCAACAGTTATGGCCCATGTGGCCTTCCCTCAAGTCACTAATTGGATACTGTCTGGTAACCAGGGTAACCAGTCAGCGTAAACCAAGAGAGCTGACAAGCAAGAAGTTGTGTTCTGTTATTTTAGGTTAGACTTACAGTCACTCCAGCCTTTATACATTACATTTTTGCCTAACTATATTGAAAACATTTTTTATTTTGCACAGCCTATTATCCAGTTTTTTTACTGAACAATTCCTTTAAAGGGGTTGTTCTATTTCTGGTTTTTGAGTTATGTAGCTTTTATTCAGCAGCTCTCCAGTTTGCAAATTCTCCAAACTTGTTTCTAGAGTCCAAATTACCCTGCCAAGTATGCATTGCTTTGAATAAGAGACTGGAAAATGAATATGAGAAGGTCTGAATAGAAAGATGAGTAATAAAAAGTATATTCTAGTCTCTTATTCAAATCAATGCAGGGTTGCTATGGTAATTTGTACCCTAGAAACCAAATTGCTGACACTGCAAAATAGAGAGCTGCTGAATAAAAAGCTAAATATCTATAAAACCACAAACAATAAAAAAATAAAACCAATTGCAAAATGTCTCCGAATATCGCTCTCTACATTATACTAAAAGTTAACTCAAAAGTGAACAACCCCTTTAAAGGTAAACCAGCCCTTTAAGAGTCCAATTTAGGGGCCTGCTAGGTTCTGCTGTTTACTCCCCCAATATAACAGTGAGCAGGAATAGACAGGAACTATTTTTTTATTCTATCTTTATTAAAAGACAACTTTATAACATTTGATCCTAACTAATCAAAGCCTTTCTTATCAAAAAAAGCTGACTTGGTTGCACATTGTACATATTTCCTATATGAAACAGCATATGCATTATAAACACAAGCCACAAAATATTGCTCAAAATAAGATTTAGAGAAACGAAGATCGTTATCTTATTTGATTAAATAAAAAAAGCAATTAAAAACTATAAAACATTGTGTTGATTGTAGTACCTTATTATTCAACTTCCTGTGTAGCATAAAGAGCTGCAGCTTTATTTTTGTCATTTAAATACCTAATTGCATTGTCACAATATCCTTGTTGTTATGATAAAATGGCCTTATTCATTATAAAGGGTGTTAACATTTAGCACTAGCTCCACCCAGTATTATACCCCACTACTCACAAAGTTTCTGAAGTGTGATATCAGTGAATAGGGTAGAGGCCAACACGTTGAGAACAAGTATAGTCATTTATACCAAGTCGGGGGACGGGATCATAGCCCTTTTGTACACTATTCTCCCTTTTTTCCTACTGAAACAGCTGGACGACTCCACTTTTTATTTCTATGATAAAGTCAATTAAACTATGGCATCAAGAAAGCCAAAAAATATTTTAATTGCTCAGGGGATTCTGGGAGTTGTAGTGTGACTGAGACCAAGAAAATTGTCAGTATTCTCCATAAATAATCATGGTTTTTACACCAGTTTATTGCCTCCTGTCCCTTTATATGCAACTCAACTCATCTGCCGGTAAGCCCCCCCCCCCATGAATAAAAAATCAAATGCACCAAAAAGATGAAACTAATAAAATAAATAAAGGGGAACATTCAGATATGCAGTTAGCCTTGAAAACTTTAATTAAGCACTTGTATACCTGCCACGTAATGTGACAAATTGGTAAAACTATTTTCATATCTGACTGACTGACTGCAGCAAACAATAATCAAGCAAACAGAAGCTTATAAGGGGGTTATTTGTCACAGTTCGGATGTTAGAGTTTTTTATTCCTTGAATTAACTTACAACTTGAATGTTATATTATTTAAGAAAAAACTTGAATGGAAAAAACTTGAGTTCAAGTTGTGAAACCCGAAAAACTCAATTATTCGAGTTATTCGAGGGCAAAACCCTCTGCAAAAACTCAAGCATCATACAGGCTATTAAATGAGAGCTAAAGAAGTAGCTAGAGATGTACATTTGCTTCTGTACCAGCACAAGGCAACCACAGCCCTTCAGCAGTAAAAATCTGTCTCTGTATTTGTCCCAGTAGCTCCCTATTTTCTTTTCTGCTGATTCACTGCACATGCTCTGTGCTGCTGTCACTTACTGAGCTTAGGGACCGACCAACTCAAAATATACAGTACACCTAGAATATAAATGTCACAATTTAAGGCTGATTAGTAATTAATACAGATAATTAATACATGACAGCACAGAAACCAGTGCAACTGGCATCAGAATGTAATTTTCTCATTTTCTGCTGGATAATTTGCGACGGCCCTAAGTTCAGCTTCTCAACAGCTGCTCAGAGCCCACTGAGCATGTTAGTGTCACAGGCACTTTCCAAGATGGTGGCCCCCTGTGACAAAGTGAAAGTTTGATGTTTTGGATCATTGCTGCTATTGACAAGCTGAAACTCTGGTGGATTACATTTAGTATATAAAATATGCTGTTTTTAGCCATATTCATTTTTATAGTTTATTTCTCCTTTAACATCTTCAGATGGTTCAAGGAACATCTGCCATTCACACCTACATGACCTTGACAGGTTTTAGATGGTTTATTTTTGGATTTGGACTATTTCCAGGTTCTGGGTGTAATAAATCTTGAAAAATTCAAGGTTTTTTTTGCATTTAAAAATGCAAGTTTTTTAGTGAGTTTTGACCAAAAAAATCAACTCGAAAACAAAAATTTTCTTGGAAAACACAACTGACGTGACATCTTTTCGCAACTTCTGCAATTTACTAACCGTGTCCCTGGCAAAAATTCACTAGCGAAGTAGATAGACTAGCGCAATTTCACACCCTTACGCCAGGCAAAGTTGCGCACTGACAAAGGGACGTAACTACGCTAATTCACTAAGATGCCCATTTTACTTAATGTTACCTCATGCCATAGACTTTACTTCGCCAAGTCAGACCTGGTGAAGTTCAATACAATAGATAAGAGTTTGAACAAAAACCCAAAAATAAAGCTTGCGTCTTACTTTTTTTTAGGGTGATAATCTGAAAAATAGGGTAATTTTTGGGGGGTTACCCTACTTCCCCCTACATTTCCTAACTAAAATTAATTTGCGCTCAGCGAGGCAAAAAGTAGCGAAGTTGTGCAACCATTACTTCGCCAGGCAAAGTGCATTTACGCTAGCGATGCCTAATCTGCATACGTTGCGAAGTTGAAAGTATAATAGAAGTATATGTTACAGCCACTACATTCCACTACACAAGCCCAGGAAACCTTTAATAAATTAAATAAAGTTGACCTATTGCCCTACATATGCCCCCTGTATAGTTGTGTTGCCATATGTTAGGAAATGTAGGGGGGAAGGAGGGTAACCCCCCAAAAAAAATTTCACTCTTTTTCAGACTATCACCCTAGAAAGGTAAAACACGCCAGTGTTTTTTTGGGACTTTCCAATTTTTTTTTCAAACTCCTATCTATTGTATTGAACTTCCCCAGGTTTTGTACCTCTTACATACTGCTGAGTCGCAAAGACTTAGGGGGAAATTCACTAAAGCACGAAATTTCTACCGCTAGCAATAATTCGCCAGCGTGACGTCAATTCGTAACTTCGCAAATTTACAAAAATTCGCCAGTCGGCATTAGTAAATTTGCGAAGTTACGAATTGACGTCACGCTGGCAAATTATTGCTAGCGTTAGACATTTCGTGCTTTAGTGAATTTCCCCCTAAGTCTTTGCGACTCAGCAGTATGTAAGAGGTACAAATGACAATATAAATGTATGGGTGTGATTGAGCTCATTCAAAGTAGTAAGTAGATAGCTGTATTATTAGACAATTTGCGGTTGGTCTGCATATTATGTCATTTTGTAAATATTTGTATATTTTGTTTACCAGTCTGTTAGCAATATCATCTGCTATCTACTATCTAGTTGCTTGGGCTTAACTACCGTAGTGACCAGGCAGTTGGGAAGTCAGAACAGAAGATGACTAATAGACACTTTGAAATGAATACAAAATAAGAATAATAATTAAATGGAGCCCTTATTTTTTATTGCTGGGGTCACTGGCCCCAACAACCAGGAAGCTGTCAAAGAAAAAGCCTTAAAGTAATATACAAAATGCTTTGTATGTTTTTATACATAAAACAAACAAAATACTGCATTTGTTGCAGAAGGCATAAAATATTCATGTACAAATAGTTGCTCTTTCACTTACTAAATAATATAATTAAAATGAACAAGTCTACTCCAAAGAAAACATTTTATGAACACTGGTTTAGTGTAATGCAAAATGTAGTGGGACACACCATTTTCCGGGAACATAATCATGCAGTGGGGGAGGAGATTAATTAGAATGCTGAATGTTAGCAGACTGTGGAGTTCATTGTTACTTCATTATCCCTGGTGCTTAGAGGAATGCATGAGGTAGCGTTATAGGCTGGTGCTCAAGGTGTGATCTGTGCATGATCAGGGTGCTATCTTTTAACTAAATGGGCTTCAAATGGGATTAATTCCCAAGTGTGGATAACAGTACAGCTGCATTCTCTTTGTCACATACAATTCACCACCCTGCTGGGAATAGCACTTGGCACCTGGGGCATAGCTCTCCAGTTTAGAGTTTAATTATACAGAACACCATTGTCTGCAGACTGAGTTGTAAGAGTTAATTTTCATAACTCTTCCCCCCACCTCTGTAACCTAAAGGCACTGTCACATGTTTAGATTTATCAACATAATTCATCTGGAGACAAGTCACAAAATGTCTCTTTTATTGCCTCCTATAGAAGACAAGCATATTGTTTTATACACATATATAGGCCATTATATAAAGGCATAGACAGGCTTGTGCTGGGGTTACAGTATGTGATTGTTAGTGTAACAGGAGGAATGATAGCATATTGACCAATCTGTCTATACAGGTATATGGCCAAAAGCATTGATCTGCTCAGTCTCAAATGATGCAGGTGGAGTCAGCATGACGTCCAGGTTGTACCACCGCGAGGCACAGACACCTAATCTGGATGCACAGAGAAACAGAAATAGAATGGCTTTTTAGGACAGTTTTCCGAAACCTGCTGGTGTGTGATATGAACTTTGGGGAAAAGACACATAGACAATAATATGCCATACTTTCTTGGGGTGCATTATTTTTAAGAGCTAACTAGACTAGTGGCACACTGTACACACAGCATTTTCTCCCTGGGGTAGATACGTCTCATGTCTGCCAAGACTTGTGTGCAGCCTGACAGACATAGCATCAGCATTTTGGTACCAAAGTCTGACCCCTGTGCACATTATCCTTCTGGCAGTGCCCATACAGGTATCTATGCCAGAGGAGAAATGCTGTGTGCCACTGCCCTGATGATTCTTTTTTTTTTATTGTATTAAAGTGGCAGATTGTTAGTGAGATTTCTCTCTCTTTGGTATTGTCCTTGGAATCCAACATAGGTAAAGGAACAAACCATCAGACAAGGCATCCCAATTGAAAGGAAACAATCCCCATCTATACTGAGTATTTCAGAAATGATTGGGATTTCAGTTTCAGTTTATAACATTATTTAAATGAATCATCATTCATTATTATTTAAGCAAATGCATTATTATGTGCTATTTTAATTAAATGAATGCTTCTATAATAATAATTACAGAGAGATGTCCTGTTTCTCTTTATTCATTGTCAATTTACATTTTTCTCCAAATAATACTCATTGTTTTTTACATCCTATTTTAATTTTTTACGTTTCCCATACTTACAGTTTTATGTATCAGTCGTCTATGAAAAATTGTTATCAATATCTAACTGAATGTTAGATAATACCCTCTTTTTTGTAACAGCAGCATAGGCATTAACATTTGCTTTTCTTTCCACCAGCTTGATTTTCCACTTCACGTTATGTGCCATTGACCATTTAGTTCCTCCAGTTTTCCTTAAATCATTACCCTCATTGGTTTTATAATTCTTAAAACAATTATATTTACAATTTCATAGTTATTTCTCACCAGCCTTTCTCTTAAGCTTTTGATACTCCACCCTTAAGCAACGTTACTCCTATTGCTCCCGAGGGAGGCATTACTAGATTTTGAACAGAAGGGGGCAGAAGCGTTCCATGGCATTGATTATTATTCTGTAATGTAGTCACTGAAAAGGGATACTGAAGGAACATGATTAATAGTTGCCTAAAATGTAATATTTTAAGTAATTTAGTGCTTTAATTTTTATATTAAACAGCATACATATTTCTATGTAAATGTCTGATTTACATTAAAACATCTTGTATCCCCCTTTATATGTTCTATCACATTCAGGCAACACCTGCTAACACACTCATAGGTTGTTAGAAATGGGATTAGGGAATGTTATTTTGGCACCACTATTCTAAATCATTTGTATTGGTGTTAGTTGCCCTTTTTCTAATTAAAAAAAGTGTTTTTCAAAGCACACAGGGCTACTACCATAAGGTGCAAAGTTAGCACCATGCAGAGATTGATTTAGTGCAAGACAACAGTATCAGATTAAATCCCTTGGTGAGAAAAAGTAGAAATGACATATTTTAGAATATTGTGTATACTCATCCATATATGAACATCTTGGATACTTACTTCAGTGTCTTATACAAACTTTCCTGCATGGCAGGGACCCCCTCCTCTCTAACCATCTTCTATTATCACATAACTCATTGTGCATTTGGATTTCAAAATGGGTATAGTGGAATATAAATGTACATAGTCCAGCAGACATATGTTTTAGATACTGTAGGTTTTAGAGTGGGAGAAGCTTAATAAGGTTAATAAGGCTTCACAAATTTGCAGGCATCACAGGAGCATCTCTATGTATAGGGATAATATGCTGTGCAAATTTTACCCAGCAATTGGGGTGGGGCATAGGTTGCACTGCATAGTCCAATATTCTAAAAATAAGGACTGTCTAACCCATAAATGCCCATACTTTACTAATGTGAGGTCTAATTTTACTGATGTTGTACCATTATCAACTACATCCATAAAAGCATTGTTAGCATTTTGTTCCATGGAAATTTTACTTACATATATTGATTTATGAGAGCTTTATATTGTTGAGAGTTGTATATTGTTAACAAACAACTATTTCTTATGTAACCCTAACAAAATAATTATCTGAATGAAAAGCATGAAACAGGAGGGTAATTTAGTCAAGCTGTTTGTTGACAGTTTCTTGAAATCTACTGATCACCAGCTAAAGGTCTACTGGTAGATCCCCATCTACCTTTTGCCCACCCCCTGGTCTAACCATTGGCTCACAAGCAAGATTATTTCTTGTTATTCTGACATCCCAACTGTCTGGCTATGGACTCAATAGAATGCAGTGTTTGACTTCATTTTCATGTTATCCAGCCCATGCAGTATATAAGCTAATTGGCCCACTATATGGAGAGAGATGGGAATAGAGTTTCACTTCAGAGTTGGAAAAATAGTAACCATAATCTGTTTAAATAATTCAACTTTTAATATAGTTCAAATCACAAATACCACCATACCAGTGAGACGGGGATGAGTCATAAATACTTCTCTTGGATTAGTCATATATCATATAGTATAGATTGTTCTACAATCATCTAGTTTTTGTGACTATATGTTGCATATAAAGTTCATGTATGTACAACTTTACTTTGCCCCATTTTCAATGCCACATGAGTAAAAGGGTATAAACAACACACTTGCCCATGGTCAAGTTAGACAGGTCTCCATATACATTTTATCAATAAACCTTTTCTCTTAAAGCAACATTAACTTCTCTGTATCTGATGGGTCCAAAACTGAAAGCCAAATACATAAGATACAGGGTACGGAAAAACTGTTTGCTTTTGCGTGAACAATTTTTCCTTTGCACAAATTTTATATAATATAGCTTTTGATCTGAAATCTGTTTATTGACCACTTGCAACAGTGGAAGAATGATTGGGAATTTTATAGTTTACGCCAGTGCGTAGTGTATGTAATAAAACATCATACTGAAAATGTTATGTTTCTTTCAAAAGATTATGATACCTTCAAGCACTTCTTAAAAGTGCGCAATGCACAATTAAAATTCGCAATGCAATTACAATCTAATGAAGAATATGTTATTGCTACTTTTATTACATGCTCCCTCTAGCATACTATTCACATGAATTCCTCTGCCTGTGTCCTAAAAGTATGCTTGAGCGGTGGGACAGGGCCTAAGAAAATATATAGATAGTCTTGATATATTACTGTATACATTGTGTAGATTAAATACTCTGAAATGAACACATATACTATAGTGCTGTTCAGATTAGGTTTTAAGAGCACAATCCTTAGATCAGCTGTCTCCTTCAGTCAATATAAACAGAGTGCAAACATTCAACTATTATAACGATAGGTTAAGCAACAATTACTGTTTCACCTTATGTAGCCTACATAAACATAATTATTATATTGACCTAGCACTGCACCTTTTCAATCATTACAGTGTCCAAAAGTTTTGCAATTGTAGGAAATCATGCCGTCTTCCTTCTATTCCTTAATAATAGCAATGTTTTTTGTTTTTTTTTAATCTTTACCTTGTTTCCCAGACCTTTATAAGAGTCCAGTAAATTAACTACACCAGGGCCACGTTACAAGAAAATCATAGAAGTGTGTCTTATGCCATTCAGCACTGTGGGGGGCATTAACATAGTTTACACAAGACTAACATAAAACAATTGCCCTGTGGGCTTGTTCACACTTTTCTAACAGCTTTTCTAACCCTTGTGTCTCTTCCCAGGGGGGAAAAGATTTGTAATTCGTAGTTAGATTGGGGGAGGGTAATCACTGGCATATATAGAGACAATGCAAGCCTGACTAGCATAGATGACACTTGACCACTGGTAAAGTTAGAGGGCAGATCTGTCAGGCAAGGAAAACACAGTTTGAGTGGGTACTTGAGTACACATGTATGTAACTGTAATTCTAATATACATCCAGCATCCATAAAAACACTGTGCTTTAGCCAGGTAAGACAGGCTAGCATTTCAGATAAGGGCCTAAATAAGAACTCATAAAAGGTGATGGCTACAGACAATTACTGAGGTATAGTTTCGTGTGTATGGGAAGCAACTTTGGAACAACGGAACTCCAGAAAATATCTCACAAGGCAACTTCTTTCCAAGAACCAAGGATGTGCATGGCTTATATCTGCCTTCTGATGCTACTTAACAATGAGCCAGTGACTCTGCTTCCCTTACCTCTGAAGGAGGGAAAAGTTTCTATGAATGATGCCAAAGTTCCAAAGGTTGTGTCTGAGGCTATTCAGAAGCTTCAGGAAGTGTTTGCTTTTGGGGATGTGCCCCTAAATATTTTGCCAGGAAAGAAGCCCCCACAGTTCATGTTGGAGCTATACAGTCGAGTGGCAGGTCCTGATGGCAGCACAAAAGCACCTGGACTCCTGCAGGGCAATGTCGTCAGGAGCTTCGAGAATAAAGGTAAGTGTAATGGCAATTAACAAAAAAAAAAAGTAACTTAAATTAATGTTTAAAACATCATCATATTTCACAGAACTGTAAATAGCAAGCATTCATGCATATAGATCAATATGCAGGGTAGTTAATCTTCCATGAACTTCACTTAACTTTAAATGGCTACTGTTTGAATAACTAAAATTCACCAAACATTTTGGGATGCTTGCTAGTGTTTTTGAACAGCTCTCACCTGTCACTACCATTGTCTTCAATAGACAGAGCCCCTTTACCATCATCAGTGATGCCTCTGCCACTATCCCAGTTTTTGAGTGGGAAATTCCCCCAGAGAGTACCAAAAAGGTCAAAAGGAATGTCATCCATAGGCTTAGAGTTAAATGCATTTTTTTTTAATTTATAGACCTGGGCCTAGTGAAGATGTAAGTGAAGGTGCATGTCAATCAGACCATGGGCTAAAATAGGGTAGATGGGGTAGAGCTGCATCAGGTAGCCAAATGGCCTGACTGGAGTTTATCTTTTATAGATGTGTTGCATCAGTGCTGATGCAAAATAATTTTTAGTTATTAATTGCAATAGTTTATAGTAATTTGCTTGTTTGTAAAGGGTACATATGGTAGTGGAATTCATTGATGATCTCTATAAAGGCCTCTAAAATACATGATTTGTTTTTTTTTGCAGCATACTCGGAGTCAGAACCTCTTTTTTTCTTCAATATCTCATCTATGGGAAACAGTGAGAGAATGTTAAAGGCAGAACTTCGAGTGTTTAAGTGGAAACCTCTAAGGATAGTTCCTAGGCACCATTTTTGCAAGGTAAGAGATACAGTTATGACTTTACTGTCCACTGACCTGTTGTACTGACCTACATTCACATGTAAAATAAGTAAAAATAAGCCTACCTTGTATCTAGCAACATATTTGTCTAATATCTGCCATGTTAACAAAACCAACGAAATTGAATTCATAGAAATATGTGGCTTACTTTAAACAACACACTACAAATATGCATAGCAAAGCTACAGTAAGACAGTTTCATTTTAAATGCAAATCATTGCATAAACACATGTTCCAGTCATGGGCTAGCAACACTTTGCCATTAGACCATGAGCAATGTTTTACAAATGTCAGTTAAATGTGTATTGACACCTTTAGTAACATAGATGTTAAAGGTGTTTATCATCTTTATGCAATTACCTATATACTTATTACGCTCCTCCCTGTTTTAGGTGGATGTATATGAACTTATAGACAGTGCTACAAGGCCATGGAGGGGTAATTTAATCTCCTCGCGTTTGCTGCCACTACAATATCAGGGCTGGGAGATGTTCAATGTTACTCAAACGGTAAGTGATACATGTGTATGATGCACAGCAGATTAAAATTAACAGGGTATAGACATAATATAAGCTTCTGATGTTTTCTTAATGACTGGTTACACTGTATAATCAGTGTATTAGTTGGCAAAATTATAGTTTCTAATGAAATTTTATTCTTATCCTTTTGCCAATATAGATACATTAGCAGATAATGTTCCGCTTTTAAAATGGCTACCATTTTATTTCCATTGTCACTACTAATCACATTATTACTTAGAACTGCAGTAGATGAACCTGTAACTTTGTTCTCAAAGGTCTCAAAGTGGATTGGTGATAACAAGACAAATCATGGCTTCCTTGTGATGTTCACACTGACCTCTGGGAATTTCCTAGAGGTGGATCTCTCGGCCTTCACCAGGCACCAACCGGACAACAAAAGGTCTTACCTTGTTCTCTTTAGTGATGATGGAAGAAGAGCAGTTCCTAACAGCTTTACATCTTCGCCGAATATGAAAGACACAGGTGAAATATTATTTTTAAGCAATTACTGTTATTAGTGCATATTGTATCAATGTAGACACCAGGACTCAGAAGGCCAATTCAAGGGGGGCGAACCCCTGCAACTTTATCCGTAAGATGTTATCTGACGAATAAAATTGCAGGGGTTCGCCCAGCTTGAATTGGTCTTCTGAGTCCTGGTGTCTACATTGTTCCTGTATTTTGGAGAGTGGCTGATCTCTCTAGCCAGTGACCAGGCCGACCTGTTAGAGAGGCAGTGTGAAAGTGGGTAATTGTGTCTATTAGTGCATATTGTACCATTTGTTACTGTCACAATGCACGAAAACAAGTATTTATAGACAATCTCTATATTCCAGTAAATGTCTTGTAAGTTAAACCTTTATAGGCAGACCCATTGTGCTAAGCAAAGAAAAGTAAAACTTATTGAAAGATACCTTATTTCACTATAAATATACAGTAGATATGATCTATTGCTCTCTCCCCAATAGTGAAAATAGAGAAGCTTATTTGTTGGTGTAACTGATCAGCAGAGGGACCACTGGGTATGAGTTCTGTAATTTCCATCTGCAGGGCATCTTTTTTATATTTTAATTTTTTTACTGTTTCAATTTATTGTACTGGTATAGGGTGTTTTTACTGAATCTGGATATAGTCTGCAGATGTAGTGCATTTTATGTGTATTTGTACCGGTATGAGACTTAGTATCCAGAATGTGAGGGACCTGGGGCTTTTCAGATAAGGTAACTTTTCTTAAATTGAATTCCCTTGCCTTAAAGGGGTTGTTCACCTTTAAATTAACTTAAAAGTTAACATTAAGGTGAACCACATCTTTAAGTCTATTAAAATTATTTAAACATTAAATAACCTAATGTTTTGGAAATCATTTTTAAAAATCAGAATTATTTGTTTAAAAGGGTCTAAGGGAAAAAGCTTTTGTGTAATTTTCTGGATAACTGTTTTTTTATATAAAGGATCCTAAAACTGAATGCATTTTCTCCACAGAAACCTGCAACTTTTCAGTGAGTAGCCAAACTATAGCCTTTAATCATGCCACCTAATAATATATTCTAATAGTATATTCTAAAAGTAAAGGTTCTTTTGGAATCTTTTACAAATCAATACATGTTCCTTTAATATTGTCCTTCATCACTACTTAGAATATTATTGAAGCCTCAAGTGCAACAAGAATAGAACATTAGATTGTATTTATTTTGGTTGACACCCTCTGAAATCTCTAATTTTATCATTTTATGTTAGGTTTACGCATTCCATCATCTGATGACTCTTCTGTTTTACTGCCTACAACATATGATTTTCCATCAGTGGTGGAACTTTCCAAGAGTCGAAGAATTAGAGACATTTTTATAGAGAAACAACCACAATGCCAACGCAGACCGCTTTATGTGGATTTTGAAGAGATAGGATGGGCGGGATGGATCATCTCTCCAAAAGGATATAATGCCTATCACTGTAAAGGAACATGCCTCTTTCCCCTGGGGCAAGGGTTGGGTGCTACCAACCATGCTACAGTTCAGTCCATTGTCCATGCTCTAAAACTCAACAAAGATATTGGAACTCCATGTTGTGTTCCTGATGAGCTGAACTCCATCAACCTACTGTATTTTGATGATGAAGAAAATGTTGTTCTCAAACAATACAATGACATGATTGCTGTCAGCTGTGGATGCCATTAAGATTTGGAAAAGAATGGATAAACATTGACATCAAGAAAAATATATTGACTGTTCTGTGAGCAACCAGATAATAAACACTAAAAGCCTGAACTGGACTATTAACATTATCTAAATACCTGCCTGGTCAGGGTTTTTGTTGCTACCCTGGGGAGTTAATGTTTTGGAATATCACATATGCAGACCTTTCCTGTTCTTACAGTTGTTACAGATATTGATATATCAAACTACAGATATTGAGGTTTGCATTTGTTTCAGTGCTGACTGATAATTTCTTTGATCACAGAAATGAATATCGGCTACTTATATAGAAGTGGGTATGAAATGTGACACATGGACTAAATGTATTTGTTTTAAATCAAATGAAATATATTTTATTTTCAATGTTAATAAATCCCGATATTGATGAAACAAACTATTACTTTAAGTTTGTGCCCCTAAAAAACATTATCCGATTTAATATACCAGATTTCACAATATTGTTTTCCTATAAAAACTGTCCCTTTAGCTCACTCCATATGAGACTGAATAAAATATAGCAGTATAAGGCACGATACTAGGTGCTCAGGTCTTCAAGGGGTTCTAAAGATCAGCTATACAGAAAGCAGCATGCATAACCCTCCAGAACTCTCCAGAACCCTTCAGAACTTTCAGTGGTCTGCCATAAAGAATAAACTGGGGCCACCCCAGTCCCTCTTCTCCCCCGATGGATGAATCCAAAATGCATGTTCATACCTAGTATAGTTTATTTTATAAGATTGTTGCATTGTGAGTATAAAAGGAGAGAATCATTTGAAGGCTTTAATAAAACAAAAGAGTATGACCGACTGAATAAACCAGATTCAGGGAAACCATAACAAAGATCAATACAGCTTTTTTCTGCTACAACTAAACCTTATGTTGTACTTTCGTAAAGGTAGATAATATTTCACAAAACATGAGGCATTGCACCTGGCCCTGTTGTTTAATATTGACCCTGTAAATTGGGGATCAGTTATAAAATAAGTTCTTGACACAGTATAAATAGTATATTACTTATTGTATTGATTTCAAATGTCATTTCTATAAACTGCATAATGTATTCATGCAGCAAATGTGGTAAATGATGATGTATATCATCAGTTTTGTATATCATCAGTTTGGTGCCAGAACTCAGATCTGGTTTAAAGTTTTACTAAAGACTGCTAATGGAAGTATTCAGCTCTTGATTTGATCTTTTGAATTGGTAATTTAAAATTATACTTTTTCTATTAAACCCCCATACAAGCAATTTTCATTCTTTCTGTAGGAAATACACAAACAACAACCACACTGTAGGTCTTGATCCATTGAAATAATCTGTAATAGAGCTGAATTTTAGAAACTAATCAAGGAAAAAGCTAAATGAGAGAAAATAAAAACTACTCCCTCTAAATATTCCCTTCCATTGAAGGTTATTGGATCCTTTGTCAAAGCATGGGGCATTTCACCGGACCTCCACTTGCTGCCCTGTACTGACCCCTGTGTATGTAGAGTTAAATGTAATGCATACGTACTAATGAGGTGCAACTTTTCTGTTTGATTCTAGGGTGCACAGGGCACTTTGCTCCCATTTCTTTGCACTGTGCACCTTCCTTGTAAATGAAAAAAGAAGCAATAGAAGTCTGAAAAGAAGCAACTTTCCAATGAAATATTTATTTGTACCATTTAATAGATATAAGGCCTCTGATTTGGCAATCCTAAAATGTTTGTGGTAACCCTAAAATTAACATTAATGAGCCTTTCTGTGTCATACTTTGAGATTTTTCTGTTATGATTCCATGGATAACATTAACTTAAAAAGTGATATACTGAATGTAAAATGGTTAATAATACTTAATAATCCCCTCTCATAAATGAATCAGAGAAAGTTACTCTACAGAGCTCTGAGAGTAATTATTTGCTTCCCTTACCCATCCTTTCTGCATCATTAAACACTGATAATGGAAACCAATTGAAATTGTTGATTCTAAAGTGGGTTAATATTGAGACTGTGGAATTTTGCATATCATATAGGTTTGTGATAAAAAATAATAATTAAAATATACATTTCTTGGATGTAAAATTGTGCTACATTTTAGCAGTTTTCCAGTTTTCCAGTTTTTAGCAGTCCAATGTACTATGTTACAATAACAGAGCATACAGTGGGGAATAAACCATTCATGCACAAATGAACATTTCAGGTGTGATAATCCAGTGTAGGGTGTTGCAGAACTAGAAGATTCCACACAGAGATGCTAGACTGTGGCCTGTAGGGTAGAACTTCGCTTTATTCCTGGCTGCTTTCTTCACACTGTCTGCTCCTACCCCTCATTTCCTCTTCCTGTGTCCATAACATTTCTCATTACTCCAACTAGTGCTAAGCTGCTAATGCATATTTACTTTTTGAAAAGTCAGTATCAAGAGCTTTATTGAAAAACAAAGTCTTTGAGGTGACCTGCCAATCGATAGCTCTGAGCTATTCCAGGTTGTGAATCCTCTTGTATACTTGGTTCAGTTGTTGTAGGTACTCCAGAAGACATATGCCCAGGTGTATTTGTAATTGAAATAGTGTTCAGTTCTTCTTCATCATGATCATAAGCCTTTTGGTGTGTTCCACCAGTATGGCCTTGCAGTTTCTTGAAGTGGGATATACTTCTATTTACTTGTTGGCCTTTGTGGTGTGCAGTAACCATGGTACCCTTGACTTGAGTAACTTGATATGGTTCGGTATGATATAGTGAGAATAACCTGCTCGCTCTCCTGAAAAGAACACAGTCACCAACCTTCATTGTTATAATTTTTCTATGACACCCACCCTGATCAGCATATGTTTTCATCCTCTCAGTTGTGGCAGTATCATTATGTGTAATTGTTGTACTAGCTGAAGGTAGAGGGAGATATGGCAATTTGATATGCAAAGGTCTATTAAAGAGTGCAGTTACTGGTGGTGTGCCAGTGGAAGAGTGAGGTGTTGCTCTGTACTGTTGGAGGAATTTGCATAATTCTTTTTATTATGTTCTGTGGTAACAAACCTGAGAGTTTTGTTGATGTTGATGTTTTTGTTGCACCAGTAGGGAGTCATTTTCCTGTGGCCAAAGCCTAGGTAAGTGGCAAAAGACAGTCTTTAGCATTTCTGGTATGTCATATTCAGAAAAGATCTTGTCTAATATGGGTATCACAGCTCTGGCTGAGGTTGCTGAGACAGTTTCAACATCAGGAAATCTGGAACATCTTCCATGTCAACTAGTGGGTGAGAATGGTCTAGCATGTAGCAGAACTCAACACTTATTGCAGTCTCAGGACTATCAGAAAGGGGCATAATTTCCAAGGGTGCACACTAGTAGTTAGATGCCTGGCAAGGTATACAAGACTGGATATGTGCCTCCACTTTTGCATCAATTCCTAATATCCATACCTTCTCTCGTAGGAACTGTTATCTTACCATACCTAAGCAATAGTCACACGGGAGTCACATATGGACAGTGAGTGTTGGGCATTGACGAAAGCTTGCTGGTATGCTGTTTGTTCTAGCTCAGCATTGAAAGAACTCCAGTTTTTGAACCTAATGGCTTCCATGACTAATTGAAGGTGAGCATCAGCATCTACTGCTTGTTGCATTTCTACAATTATCATTGCTTTGGGCATAGCATGCACCACTACAAAGTTCACTTGTTCTGCTCGGATGGTTGCTGAAGTGTTGTCCTTTGCAGACAGTGCTGGTGGATATCTGGACAAATAGTCAGCAGGATTACCACTTCCTGCTTCATACTGCAAATAAAAATGGTAATTTTGTAGTCTGAGCAGCCAGTGTTCTATTCACAGGGGAGGTTTGGATAAATGTTTATTGAAGATTGGAGTGGTTTGTGGTCACTCACCACAGTAAAACTGCGACCAAAAAGGTAAAGGTGAAAATGCAGACACACTAAAACAACTGTGAGAGATTCCCTTTTTCTCTGTGAATAGCATTGCTCTGTCTCTGTTAGTGCATTGCTTGCATAAGAGATTTTGTATGCCTGACCGATTTTAGAAATCTTAGTAAGACTTGCACCTAGGCCCAATGAACTGGCATATACTATAAGCTCGAACAACTTTGTAAATATTGGGTTTGCATACAAGAAAAATTCTTTATATACATTTTCAGTAGATGTACACATAGGCCTAAGACATTGTTTACAAACAATATACAAGCACATACAAAATTACCAATTGTAAATACATACCACAAAGTGTGTGAATCAAGGCAAGAACCTACAAGTAACGGATACACTTGCCAGAAATGAGCAATTAACCCCAAAGTTTTAGCATAATAGCCTTTGTCAAGTGTATCCGCTACTTTCTGAGTGCAAACACAATATTTACAAAATTGTTTTTGTTGCTATGTGGGTAGCATTTTTTGGGTAGATCTGCACATCTTTTCCATACATTAAATTGTAGTAGTACCCTCCTTTCACCAATATACTAGCTCTGTAGATTTCAGTGGATCAAAAGATGACATAATTCAAAAGAATTTTGATGCTCAGTGGTTCATGACCATGGACGATCTTTTTTGTTAAGCTGTCACAGAGACTTCTGATAGTACTGACATTTTGAAGCATTTAGTTTCAGGTTGTAGTATTGTAATCTTGAAATACTTCTAGTCACCTATCATGTTCTTGTTGGGAGGAGCCATATACAAGGATGATTACTTACATTGAGAATACCATGTATTACTTACATTGTAAATACCAGGTTCAAGGAGTTCATCGATAGTGGATGTGATGTGTCTTTCTCTTTGAATGGCCCTGTTTGCATCCCGCAAAACTATGCATAACCTGATATTACCAGGCTGCTTTGCTTTAGGTACTACAACAATTGGAGAGACACAGGGAGTTTGGCCACTTGTTCAATAATGCCAAATGTTTGCAGTTGCTGTAACTCTTTCTCCTCTAGCTTGCGCAAAATGAAAAGTATGTGTCTGTGAGGCTGTTCAGTCTGATGGTTCTGAAGGTGGTTTTGATTGATCAATATGAAGTTTCACCTGCGGACCCCTTTAATTTGCCTGTGCAACATTGGATTTGTTTATGTTGCTCACTAATGTAACAAGATCTAAGGCCACCACACTGCTGTCAGCAGCACATTCCACTACATAGAAAGAGTTAGCTATTTAATTATATTTGAATGTCAGATCTGACTTACAGGTTAGAAGATTTCTGTTGATATCTCTGCATGCATTGCCGATCTAATTTTCAGTGGGGGACTGTCACCAGCTTTGGTACAATTGCTGTCAGGGTCTGAACATGTAATCTGTTCTTTTACTGCTTTATTTCTACTGAAGGTTAGTGGCAAGTCGGAAGATGGGGACATCCGATCATTTGATTATTCGAATGATCGGATCTTTATGTCTATGGCCAGCTTAAGGGTGGGGTCCTGGCTGGCTCCCTCCTGAGGGATGGCTTGTGGGTAAGTTGATCATTTGTTCAAATTATAAAAAAAACAATAGTGTGGGTATATTTGTAATAGTGAGACAATAGAGAGATCTATATATCTATAGTATACTATATCTATTCTATACTATATCTATGTACCTTAATGCCTAATGCACACACATGTTATAGATGATTTAGCAAAACCTGGGAGTCTTAAATCTAACACAAGTAACTCAAAACAACTGGACTTGCTGAGAAATTTTTAATGAAGACATTTCACTGCTCATCTGAGCAGCTTCTTCAGTTCAACTGACTGGTGTAGGGGAGTTCTCGACACTTCCAACAATACAATCACAACAGCACATTGTAACTCTTTAGAGAAGTGACATCTGAAATTCACAGAGGTGTTGCTTCTGTGTAGTTTCTATGAAAGGATTACCAATGTGTCATGCAACTCCTAGACACAGGCGTTACTTTTGAGAGCTGCATGAATGGATGTGTGAATAGTTCTGAAACCGCTGGGTACAGATATTAGAACAGCATTGTATGTAGCAGACAGGTGGTGTCGAAGGCCCCCGCCTCTGTTCAGGGATGGTTTCTCCACCATAAATCGCCTCTTTCACACCTCTTTCAAACCAGCGGTTTTCTTTATCCAAGAATTGGACATCGTTATCTTCAAAGGAGTGTCCCTTGTCTGTTAGGTTTAGAAAGACAGCTGAGTCTTCTCCTGTAGAGTTTGTTCTCCAAAATGTCCAGTTGTTTTGAGTTACTTGTGTTAGATATACCATGACCTGGATGAATGAGAATCTTCAAAATCTTCTGTTTTTATTTTTAACAACCACAATTGGCATTTTGCAGTTTTAACATCACTATTTATTACATTTCCTTTTTGTGTGTTTTTCAGGGGATGCAGGCTATGGCTGTGGATGCTAAACCTACTGTTAAACCCTTAAAACGAAGCAGAGGCATGTAGAAATGCATGCCTTATAACAGACATTTTGATACACATTAGGAGCACATTGATCAGAATGGTAGATTACAAGTGACCAAAAATTGTATAATTGGCTAACTAACTATATTAGAAATATTAATTTGCACTGCCTAACTATTTACCTAGTTTTTTTTGCTCTGTTCATTCATGGCAGCCCTACCATGGTATGAAAAAAAGGAGAAAAAAACTCTGCCCAAAACCCAATAAACACAGTGAACTAGAAAAGGTTTGGTACTAGACACCTTACTCACACTAAACAACCTTAATTAGTTGGTTGGGTAATAAATAAATCATTACATAATCTGGTGTTGTGCCTAGAACAATTAGGGTTTCCACCATTAATTCACTGAAAAATTAATTACAAAATGTATTAAATCAATTTGATAATGTGAAAAAACTGAGTGTATAGGAATTAATTGGTGCCCTACCCCCCTAATTAATCAAATATTTGATCAATATATACAAGTCTAAGTATAAAGTGCAAGTTAAATTGATATAGTGCAAAAGATTAGAATAAATACCCAAGTAGCGCTAGATAGAGTTGATAAAAATGACCATAAATAGATGTGAGTTTTAAAACCAATTATTAAATCCTTAAAAGTCAGAGAAATGGGAAAAAATAGAATTTGGAGTTGTCCCGTAAGCTTTTCTACATATTTGATTGCTAAAATCTGGTACACCACAAAGCAAAGGCAGGACAGGAAAACCGGGACTGTAGCCTTGGTATTTTAACTTACCCTTTTCAGATGGAAGAGCTGAATAACCCTGATCAGCCACAAATCCAGGGCCCCTTAGAATGGAAGGAAGAACTTCAGTGAGGAAAGAAATAAGGATTTCACAAGCGGTTACCACCCACCTACCACATCTCCAA
>CM044443.1:64897420-64954263 GCA_024363595.1 Xenopus borealis | reverse complement strand
AAAAATTTAAGTGTGACAAACATGCAAAAGAATAAGAAATCAGGAAGGGGGCAAATAGTTCGGAAGGTAATTCTTTATTTAATTTTTTTTTATAAATATAGAGAGATTTTTGATTCTCGGGGTCAGATTCTACTTCAGGAGACAAACATATCCCCTTATTGAATCCCAGTCTTCTGCTGGTGTGTATACCATTGTTAAAGGTGGCCATGATCATTTTAATGCATTATTCAAGTGATTATTAAATAAACTGATGATGTTCACAAAACCAAAAAGGCAAAAAGGCATTTGTGAGGAATTGCACTTGGCAGACAGTAAGTACCTAGTGTAAATATGAGTGCAAGTGGGTTTGCTGGTATTACTCAGTGTGTGTCTTGTCAAATGTATGTGGTGTTGGATCAGCAGTTCCGTGCAGTATTTAAATGTGAAAGATGTTGGTGGGGTTTCATTTTGGAATCTGAACTGCAGACCCTAAAGCTGGCCATAGACACAAAGATCCGATCGATCGAATCTTCGACCAAACGTCCCCATCTCCCAATCTGCCACTAACCTTCCATAAAGTAGTAAAAGAACAGATATCACATATAAATAGCAGAAGCAGATACAGCAAAATGAAGACTGACATAATAGGCAGAGTACATCAGTTCCTTACAGGACACCACTGGCCAATGTGGGGATTGTGAACATCAGTGTAGGAACCGGAATCTCGTGCTAAACCTAATCCCTAACCACAATCACCACAAGTCCATGCACTAAAGGCATATGGGGAAGCCTTGTAGGAAGATCTCTTCCTGCTATCAATCCTTGATGGATCACAGAGCTGTTCATGCTATATAACACTGACTAGCTCACTCTCTTAGAGAGTCTATTAAAGATCTGCCCTAATGATAGTTAACCTCATTCACGGGATTGCCTGGTTTCCAATTCAGTCTCTGAAGGTAAAGTCCCTTCAGGGCACGTGGCTTTACTGGGGCCTTGGTGATCCCAGGCTCAATGGGAACACCTAGCTTCAAGGACACCATGAGCCAAACAGGAAGTGGCCTCTCCTTTCCAGCACTATAAAGTTGTGTGGCAGGAAGTGTTCATAACATTCTTGGCTATAACTATAGGTTACAATTGCAACATAGGCTTCTGTCTAGTAACAGCAGAGATAGGGATTTAACTCCATAGATGCAGTTACAAAACCTATGGGTCCCTACAAGACGATGTTCAGTCCCTGACAAAAATCGTAACAAATTTATGTCTGACAAAAGCTGGTGACTGTCTCCCACTGAAAATTGTCAGATCTGCAATATATGCAGAGATATCATTGGCAGCTGATAGAAATCTTCTAACCTGTCTATTCGACTGAAAGACTGATTGGCATGGTAAGACAAATGTCGGGACACTACACACACATTCCAAAAATCGGATTCGTACAATCGGATCTTTGTGTCTATGGCCAGTTTAAGGGTAGTGACAAACCTGGGGGAGGAAAGGAAGCTAAAAGAGCAACCACTGGCAGGGCTAGTGGAGTGGGGGAGGAGAAAGGGCAGGACTGGAGGCTAATGAGGGAGGAAGGTTTGTGAAAGTCAGGAGGGGAAGTAGGAGACATAAAGGTAGGGGGATGGTCCATAGTTTGTGCACAACAACAAATTCACCATTTTGGATGAAGATGCTGGGGAGGAAAGCTCTGAGCTGACATGTATGGAGCAGTGGTTCTAATATGGGTGGTGGGAGTGCAAAAAAGGAAAGACAGGTTTTAATTATAGGGGATTCAAATATTAGAAAGTATCTTTCATGCTGAACAGTCTGCTGCTTGCCTGGTGCTAAGGTTTCTGCATGTGGTGGAATGAGTGGACAGATTATTGGGAGAAGCTGGGGAAGACCCAGTGATCTTGGTACACATTGGTACCAATGACAAAGTTAGAGGAGGTGGGGAAGTCCTCAAGAACGATTTTAAAAAACTAGGTGTAAAGTTGAGGGCAAGGACTTTCAAGGTAATTTCCTCAGAGAAGGTTCAGCAAAAGATTCAGTGGAAGACAGGTTAGATGAGATAGCAGGAAAAGGAAAGGAAAATGGGGGAGGAGATTTAGTTGGGCACTGTTAAGAATAAGGAGGACCACATGTCATTTGCTCAGTATGGTACCAGTATTAAATGTATGGTTGCAAATGCAAGGAGTCTGACTAGTAAAATGGTAAACAAATATGATGTGATTGGTGTGGCTGAAACATAGCTGAATGAGTTGCATGAATGGGCAGTTAATATTAGTGGCTATACTTTGTTTTGGAGGGACAGAGGCAATAGAAAAGGAGGCAGGGTATGTCTGTTTGTATGGCAGGATTTAAATGCTTATGTAAAGGAGGAGGTCATGTTAGAAAATGAGGGGGCAGAAGTCTTATGGGTAGAGTTTTTCAACAATTGTAAATGGATTAATTGTAGGGGTATGCTATAGACCCCATAATGTAAGTGAAAGGCTAAGCTCCTGATGCAAATAAAAAAGGTTGCTAGTTTGGGTAAAGTAATAATAATGGGGGATTTTAATTACCCAGATATTGACTGGAGCATCAGCACTGCCAGGTCAGTTAATGGGAACAAGTTTATAAACTTGTTGCATGACAATTATATGGCATGGGTTGTTGAGGAGCCAACCAGAAAAAATGCTATTCTGGATCTATTCATCTCAAATGACCCAGAACTGATATAATTCCAATATTTAAAAATGGATTACAATCTCAGCTTGTCAGTTATAGGCCAGTAAGCTTGACATCTGTGTTGGGCAAATTATTTGAAGGCTTGTTAAGGGATCACATTCAAAATGTTGTCCTAGTGAATGTCATAATGAGCAGCAATCAGCATGGCTTTATGAAGGATAGGTCATGTCAGATATATATCTGATTGCTTTTTATGATGAGGCAAGTAAGATACTGGACAGCGGGGGAAGTAGATGGGATCTATTTGGATTTTGCCAAAGCATCTTCTACTTAGCCCCACAAATGACTGCTGGGATGTAAAAATATCCAAGCCACTTATACCCTTAATGGGACTGCACTAGGCAAATCCATTATGGAAAAGGACCTTGGAGTCCTTGTTGATGATAAACTTGGCTGTAGCAAGCAATACCATCAGCAGCAGCATCAAGGGGAAATAAGGTCTTGAGCTGTTAAAAGTTGCACTGGTTCACAGCAGGAAGGGGTAATTCTTCCACTTTATAGAACACTGGTAAGGCCCCATCTAGAATAGGCTGTACAGTTTTGGTCTCCATCACTCAAACAGGACATTGTTGTATTAGAGAGGGTACAAAAAAGGGCAACTAAGCTGTTAAAATTACAGAAACAACATAAAGAGAAAGAGTCCAAAGAGAAGCACTCACATTTGAATTAGAAAATGTCTGGTGCAAGTAACAGAAATAACAAATAAAAAGCACTGAATTCAATGTGATTCATCAACAAAAACATTCTAGTGAAAAATTACATCATAGGTGGTCCAATTTTCAGTCACATAATGAAAAGGGACTTTTGCTCAAAAAAATTTTTTTTGCATAATGAAAGAAAATGGTATGAAGCCACTTTCCAATATAATTTTATTGCATATTTTCACTTTTAAAGTTTGCAAATGTATTTGCTAAAACAAACAGGAGCCGGCTTAGGCGACAAGGGTCATAGAATAGAAACATACTTTCTAGTCACACACCTGTGGCTGTACCTGACAACACCTGAGGAGCAAATAAAATTAATTACTGCAATGAACACTCAGGCAAGTTGAAAATGAATGGTTTGCCTGAAAGAAATAATTATCCAGAAAATGAATTTTATCTTATCATCTCCTACACATTAACAGTTTTAGTGGTTTTAATTATGTTTTGTTTCTTAGAAGCATGACTGCAATAATATAATAAAGTGCCAGATAAATCTGGTGCAATTGGATGTGAATTCAAAATCATGATAGTAGAAGAAATACGTTGTATGTGTTATTTCAAAAAGCACCTTAAAACTCCACTGAATCATTTCTTGTTGTAAAAAATGTAACTATGGCAAATTGTACCAAGCTTCATCATAACCAAAAAAGGACGTAACTAGTGAAAAAAATAAATAAATAAATTTTAGTTCTGCAATACTGCAATGCATTACTTTCCATTAGTAATAGAAAGGTATATTGCATTCGTGCAAAGCAGAATTTGTTCGCGCAAAGGTTTAACTTTTCACATTGGGAATAGTTTTTTGCGTTACCGACTTATTTTACATTCCCCTATTTGTTTGGAATTGCTTTGTTACATAGTACAGTAATCAGTTTGTTTTAAGTACCTATTAGCATTAGATTAATTATTATTAACATGTATTTCTATAGCGCCAACATATTTCGTATCGATGTATTAATGCTGGTATTACATCCACCAAGTAATGCTATAGCTAGAGCTGATACCTAACATTGCTTTAAAGTTAAAATTAATTCTACTTGTGTCAAGAATAAGTACACCCCAGTGATCACATGATAGATAATACCATCCTTTGTGTTTGAAGCAACAGATGAATGATCATATTCCCAATTTAACTTTCAGCAAGCCTGAGTTATTTTGCTGTTTTCAAATAAAATATTTGTTTAACACACCTTTCTTGTATGTGTTGCCTAGTGCCCATTCATCTGTTTCTGTTGGTTTCTAACACTGAGCAGTGATCGAGAGCTCCAAAACCATACTGATATATCTGGATAGTGAAGCTTCCCAGTAGCTATACAGATGTTGTTGAAATGCCTTAAATGATGAGCATCAAATGAACAACAGGACAGTTGGGAGGTATGCCCAAGGTAGGGTGGTGTAAGTTGATGGCTGGGTCCCTTCCATTAAAAAATCTAGTGCAACTCACACACTCTACTTTTTTCTATGGTCTCAGGCAGGAAATACTATTTGATATGGTTGCATCTCTTGACTTGGCAGCTTTATAATTTATTGTTTTTTATATTGGTTTAATTGATATCTGAATAGATATAAAGGAGAAGATTTTTTCATTGGTCATCCATTTCAAGTGGCCTTTTACTTTAATCATGTTTCTTAGGGGTTTATTTACTAAACTCTGGTTGGGCTTTTTGGGGCAAAACTAATTTTTTCTTTTTTTTTTATTGAATTCTTAGAGATTTAGTAAAGCCTGATGCAGCAAAAAGCCAGAATCCGAAAATTCGTCATCTCAGACCTGCTAAGGTTATGTATGTATGTCAATGACAGAGGTCCCTGTCCTCTGCCATTGAAGTTTCTGTGGTCTGCACTGGAATTAGCCTGAAAATCCAACCTTTTTGGGCAAACATCTGACGAATTCTGGCTTGTCAGGAAGAAGCCAAAAAAAAAAAATATATACAATTTTGACAAATCGTACGATTTTGGTGTTTGCTCAATTGTATCAAGGTTTTACAAGATCTAATTAAAAAAAAAGCTTTTTACATAATCAAAATCAAACAGTTATGGCTCATGTGGCGCCCCCTCAAGTCACTGATTGGTTATTGCCTGGTCACCAGGGTAACCAATCAGTGGAAAACAAGAGAGCTGAAAAGCAGGTAGTGTTCTGTCATGTTAGACATCCAGTCACTCCAGCCTTTATACATTACATTTTTGGCTAGCTAACTATATTAGAAACATTTTTATTTTGCACTGCATTCTACTCATAAGACAGGAATTCTTTGCCACCAATTTGGATTTGTGAAGCTTAGTTACCATCAAGTACAAGCTACAGTTTTGTTATTACAGAGAAAAATGAATCATTTTTATTAATTACAATTATTTTATTACAATGGAATCTATGAAAGATGAACTTCCAAAACAGGCTCCCAGATAACGTATCCCTTACCTGTATAAGTAAAAAAGCAGTTTGATTTGACTTTTAGGCTATTCCAGCTTGAGTAAGCTATTGTCAGGATTGCGCCGCCGGGAGGCTTACCTTTAGCTCCGGGTGGCGCGTCCTCTCCTTGCGGAGTCCTATCCACAATGGCGGCGCCCATGGCCGCCATGTGGGTAGCGGCGCCTGCGTAATTACGCCACGGCGCCGCAACGCTGCGGCGCGGTGACGTCACACACCTGCGCCATTTTGTCGTGAAATTTTATTACTTAAAGGCGCATTGGACGCCATTATGGCGCCCAATTATAGGACCATTTTGCTATTGTTCCTGGTGTTGTTTTTGATCTTGTTCCTGTATCTTTGACCTTGTTTGGACTTTGTTTTATTTTTTAATTGAAAAAATATACAAATATATTATGTATATGTGGGAAAGAAACTTTAGTAAGTCCTTTAGTTTTAATTCCTCCTGCCGATCCTTCCACAGTCTTCTCACTGGGTGTAGATAATTTCGAAAGCCAAGATATGGATCAGCGCCTAAGGCTACGGGGAAATCAAGGAAATCAAGGAAAAAACACTATATAGTGTAGTAAGTCAGATATCTACTGAAGCACCCAATTGTGCATTTAGATTGACACGTGAAACCAATAACTCAGGGAAGGATTTCCTTTAAGATCTCTAACTGTGTCCACAAGGTCACCCCAAACGTGTTCCGACCAACAGCAATAATATGGCAGAAGTGCCTACTTACAAGACCAAGTCTTGGAATATTGCATGTAATAAATCTTGATTTTATTCTTCCTTCAGCAGTTCATCTAGCTCAGTGAGGAAAAAAGCAAACATCCCATAGTGTAATTGTATTTATTTAAAAATAAAAATTGCACTTACATTCAAAAAGTGATTCAATCACTTATCAGTATTGCAGACTCTTATCCAGGGTGGGTCCGGGAGTGGGGAGGTTGATGGTTTTTGCCAGCAAATATTCTTTTCCCTCTTGTTTCTCCTCGTGGACCGTGCTGTCGCCCACAGTACTGTTAGTCATCAGCTTCATCAGAGGTGCCTAAATGTGAGTGCAATTTTTTATCAAGAATTTTTTTAAATAAATACAATTACACTATGGGATGTTTGCTTTCTTTTATTTTTGCCTGCTAATACAACCTTTTTGCCTGGACCTTGTCTCGTTTCCTGCCTGATCCTTGCCGGTGTTACGCTATTGGACCTTTGACCCCTAAGCTTCCTCCTTGGTCCACTACTTCCCTAGGGCGCCTACTAGGCCTACCCGTGACAGCTATTGGGAATGCCTAACTGGAAAACAATGCACTCTTTTGTACCACTTTTTACACAGTACATCACCCTGTATGCTGGCTGTGTTCTGTAGATATCAGTCTAGCTAGAGAAATTACTTCAGATATGTAAGTTATATATTCTAGATTCCACACAAAGTTTATTGCTAGCTTTGTAAATAACGGCCTCCCCAGGCTATGAACATTATGCCCAAACACACACATGTCTGCCCCAAATCCCACTCTTGCTTCAAGTCTGCCCCCTTTGTGGTTCACAAATCAGACTGTCCAGTCTACGGTCCCCGTCCTGTGATGGAGGCACTGACAGATGGTGCAAAAAAGGGGTTTGTGGATGCACTCCTAGGGCTAAGTAAAGTATACAAGTATAATGGAAGTGCTACTGACTTGGCCATTTAATCAGTGCACATTCTCTGATTCCCTGTCTGAGTAATTCAGTCTAAATGCAAGTGCATATGCTTACAAAAACAAGGGTTTTTAGTTACAAAGTTATGATCATAAAGTTGATAAGCCACCATACCACGTCAAGGTAAACCCCATACGGTGGTCCCTAACTTGTTTACCTCTGGTAATAGTAAAAAAGGTTTAGTACCCCTCTGCATAGTAACATAGGAGTAGAATTGTCCTGAGCCTTGGTTTGTCTGAGGGCTAAATCCTCCCCCGCCACTGACAGATGGTGGCCATGACAAGTTTCATATACACTAGGGTATTTACTAAAGCTTGACTTTTTCTCACTATTTGTAAAAAAAAAAAAAAATCCCAAACCTTAATAGCCTTTATTTTACCAATAAATTTGAATGGAAAAAGCATGTGGGGTAAAAAGTTGCAACAAAATAATGCTTCAAATCGAATTGTGCAACTTTTTCATTTTGCTGCCCAAAAAAAGGCAACTTTTTTGATTTGATACCCAAAAACAGCAATGAAACCCTTGAAGGTCCTGAAGGCAAAAAGCATCTTCAAATTCTTAAAGGGACATTTGTCATTGACTTTGACATGATTTTTGCAGATTTGATGCATAATAAATCCTGAAAAAGTTATGCTTTTTTAACTGATTTTTTGAGACAAAAAGCCTGACCCAAATTTAATAAATGTGCCCCTAGCTGTGGTTTTATTCTGTAAATGCCCAGTCTTTTCAGACTTCATCCTGCCACGATGCTTCTGACAGGATTCCCACCAATCTCCTTGTGATGGCAGGGGGATAGGTGGGGCTACTGTAATTTGCTGCTTTAATCTCTCTCAGTTTATTCCAGTGGTTCCCAAATTGTGGGAACCACAATCTTGGGCAGGCTATTTAGGGTAAGATTTGGTGGCAAAAAAACTTTGTTTTTGCTTTAGAATTAAAGGAATTAAGGCTGAAATAAAAACATTTTGATATCAGTGACATTGTTATGAGACATGGAGTGGCACTGACCAAATGTATAACGTCAAAAGGGGGCTTGCAATTAAAAAGTCTGAAAACAACTCATCTAGACTGTTTACTTGTGCTTATTGCACCATTACACTGCAATTGAACTAATTGCTTCGTGTTGGAGCTTTATAAATAAAAAATAATAAAACTATTTTTAAATATGGTAGAGACCATTTCTCACTACAAAATCATATGCAATTCTTATTTTAACTACTGTAAATCACATTTGAGATTGGGGTGCAATGTATAATAGTTTTGATCTGCACCCTTCAGTTCTGCATCAAGTGGCTCATTTTGTAAGAATGAAAGACATGAAGACAATAGGTACGAAACAGGGGTGCAATAAAACCAATGGTGCCCCCACTCCTTTCATTAAAGCAATGATCCGTTAACTGAACCAATTAACAGGGGGAGTGAGAAGGTGCAGAGTGGGAACAGTCACCTTGCTCTTCAGGGAGAAAAATTAAGAGAGACAGACAGACATTCCGGTATAAATTAGAAGACTGTCCAAGCGGGACAAATCTGCCCATTGCGCTAATTGCAAAATACATTTTATTGCAGAGGAGTTAAATCAGATTCAAGCTATTTATTGCTCTCATAGATAGAGAAGCCTCCTAGGGAAAGAGCAGGAGCCAAACTATGCATGTGTTTCTCCGAAAATTATTATCTTTTATTTATAGAGTGGAGTGCTGGCATAATAGGCAACACTTAATAATTGGTAAACACCATTTACACAAACAAAATGACAAAAATGGCAATAATTACTGCAGACAGATATTCATATTGTAACATAAGAAGCAAATGAATTTTGCTCTTCTTTACTTTGCCTGTGAAATGTCGCCAATAAAGGGCCAGATTCAATTCAGTGAGAATATTGATCTTATTGTTTATCACCATAAAACACTTTGAAAAGTATTCAATTCAAGAAGATAAAACTTTTTTTCCAAATTCAGATCCATTTTTTCCTGCAGACTTCAACAGAGTTTTCACAAGATGAGATAATTTTTTCTGAATTGAATTGGAACTCATATTGAATCTTGTCCAAGGCTTTTCACATGATAAACCTTTTTCTCACTGAATTGAATATGGCCCATAATGATACACATACAGTACAGATTACATACAGTATGTAAATGTAATTAACATTTTCTGTGTATTGAACATTGAAATTGAATTATTTGCATGATTTAATTTAGTCCAGTTCGATGCATGTCACAGTGGCATATTATATGCAAATCCAGAGGATTTGAGTTGGATAACACAAACTCATATTGCAATGATATCTGTTTTTAAGAGTGCATGACGCATTTAAGGACCAAAATCTTACAATTTTCTTTTAATTATTTTGCAACTAAAATGTGATTATTGTAACCATATATGAGTAATGAACAGTTGGTTTGGATGGGAGTGATTTTTATTAATATTGTTAATGTTATCATCGTCATCATCATCACCATTTTCTCCTTATTCTGTTTAAGTAGAGTATTATAATTTATCAGAAATTTGTATCTGCTAAATAAAAATAAGTGTTGAGCAAAACACCAGGAAGCTTATGACAAGCTAGAGCATGCATTGTGAAAGAACAAAGATGTCCACTTGCTACAGTGTGCCATAAGCATAAGTGCCCATGACCCATTACTGCACCCAAATCTAATACACCCAAAAGATTTGAAAGCTTTCAAGGTTACAAGCTACATACTCCACAAAAGGGGGAGTAGTGTCAAAGCCCCCAAAGATTGAGTTTTCCTATAACCAATGGATTGTAGAGTATTCATCAACAGTTTTCATCTCTACTTACTGTACTTCATTCACAGAGAACAAGAAAAGGTGGTGCTCACCACTAATTTTTAAAAACCATTAGGCGGGGGTGCAATGAGGCTGTGGCCACAAAATACATAGACAAAGACAAGAGGTCCTCTGCACTCAACCCATTATCAATATATTTAAGGCATTGAGACATTCTGTGCATAGAGCTACTAAAAAATGCCTTACCCTTTAAACAACAGGGATTGTTTGTCCATATATTGCAATATATTTAAGATGGCCAACTACGTCAAAGTCATCCCATATCTGGCCAGTCCTACGCTCAATTTTCATCTGATTGTTGTTTAAAGGGTAAGGCATTTTTTAGTAGCTGTATGCACAGAATGTCTCAATGTCTTAAATATATTGATGGTTTTTAAAAATTAGTGGTGAGCACAACCTTTTCTTGTTTGTTGTAGTTATACTGGAGCAGTGACCAGCTCCTTGTTGTAGCCCCCACCCTTCCCAGCTATAGTCAGGTGATCCCACTGGTGTCTAATAAATGGGCAACCATGATTGGGAGTTTTACTTTGAAAGCAGCAAGTAAGTTGCAGGTAAAACTTAGTCCCTTTGTAAAATGTATAATGAAGCAATAGAATTCTTAATGAATCAGATGAAAATTGAGCGTAGGACTGGCCAGATATGGGATGACTTTGACGTAGTTGGCCATCTTAAATATATTGCAATATATGGACAAACAATCCCTGTTGTTTAAAGGGTAAGGCATTTTTTAGTAGCTGTATGCACAAAATGTCTCAATGTCTTAAATATATTGATAATGGGTTGAGTGCAGAGGACCTCTTGTCTTTGTCTTCATTCACAGAGGCCAGGATGAAATTGTAACTCAGTTCTGTAACAGCTTGAGAGGCCAAGCTAGGAAATTCTAGAGTAATTGTGCAGATGCATGAATCTGCTACACTGTACATATACACTGTTATATATTTTTATATAGATACACAATCACGTATGAAATGCTCTTTATAAATGTAATACATCACGTGCAAATGAGACATATTTTCACTTTACTCTTACTTCAACCTTCTGTACTCTTCAAAGATGGTTATAATAGCGATGAACTTATTAAATCAGACTCTCCCACCAGTTATTTACTGTGAATACTCAATTTCTGCTATCTAATTAAACAGTTACTAAAACCAGTGGCAGCAGTAAAGTAAAAGTCATTATGAAGGGATTATAATCTGTCCTTGAACTATATTTACAGAGTCTACATATAGAAGAGGGGCTGTATAAAAGGAAAAGATGTTTACAATATAAATAAATCAATAAAGTTTTTTGTATATATCAAGCATGTTTGTAAAAAAAAAATCCAATCCAGTTATAAGAAGAACAAACAGAGCTCTCAAAGATCCTTCAGGAAAAAGTATCCTGCCTATTTCTTTGTAGTAGGAAAATATAAAATTAAATCTTGCGGGTAAAGCCATAATTATTTCTTTGCAGTCTCTTGAGATGCTCAATACAAAGGAGGACAATGGAATGCAAACAGAGCCCAGCCTATGACTGAATCACATGACTGACAAGTACCAATAACACCCAATTAAATGTGGGCTAACATTAAAGCCAAAATGTAGTAAAGGGTTGTATGACATGATGGGACTTCATACTGAAATATGCAGTAACTTAAATACGGAGTGAATATAATAATAATACTGAGTCAATATAAATAATTACAGTAAGGACTAAAGTGTATCTTCCAAGTGGGGCAGTGCATAATGCATTGTTTTTCTTTTTCAATTATTATTATTATTATTATTATTATTATTATTAATAATAATAAAGGGAAACTATCGTGAAAATGAAAATTTAATATAAGCTTTCTCATACTGAAATGAGAAACGTTCTAAATACAATCAATTAAAAATTCAGCATTGTTTCTGAAATAATCAAGTTTATATTCACTATTTCTCTCTCATCTATATCTGTTCATTCTGTCTTCATGCAGCAGTTGGGTGTCAGATGAATGTTCCAAAACATCTTATAGGAGGAGCTTCCTTTCCTAGCAGATGTATTAGAGCTTACTCAAATAACTGATTCCAGTATGTATAACATCTATCAAAATAACTGCCTTTTGCACAAATTCTGCATGTCGAGAAACATGATGTCTGGTGATTTTAATAGAGTGAGCTCTATTGCATCTTCTAGGCAAAAGGAGCACGGCAGAAGAGGCACCTGCCTAGGGTGCAACAATAAACGGGGCTCTGGGAAGGTACCTCTTAAAGGGTCTTTTGCTCACCCCTAGTCCATTTTCACTCCCATCTGTCACTCTCCCCTCGACTCTCCTCCCCTCTCTTCCACTCTGCCACTCTGCTCTCCCTTCTGCTACGTGAACATGCCTAGGGCAGTGTTTTTCAACCACTGTGCCGCGGCACACTGGTGTGCCGTGAGATATTGTCAGGTGTGCTGCGATCGCACCTGGGCCTGCACCCCATTGGGGCCTGGTCTCGGGAGGGCTGGACTAACAAGGGAAGGGCGGAAGGTTGGTCTTAGCGCTGGGAGGCAAACGGTGGGCTAAAGGGCGCAGGGAGGGAAAGGGCGGCTGAGCAGCGCATTGGGAAAGGGCGGATTCAGCGGCGTAGGGAAGCAAACGGGGGGCTGAGCAGCGAAGGAAGGAAGTTAGCTGAGAGTCCAGAGTTAGACTGAAAGTTAAGGACTAGTCAGTACGGGGTCTAGCAGGGCACAAAGTCGAGTGATGCCGAGCCAGATGTGTGAGTCTGGAATCGCTGCTCCCAGAAGCATCACCGTGGGAGATGGAACAAGGAGCACAATGCATTGGTGACTTTTCAGCAGTTCCCTTGATTGAGGGAGGAGGAAGAGCTTCGTGTGTGTCTTTGATCGATTCCTGCCAGGATATCAGCTCTGTGTTCATCCAAACAGGCCCAGGTTTCACAATGAGTGAGTATAAATATGAAAGATTATAAAATACTTTTTACTTTGTGTTTATTTGATTCCTATTATAATATAACATCATTCTTCAATGCTTAAAAAAAGCTTATATTAACAATATAACACTTATATTGTTAATATAAGCTTTTTTTTCACATTTTCAGCTGGTGGTGTGTCGTGGGATTTTTTCAATGAAAGAAATGTGCCTTGGCTCGAAAAAGGTTGAAAAACACTGGCCTAGGGCATCCTAGGGCATCCAGTCGGCTTGGCCTGGCACTGCTCAGGAGTCTGATTCTGATACATACAGACTCCATGATACTCCGCCTTATGTGTTTCATACCCTCTGGTACTTAATCAGAGGCAATCAGCAATCAGAGTATCATGGGGTCTGTATGTATATCCTTTTATTATGGCATTTTGAATAAAATGTATAATTTTTTATCTTTTTTGAGCTAGGGGACAAATTTTTTTTTTTTTTTTGTTGGAAGAATGGAATGCTAACATAATTCTACCTGTATATAGATTGTTTATTATGATGCATCATGAATATGGTGTGCAATTTTGTAAATAACTCTAAAAAGAATAAGCACAACTTAGAAAGGTTTGAAATTAACTTATAGAAATGCTTGCAAACTAATTTAATTTCCCCATAAATACAGCAAATGATACAAATACTCCAATTTATAAATGAAACATTGGTGGAACATTTCTTCCATAGAAGAATGTACTGGCCAAGATGTGAGCCTTGAAGCTAGAGATAAGCTATAGTATCATCTCAGAAGAAAGAGATGCCACTGAGAGAAAGTGCCTTCTGATCACTTGCTTGGTCATTGGCCATAGCTTGCAACAGAAAACATGGTCACCAGACAACCTGACCATACAGGCTCCAGAAGTGTCTTCTGATGACTTGATTGGTCATTGGCCTTAGCTTGCAACAGAAGGTTTAAATAGTATTTTACAATTGGGTTGCCAAACATTAGGCACCCCCAAATGACTAATTTTACTTACCTGACACCCTGGACCGGTGCTCCCATCAGCAGAAAACCCCTCTGGCCCGGGGTTCTTCCTTGGACCAACTTTTTTCAAATTTTTTTCAAATTTCCTGGGCAGACGCATGCACGGCAGAGTGAAATAGCCAGCTTTTTCGATGAAGTTCGGGTTTTCGCATGCACAGCCACAAGATGATATGAAGAAGCAGGAAGAGGATCACTCAATGGTAATAGAAAGAAGAACCCTGGACCAGTGTGGTTTTCTGCTGATACGGGTACTGACCCGGGGTTCCAGGTAAGTAAAAGTAGTTACTTGGGGGTGCCTAACGTTTAACACCCCCAAGTGTAAAACACTATTCCATCTCCTTTAATATTTTATTTATGCTTCTACCATTTATTAAATTTATCAAAAATGTGAGAAAAACACTACAGATAAGTTGTGCTGAGCTATAAACTCTGATCTGTGATATACATGTGATAAACATGTTTATGTCCACAATATTGAATATGTGGTCTTATTTTAAATTTACAGTATCTCCAGCAGCCCAGATAGTTAGTCGTTTGAATAAAGATAACGGCCCTATAAATCCTTTGACATACAAAGGAAACTTTCCCTTCTGCACTAAAGGACAAAGAGCAGAGGCTTGCCATCCTGTACAGGTGGGGGTACCAGTGAGGTCCCAGGGTAGGGCCTGTTTCATTAAAAAAATATTCTAGCAGTGAGAAACACAATATGCATCACATGTTCCTTTATAATATCTCATATCGGCCTAATTTGCGGTCAAGAGCCCAAGCATAATAGGTCCTATGCCTGGAGAATGGAAGTCCAAAGTATATTTGCCCAATTAAGTGTATGGTCCCAACTCTGACTCCAGATGCTATTACATATAAATATTTAGATAACGTGCAATCTTTAATTGCGCTGTCGTAACTCTGCGCTTGCTTTTCTGTAGAGTGAGAAATTAAAGCACAGAGACACAATTTGGTTTAAAATGCAGTAAAAGGGTAGTTTTTATATATTATATATAAACACTCCAACACTAAGGTAGCCTCAAATCCCAAACTTCCACATTACATTAGTTATAAAATGCCACTCACTTACTCCAGAGGGTAATCTTAGACAAGCCACACCTTGATTTGGGTTACTGATTTACTCTTTCTTCAGGATAAAAAGGGCATGGTTTTCCCTGGTGAGTTACTAAAAAGCTTCTCACTAATGGACAGAAGCTGTGTGAAACAATCTATGTTCCGCAGTGTCTGTTGTATAAACACATTGATTTTTACCAGATACGAGTGAAAGGGTAAATACCCCTAATGGTGGTTGTGTTTATTGTGGGACACTCATACTCTCTTGTGAAACAACCTTTAAATTATGTTCAGCATCAACTAAAATATTTAAAGTGTTTCTTCTGTAATTGTGTACATTTATTAATGGAATGCTGTATTGGCTATTAATGCTTTCTGTTTAATCATGTGATTTGTGAATATTTCCTTGATGGTATGTGTATATTTGTATGTACATAACATTGCATGTTCAGTGAAAAGAAACATAGTTTTTAATAAATATATTTAGATACTTGGACACCATAGGAAAACTGCCCTTGTCCTAAAGGACTTCATGCAATTTTCAAGGGGGAAAGGATTAAGACTAGGGCATAAACAGTCTGACCAGGGCTTTTCCATTTGCAGAGCATTATGACAAATGATTAAGCCTGACTATTTTCCAGTAATCATATAAGTTCAGATGTATTGATTCTGTGAATACTTAACATTTGTGCAATAAACAAATACATAGTAATTAAAATGCTAAATTGTATGCAAATTGCTAACATTAAAAGCCATATGTGCTCTGTGTTTTAGTAGGTGTGAATAAAAACCATATAATGAATATTTTGTTTAAAAGGCATATTTGGCAATGAGGTCTGCACGTAGGGGGTAAATTGCAAGAGAAGAAAGAGCATTATGAGAAGCCATTTTCCAGGACCAAGAACAGTCTATCCAAAAGCTTCTGTTGTTCTGGCTTCTACTCTGTATATTGCAAACATGTATTAAATATTAACTCTGATGTTGCATGACCCCAAAAATAACAGTCTAGACAGCAAGCAGACACCAAAAACCTATCAACAGCTGTCTGACTTTGGATCTCCTGATCTATCTTGAGTGGGTCATCAGGCAAACTTTATTTTCAGTGGTGCATAAATTAATTACACGCATTTAATAACCAAAATATCATTAGATTTCCCCTTTAATATCATCAAGGCAATGCGCCAGGGAAGCTCTTAATAGTTCAGAGGGCCATAACAGGCTATTATCCTTGTGTAATGCTATTACAGAACCAATTAGGTACCATTATGCTGTTTTGGCCTCTTTTTTTTCTGTTTATGCGATGTGATCCAATCACTAGCCTCTGACTTGTTCCAGGCTTGGGTACCTCAGCGTTTACACAGAGCCAGGAGCTCTTCTCCATCGCTCCCTACCTCCCTCCATTCCTCCCCTCCCTGCATCGCTTTTTAGTCTCTGATGCCCTTTAAAAAGTAATTGCTAGGGTCCCGCTGCATATTATTTACAGGGGAAAGAGACCATAAATTCAGGGACCCCATGCTGGGAACAAAATCAAACTTTGTCTGTGCTGCCGCTTGCAAAATATATCTCTGCGATAAGCGCCCCTAAAAATCACCCACACTGCCAATTAGAGGGCTGATTGCCAGTTACATGCCAGCAACTCGGATCCTCAGGGCACCCAGAAAATCTGTTCCAGAAACAGCAGGGGGAGAGGAGGGGCAGCTTCGTTCACAGGGAAACAACAAGCTTTGAATAAGTTTACTTTAATCATCTACTTCGGGTCTCTATTCCAGTTCTCTCAGCCGTACCCCGATAACTCTCAGGCAAACGAGCGACTTCAATCAGTAGAACTGAAGAGGGCAATCAGCCCAATATTCTATTATATGTACTGGCGAGTTGGGCTGTCCATTATACTCATGTGAAGGGCAAAATATGGCACAATGCCATTCTCATAAACCCCGCTGTTAAAACGAAGGACGAAAGGGCTAACATTTCACTAGATGAGATGGTACCTACCTCTCTACGCCTAGCACTTACATGGTACTAGGGAGACAGTGCTAGCTCTGACCCAAAGGGAAAACAAGATTTCCCCTCGAGGATCAAGACAACGATCATGTGCATGACCATAGCTCCCCGGGTCTTGCCCAGAGCACAACAAGAGGAAGCCTTTTAAACTGCTTCTGTAGAAGTGACGTGCTGTACCTCGTGACTCATTGGTGGGACCCAGCAGACCTATCCATGTTATTGACTGAACTGCGCGTTGCAAATAATCCGATTAGGGCCAATTATGCGTGAGATTATAAAGGCAAGTGCTGGAAGGCAAGGCGAGCGCAGTGCCAGTCCTAGTCACACAGCTGCCTGATCTTTCTGGGCCGGTGTCTTTCTAAAATTCAGCACTGCAAGTCGGACAGCGCCTTCTCCTCCGCTGCTGTTGGGCTGCAACTTCCTAGAACTCGGTTCAGTCCACTTTTAATCTCCCACAGATCTGAACTCTGACCAGTCTCAGACCCAGCTTGCTATGTCAAAATTTCCACCTCAATTCTAACTCGTAGATCAGGACTCGAGTCTTCCTTTTTACATTCGGCTCTCTGCTCCTCTTGGTTTCAAGTTGTTTTATCTGCAGACTACCATCTCTATGAAGAAGTAACCAGTTTTCAGTGGGTCATAGATCATAGATAGTACCGGTTACCTCCTACGTTGCTATTTAGGAATCAGTAGTGCAAACCCAGCCATTGATTTCTGGCAAGCAAGTTCCAAGGCACTGCTTAACTAAGGAGACCCATTCCAAGCGCACTGCCTCCAGGTAACCCTTCAACTTGCGCTGCTTTTCATTGTGTGTGTGTGTGTGTGTGTGTATTACATTCGCTGGTTAGTACAGTTTACCGTTTGTATTAAATTGTGCAGATTGATATATGATTGTGTACTTGCTGTGTTTTCATTATAAAGTAACATAGCACAATTCTAAGATCCATATCTTCATTTGGATGCAACGATAAAGCCTCGTTTATTTGTTTCTACAAACGTTTATACACATTCTGTGAGCTTCATTGTCTGGGGGTCTGTTTATACGAAGTGTATCTACTTGATTTCATATGTTTCTAACTTTACTTTGGGAGTAATGAGATTTGACCAAGTTTGGGAAGCCATTCCTAACTATGCCATCAAATACATCTCCTCCCTACTCTTTCTCACTTTGGGTCTCTGAGTAATGGCATCGTGCTCCCCAGCAGGTTGGGTGTATTCGGGTTGTACCTGTCCTATTTGAATATATATATATACATAAATATTTATTTATATGGGTGTGGGTTTTTTTTTTTATATGCAGTAAGTTGTCAGGATTCACTTTAGTATTTATATAGAACACGGTCATGCAGTGGGATTAGATAATTAGTAAATAAAAGAAATAATACTCCTTTTATTTGTGTTTGTCAGGGTGCTTTTTGGGACTGCTTCCAGAAACATGTGTTTTGACTAGTCTTATATCTAAGTGCTTTGCTACATAATGGAAACGTTGTCCTTTTTATTAGCGCTGTGTCGAGATATGTCTCCATATGGGCGCTATTTGGCCTGGTATATTAGATTTAACCTTTGGTGTGTTATAGTATGACCAGTTCGAAGAAACCTTTCAATTGACCGTCATTATTTATTTTTTTATTGTTTTTTAAATAATTTTCTTCTCCTTCTGACTCTCTCCAGCTTTTAAACGGGGTCACTGACTGAACCTAGCTTAAAAACTACTATTACTGCTACTTTTTATTACTCATCTTTCTGTTCTGACCCTCTCCTATTCATATTCCAGTCTCTTATTGAAACCAAAACATGTTTGCTAGGGTAATTAGGACGTTTGCAACCAGATTACTGAAATTGCAAACTGGAGAGCTGCTGAATAAAAAGCCAAATAACTCAAAAACCACAAATGAGAAAAAAGAGAAAACCAATTGTAGTATGTCTCAAAATATCATTCTTTATCTACAGCATACTAAAAATTATAAAGATATATTCATTCCAGTATTTAAATGCTTGTGAGTCAGAACATTGTATGTCCCTGTTCTATGCTGCACAATGTATGTTTCCTAACTTTTTCCTTTTGTAATTCCTAGGTGCAGCTCGGGCAACATGTTTTATTTTCACTGCCCTCCGCAGCTGGAAGGTGAGTCCTCGGCTTAACTTTTCATGCCTGTACACTTCTTTCTCTTCTATCTCAGTGACTTGTCTTGAACGTTTTCAGTTAGATACCAATATAGATGTATTAGTACCTACGCAAAAATATACCCCGCATTGAATATATCCCAGTAATACCCTTGTACAGACCAAAGTTGAATCTATCCCGGTTATGTACCAGCACATATTATTAGCACCTATACCCACAAACATAGCCAACATTGAATCCCTCTTCTTTACTACAGTTTGGCCTGTGCTCTTGCGTTGCTGATCACTCCCAGAGCTGCTTGTCCCTCTGTCGCACAAGGCTCTCTAATGTTGCATAAAATATGAAGCAGAGCTTTAGCGAGTGCTCCATTCGTTCCAGTAAAAGACTGGGGGAGGTAAATGGATTTCTTTAGGGCGAAGTCTGCTGCTCCCACCTGCTCCCCGGAGCCTGGGGCAGAGGAGCCAGATCTGGCTGCACAGATGTTCAGTGTCCGGGGCCCTGTCGGGCCCTCCCAGATCTGACACTGACTGTGCCTCAGAACATCAATCTTTAATGAGGTTTGCAAACATCATGTAAACATGAAAAGATTCTAGAAGCCCTCCGGCAGTGGGGTCAGGAGTAAAAAACCCACGGCAAACAAGGGGTTAAATTATTCCCAATCAGCTGCCCCGTATCCTGCCATGAGCACTAACGGAAGACAACAGCAAGCTGCTAATGAATAAACACTATCAATTATGGACTTTAATTAAATACATGGGCTTTTAGAGAATTCGTGGAAAAATGTCTGTTTAAATTGCCATTGCTGAACATTTTTTTATTTCGTGTGTGCAGTGAGCCATTTTCACATTTTTACTATTCAGGCAACTGATTTATAGCGTTGACAAGTCATTTTTTCATGTATTTCACACAATATTTAGGCCTAGAAAACGCGACAAATGCATATAGGCGTTCAGTAGACCGGGTCTACAAATACAGAATAAATAATTCGTTTTAGATACAATTCCTTCTCGCTCTCACTCCTACAGAGGTTTTATTTTTTTCTTAAAAGAACGAAAAACGTATCAAGTTATTTTCATTTTTCGTGCATTTCGTGCCGCAGTTTTATATATATATGTATGTATATATATATATATATACACGCTAATAATTATCAGTGCGAACATCGACCTATCGAAACTATTATGCAGCTTGCTTATATAAAGCACACTTCAGTGCATATTTGTATAGTGTTCTTCTTGATTCATTTATATGCCTGTCTGCATCTCTCGATCTCTCTCTCCATCAATCTATTTATAAGGATGAATGAAAAAGTCTGCTGGCTAAGTCAATTTATTAATAGAAGTCATTTGATTTTCTTTGAGTTGCCATTGTTCCGAATGTTATGGTGCAGTTTAGAAGCAAATGACAGCTACTATATAGGGATGGTTCAAACGAGGATCCCAGTTCTAAAGGAGAGATTAGATAAGTGCCGAATATCGCAGATAGAGGGGCCCCATGACAGCAGGAGCCGAGTTGTACATGTATTTAATATTTAGGACAAGCATGAGGTGGATTTAAATTTTAGTGCCTTGGAGCTAAGGGGTGAAGACAGATGGCACATTCCAGTTTACAGGCTTTTCTCTCAAAGTACAGAGATAATGAGAGGCCAGTCACAGGTGGGGCTGGGTGCAAATACACTGCCCCAGATGGTCTGAAAGGGAGAGTTCTGTAGTTTACCTTTGTAATTATTAAGTTTTTCGATTGTTCGAATTAACGCATACATGTTTGTAATTCTGCATGTGAAAAGAACCTCTGGCTGCTGTGTCTGGCCTTCATCCAAACTCCTATGACTTCTGTTATAGCCGAGTGTGGGCTGCTGAAAATGAAACCACTGATCACAGGGTTATTCTTTGCACAACAGCTGGATGTTCTGCAGTGATGACTCGAATATACCTAATTATTAGAGCGGCTGGTTGCAGTTCTACTGCCCTGCTATTTCTTTTTTTACCTGAGCAGGTAGAGTTGGCTAGTAAAGCTGAGGTTGTAATAGTAAAAGTGTTGGTAATATTACTGTTGGTAGTATTAGTGTTTGTAGTATTATTGTTGGTTGTATAAGTGTTGCTTAACATTTGACATGAAAGTACAAGAATTTATTAGGGTTAACTGAACTCACACTCTTGCCCCCTCTCTCTCTCAGTAGGTTCGCCTCCTTTTGGGGCTCACTCTGCTTCAGAGTTTGATGATGGCTTTCTGCGCAGAAAACAACGGAGGAACCGAACCACCTTCACACTGCAACAGGTACCTGCTATCATGTAACATTGTACAAATGTTGTGCCAGTGAAACCTGAACTTTTGGCTTTCAGAAAATACTGGGTGGTGTTGGACAGACATCCTGTCCATAGATATTCATTATAGCGTTCCATCTGTGCTCCCTGAACTTGGATGGAGGTCTACTACTGAATTCCCTAAAATTCACTTAATTTGTTCCTAAATGAAAGAAATTGTAACAAGCTACTTTCCCAATATATATTTATTACAAACTGTCATTGCTATAAACATATTTGTAACTGTATTTGCTATTGAAAGCAGTTTGTAACACTTTTCCATTCTCTGCCCTCTTGGTTCTGACTGGAACAATTTAGCAGAAATCATTAGATTAACAGAACCTTAAAAAAGCATGCAAGCCTGACTTCCCTTACACTCTTTCAAGAGCCAGAACAAGGGATACAGGTATGGACAGACAGATACTTCTTTCATTTGCAATTATCTGTAAAAAATAGTATTGAAACGATTGGAAATGTTTTAAACATTGTATTCTGCAAAGTTGCTTACAATTACATTTTCATTTATCAGACGAAATGTTATTTTTTGGATTAGGAAACTGGAATATTAACATCCTAGGACCCCTCTCATACACAGACTCAGTTTGTCCAGAAAGCTCAATCTGTTGCACACTGGACACGCCCCGAGGTGCTGCTTACTCAAAAACCCAGGGTGCAGGCCTTTGAATAGAGCTATCCTTAGAGGGCGCCTAGCAAGAGGAATGAGCGTGCACTACAAACATTTGCATAATAAAAATGTTCATTTAGGCTGGAACCTTTTGCACTTCTAGAAATCACAATACATGAATTAAAAAATCCATGTTATTGTTTTTTTGTAGGGATTTTTGGGGGAGGTTCATGTGTTTTTTTTTCAGGTGGTTAGATAAACCATGGGTACTGAGCAAAAAACCTAGAAGGGAATTAGCAGTATTTGAAATTATTTAGTGCCAAACCCTGAAGAGAAGTGAATACTGTGCTGCACGTTGCCATTCTGAACAGGACTTTCCCCAGAAGTTCAACTGCTATCTAATATCCTGCTGGAATCTTCAATGTAATGCCACAGGTGCTTCTTGCCTTTTTAAACTGGATTTTCCATTGCTGAGGATGCTGAGAGTTGTATATTAACAGTTACAGGCCTATGTACTAACATTTGAATTTCCCTTTTTTTTTCTAAAATACAGTTTTTTTTTGTTTCTCTAAAACTCTAAAAAGCATAAAAACCAAGACAAATGCAATACAAAACTTCTCCAAATAAAATCAGTTGATGCCAAATAGAAGTCAAAGGGAGTCATGCTGAACCTTTTTTTAGCCATTCAGACTTTTTCAGATTTTCTTTTTCACTAGTAATTGTCTAAAAGGGTTATTTTTTTCAATTTAATAAATTACAAGGCATTTGGGATTTTAAAGAAATTGAGTTTAATTGTAGCTTTAAAAACTCTAAAACTACTAAAATTCAAATATTGATAAATGGGCCTCTCTCATAGGGTAGATGCAGTGGGAGCAGACTTTCTGAGCAAATCAGAACATTCCAGTCTCTAGTAAAATATTTATATAAATGTTGATGTTGCCGTACTACTATGATTCATTCCTATGATTATTATTTACATAAAAACGACAGATCCATTGTACAAAGATATTGGTTATGTTCACTCAATTCTATAGTTGTTGATGTTTGGGCGACATATTGCTGCCAAGTCCTAGCACCATAAAAGCAGTGTTCTGAAAGGGGCATAATGCTCTACACCTGCAATATATGGCATGTTTATATCCCCTGTTTTTTGTGTTATACACCCCCATTTGCAATGGCTATAGTGTGCAAAGAGAGAATACACACAGAAAATGCATTTTTGGCAATAAAAGGATTTCCATTCTCATTGCATGCAATTGGTAATATTTAAAAACTATGGATAGGCAGCAGACACCAGGGAAATTAGGAACAGTTGGAAACCATATTTGCAATACTAAATACAGCATCCGCTTGATGTTTTCTCCAAATTAATGAAAATGCGATAAAGAAAATGTCATATGTGGTTTATTTGTCAGAAAAAAATAGTTGTGAACACATGAAAGATGAAAAAAACATTACTCTGAAACACCTGAGATTGAAAAAATAACACATTGTAAATATCCCTGCAAATATGCATTGATTTAGGGGGTTGTTTTACAGAGGAAAATATGTCACTATAGTTTTATTATCTGATTAGTAATTTTATACCACTCTCACTGTATTTAGCAAAATAGAAAGAAAATACTCCACTATGACCAAAAATATCAGATGATTGTTGTTTGTACCTTCCAGGGATGCTTATTAGCCCTTGTATCTAGTTTGTTCCTCTTTGTGTCTGATTGCTATCCACCACCTAACTCAAGTCTTTGGATCTATGTCTGTATTAAGAAGAGACTTATGAGTTGAACTTTGAATCACATCCTGTTAATGTACATTTTATTTTCAATAATGCCAGCTACTATTGTGCTCCATAAAACAAAAATCTAAATTTATGAATTCTAGTAGGGATAAACATAACATAATATACACTGTGTTTGTGTGTAAATATTTTTTTCCCATTTCTTTCTATCTGTCAAAGATAATTAAAAAATATTTAAACATCTAGTCCCTAATCAAGTGTTGAAATGTTTGAATTATTGAGCTAAAAGCTAATGCAGGCTCTTTGTTCAGAAGCAGTTTCATGCCACACATTATCTATCAGAGGCCAGCAGGCTTATGATCTTATGAAGGGTAGTAAATGTGCAGGGTAGAAAATGTGAAGCTCAAAGGCCCAATGCAAAGGTTCACTATACAGTGCACAGCAGCTTGTCCAGATGGTTCTAATCATTGGCCAATATATTTTTACTGTAAATAATAAAGACAGGAACAAGATGTGCTGATCTTTTCTGACATTAAATTCTAAGTAAGATTACCGGACCCACTTTAAAGTAAGGAACAAATACTTAAATGCATGTTGCTTGTTAAAATGAAAATGCAGTCAGTGCAGCCCTTCTAGCTGTAATTTCTAGAAGTGTCATTCATTTCTCACAAGACCTGGTAACATAACTGGAAAGCAGCAGTAATTCAAAGCATTTGAAAGGTGATCATGTTCTGACCAATATCCATTTCATAGTGTACTAAAGGAAATAGTGCAGTCATTTTTTTTTTATCAGATCAATTCCATCTCATTGTAGTGTCACATTGTTTTTTTTGCCTAAATGGTAAATATCAGCAAATTAATACAGATATGGGACCTGTTATCCAGACTTTGGGTTTTCCAGATAAGGTGTCTTTACTTAAGTTGGATCTCCATACATTAGGGTCACATTTAAATTATCAGTTCGAATTTCTAAAGTGGAAAACTCAAACTTTTTAAAATAAAAAAAAACAACTTTTTGAATTCTAAATTCTCTAGGTCATGTAGAAGTCGAAGGCAGATATCCGTGAAGTTGTTTCAGTTGATCTGCGATGGATAATACTAAAAGTAGGGGTTGTCGTCTGATAATCCAATAAAGTCCAGTTTCCAGAGTGTTGAATCTTATGATTCAAATTGATGCTCAATTTTGCCGCAATGTTTTTTGCTCCGACTTTTTCAAGAAGAATTATGGATAAATGAGTTCAATTCTTGGATGGGAGTTTGGTCGACTTTGTTTTAAAGGCCATATCAACCCCAAAAAGTTTTTTTTTTGTCTAATAAAAGAAAACATGATTCAAAGCAGCTTTGCAATATACATTCATTACACATTTTCTATGGTTTTTAAGTTATTTGTGCATGTATTGAAAGCAGCGTTTGTCTGTCCCTTTCTATTCTCTGTACTGGTGGCTCTGGCTTTTGAAACAATGTAACATAAACCAATAGATTAACAGACCTGTCTTGCTGGAGGAGACTGGCTTTTGCAACATTGTTTAAAATGTAACAGCCAGGAGTTCTGCAAATACTGCTTTCAATAGCAATTACACTTACAAATAACTTTTAAAGCACCAACAATTTTTTAATACATTAATTTTGGAAAGTTGCTTATAATTGTGTGTTGTTTTATTAGGCAAAAAGTAACTTTTTGTTTGACATGCCCTTTAATAAAAAATTGAGATAAACTAGAGTTTTAGTAAATAACTCCCTATATTAGGGATGCACCGAATCCACTATTTTGGATTCAGCCCAACCCCTGAATCCTTCCCGAAAGATTCGGCCAAATACCGAACCGAATCCGAACCCTGATTTGCATATGCAAATTAGGGGCAGGAAGGGGAAAAATTTTTTACTTCCTTGTTTTGCGCCAAAAAAGTCATGTGATTTCGCTCCCAGGCCCTAATTTGCATATGAAAAGTAGGATTCGGATTTGGTTCGGCCAGGCAGAAGGATTCGGCCGAATAGGAATTCTCCTGAAAAAGGCTGACCAAATCCTGAAACGAATCCTGGATTCGGTGCATCGCTACCCTATATCTAAAAAATAAAATTAAACCCATTTGGCTTGTTATTTCTGCAATAAGGATTCATTATATCTTAGCTGTGATCAAGTAAACAGGTGCTGTTTTATTATTACAGAGAAAAAAGAATTTTTTAAAAAAATGATAATTATATGTTTAAAATGGAGTCTATGGGAGATGACTGTCCCATAATTCTTAACTTTCTGGATAATGGGTTTCCAGACCTGTAACATAAACACTTTCCATATAGTGCAAATAATAAAATAATTTTAAATTTGCAGAAAATAGATCTAGGCTGGTGGAAAAACATGCCTGGTTTATGCCACTTCTCTTGCTGAAAATCACCTGTAACAGAGCAGCTGTAATGCAGAGCAATGTTAGCAGCCAGCATAATTAAGGAAAGAGTATGTAGTTTATCTTTACCTTGTTAAAACCCACTCCATGTGAAGCTCTCTTCCCTACCAATATCACCCTGTGCTGTTTTGCTTTAAAATCTCCTTGTAATTAGTTGGTAAACACTTGCCCTGCTGATATCCTGTCTGTTTCCTTGTAGCTGGAAGCCCTAGAAGCTGTGTTTGCCCAGACACACTATCCTGATGTGTTTACCAGAGAAGAGCTTGCTATGAAAATTAACCTCACGGAAGCCAGAGTACAGGTATACATAGCATGGATTAAAGAGGAGCATGGTGGGAGTAGAGGTCATTTGTCCTTAAAAAACTGACAGTAAGAGCACTTTATTTGTAGAAATCAATAATGTTGTGGTATTTGCTTCTGAGTTCAAAGCTATGTGGACCTGAAGTGCCTGCCACAGTAAGGGTTAAACTCTGTTTCCATTGATGCATTAAAACATACAGTAAATGAATTATAGTCCAGCAAATGTATCTAAAGGATCTCCTTAATCTTCATTTAGATCTACTGTAGTAAAAATAATTATTGCTGAGTGGCTTGCTGTGCATGTGGGACCATTTTCTCTGTTTGTTGCTGATTATAAGCCACATAGTAAATGTATTGTTTATGTGGCCTTAATAAAAGGCGTTTGCAGTGTATATACACTATTTTACCTAAAACGCTCATGGTTAAATTCCAGTGAATAGTATGGCTCTGGATTAATTCTTTTTTGACAACTAGCATTAAATATAGGTTCATGTGGAATATAGTCACAGCCAAATATATTCATAATGAAAAATAATAATCACATATACTTAAAAAGATAGACTTTATAACCACTTTTGAATGATTGCTTTATCTGTAAATAAACCTTACATTTTTTTGCAGTCTCACATGCATTAGGGGTTCGGACTGTTATTGAGCGTGCAAGTCTTGATGGAATTAATTTGAATATTGGTACATTAAATAGTATAAAGCTGAGGCACATTTGTGGTTTAGACACTGTTTAGTACTGTTTTGCACTAAAATTATTTTGCTTGTAGATTATTGCAAAATGCTAAAATTCTGAAAATATCAGGAATCACCTGGGGCCCATGTCTACATTTTCTAAGTTATGGTGATCCAAACTCTCTGCCTGGTAAACGACAGGTTCCAAGCATTTTGTATATATTTCTAAAATAAAAAAAGATATCTTCAAATATATAATAATCTAAAGAATTTAGCCCATGTAAATTAAATTAAAGGGCAAGCAGTACAAAAAGACAAAGTCTAGACTGATGAAGCATTTGTAAAACATAACACACACACATTTATCTGTGGATTCCATTTTATAGCTATGGCACTTCTTTTGTTTACAGACTCTCAGTAGCTGGTCTCTTTGCTGGCTATGATGGGAAGCACCACAAGCAGGCCTTGGCCAGCAAATGTCCCTTGAAAGCTGCATAGTTAAAGGTGGCCATACATGGCCTCATAAGTGCTCCCTGCAACCTTAGCTAGTAGCTTTTTGGCCCTGGTATGGGGCCCTTGGATGGGCATGTCCAATCAATATCTGGCCAAACCAGCAATTGTATGATGATGCAGCCTTTGTTTGAACCTCTATCAGTTTGGTCCTGTTTGTGGGTTGCTATATCAAGCCCAGGCTTTGCCAATTAAGTGAATCTGGTAGTGTATGGCCATTGGCTGAGCTAGGCTATCATTAGACATGGAATATGTGAGTACTTTATTACTCTGGTATACCCCACAGGCTATAGTAGAATAATTTATTCAAGCCTTCCGTTAGTTCAAGCAATGGTGTCCTTATACTAGATATATACATACCAGCATGTCCTTTCTCAGCAGCAGATGATTCCAGTTCTTTCATTGCTTTTGCTAGTTCAGCCTTCACCCAAACAAGTTACATTAGACAGGGCCATGTGGGTTTAATTGCTTTGCCACAGACTGACTAGGCAGGCAAAGTTCTCAGCACTTTGTCTTGGCAACCTTTCTCCATGTCAACTAGACCACGGGCCACAGAACAAGGGAGTCATATGCATACAGAACACAAAGATTTACACTAATAAAAGTTGCAGTAAAAAAGTACGTTTTTTGCTCTGGAAATAGGGGGTCCTACCCACCATGTATGCCTGATCCCATGCAATAGAGTGTGATATCTGCTGCCCACAAAGTAGTTTCATAAGTGAGTTAGAGGCATTTCATGGGCACATTCCTGCCCCTTTAGTTTTATGCCTCAGGGCAATTGTTCCCTTGCAAATACCAGTTAGAGCCACAGTTTTTTTTAGTTGCTTAAAGCAGAACTTTGTGTTATTTGCAAACAAATTACCATGCTCTGTCCACCAGGGCTAATATTTTGATCAGCAAAGCATCCACAGACATGTAGGAGACTAGGGCATATGGAGTCTTCTGAACACTATTATTTTCCCAGGGAAGGCAACATCAAATGCATACCCTAATATGCTGTTAGCTGTTATACTCCACAAAATGTCATCTCATAGAAAGTACATGCCCCTTTCAAAGTTACATAGTAGCATACATAGTAAGTTAGGTGGACAAAAGACACACATCCATCAAGATCAAGCTATTAACTATTAACTTAACTGCCTAACTACTAGTTGATCCAGAGGAAGGCAAAAAACCCCATCTGAAGCCTCTCCAATTTGCCTCAGAGGGGGAAAATGTTCTTCCTGTCTCTAAAATGGCAATCGGACTAGTCCCTGGATCAACTTGTACTATGAGCTATCTTCCATAGCCCTGTATTCCCTCACTTGCTAAAAAGCCATCCAACCCCTTCTTAAAGCTGTCTAATGTATCAGCCAGAACAACTTATTCAGGGAGAGAATTCCACATTTTCACTGTAAAAAAACCCCTTCCAAATATTTAGGCATCACCTCTTTTCTTCTCCAAACTGGGATATACTCATTGTGTAGTTCTATGAAACACATACACTGAAGTCTGAGCTATGTGAATCTAGCACCCTATTTCTTGATGCACAACATTTGGTATCAAACTGATTTAAATGGAACAACTGATTGCTATTGCCCTATACAGTATGGACTGGGCTGATATCTTTCTGACTATTCAATGCTGAACTGTTCCGTTTAATGCTATAGCATATTTCTAATCTCCTGTTCTACACCAGACAAAATGTTGCTGTGGTTTCCCTTCTCTCCTGCACGCTCTTCATATCAGTTCAGAGAGCACATTTGGCCACCGAGAGCAAATGAAGGCTATCTGTCACTTTCACCGTGCACTTTAATAACATCAACATAATGTGGAATATTAGATTAGCTTGATTAATCGGTCATTCATAATTAACTAGTGATAATGTTCTACACTAATTTGTCCGCGTCTCTAAGGTACTGGATTGCATCAGAGAACATCCATTTCCTTGCACTGGAAAAAATGAAAGAGAAAGCAGTGACTCTTAGAACAGGCTCAGCATTATTACAGATTTCTGCATACTGGTCCCATTAGCCCTCTGTGTGTCCTGGTTGTGCCATCACTTTCCATATAATGTCACTTGAATTCTGTGTGGCGGGGTCAAGGACATAAAAGAATTAATCTGGTGCAATTTTGTAATTTGTTTAGTAGCATTCTTTGTCTTTTATTTTAATCCATAGATCTGTGTTTTTCTTTGTCATCCTGCACATTTGGCGTCTTTGCAGGTGATGCAGTTCTCTGCTGTTTGCCAACTAATTTGCACCTACAATATTTAGGATAAATATATATATATTAATATGTTATAGAATGGCTAATTCTAAGCAACTATTGCATTGGTCGTTATTATTTATTTTTTAATAGTTTTTGAATTATATGCCTTCTTCTTCTTCTGACTCTTTCCAGCTTTCAAATGGGGTCAATGACCCCATCTAAGAAAACAAATGTAATTTGTAATTGTAAGGCTACAAATGTATTGATATTGCTGTTTTTCATTGCTCCTTTCTGTTCAGGCCCTCTCCTATTCATAGTCCAGTCTCTTATTCAAATGTATGCATGGTTGCTAATGGTTGTAATTTGAACCCTAGCAACCAGATTGCTGATACTGCAAACTGGAGAGCTGCTAAATAAAAAACAAAAAACTGAAGATAAAGAATAAAAAATAAAATACAACTACATTACATTAGTAAAAGTTAATTGAAAGAACAACAACCCCTTTAAAGGGAAATTTCTATTTTTATAATTTAGCGCTCACTGCTTTTAAGTCTAAATATATCTTAATTAAACGTATTCTAATGTTAGTATATCCTAACATATATTTGAATGATGTATATTACATGGTGGCTGCTTGTATCACGTTTATGAAAAGTTCCAAAGTCAGCAGGCTGTATGTGGCTAGAGAGGGGATACAAAAAGGTAAATAAATAACTGCCTGCTTGTATGTGATTCAAGTTGTTGTTTGTGTTAATTTACACCATAGTGGGCTGTAATGATTTAAATGTCTTGGGATCTTTTCAGATTCCGAGGTCAGTTATATCATATAAAGCTGCATCCTTTCCAGGAGTTTCCCCACCTCCCCCAGTCACACAAAGTGAGATGAATCGTATAATTAGGAATCTGGACAGGGGGTGGGACAAGATATCTTAAGAACAATAACAGAGTGGTCCTTCCCCTTAACTAACAAAGACCCATGTAAAGACCAAGATCCACATGGATCTACATGGCAGGAGCAACCGTATATATGACATTTTGAAACGTAGAAATTCACTTTAAACTTAGATTTCTGAAATTATACATGAGATATACAATCAGCCTTAGACAACATATTTTCAGGTACTCCCCAGAAAGTATGTAAATATGATATAGAAGTATATCAAATCAGTGGTCATCTCTTAATTGTTCACCATTCCCAAACAAATTAATTCCTGCTGCACCAATTGTATTTCTGCCCTGTAAGTTTAAATACAGTATTATGTTCTTAAACGAAACTAGGTGTGAATTAAATTTTTTCTCAGTTTCAAAATATTTGGAGCACTTTACAAATAAAAAGATTTGCACATTAAAAGAATTTTGAATTCATGTTAGTTTTTTCAAACTCTCATAAACTCACATAAATTCGAAATTGGTATTAATAATATACTCAGCGAATTTAAACAACCCAAAAATTAAAATCTAAGTCGATTTGAAACTCTGTCAGCAAGGCTGCAAACATCTCCAAATTGATCCTTTCGCCTCTCCCATTGACTTAAACAGAAATTTGCAGGTTTAAGTGGCAAATAGTCTAATTAGGATTCTTAAAGGGCTAGAGTATGATAAATCTTGAAAAACGAATTTGTAGAACTCCATAGTCAAATTTGACAGTTTTGACCAAAAATAATTTGAATTCAAATTTTTAATTCGACCCTTGATAAATCTGCCCCAGCTTTTCCATTGCAGTCAAAAAAAAAAAAAACTTTCCTTATTTTTACTCCTGACCCTGTTTAAGGAGAACATCTTAAATCTTGTAAAACAGTTTAGGTATTACATTGTGATGAAGCACAGTGTCAGTACTGATAGCACAGCTTCTAAAGAAGTTCTGCAGTAGCTTACATCCAGCTCACAATGGCAAATTATTGCATTGCCTGATTGGTCTAAAAAAAAAACAAATTAAGAATAATTTGCCCCTCGGTAACAAAGATGCCAGCAGATTATGAAAAGTGAAATCACAATTGTTTTGTGAATGGATATCAGAAATGGGAAGGGGGTGGCTTTAAAATTAGGACCCTCTCAGCCATTCAATGATGATTAATGTGTAGCAGCTAACAGCCTCATGTTGTCAAACAAAATCCTAAATGGCGAAATGAACGAGTTTCTCCACAGCCCGCCAGTGCAAAGTCATTAAAATATGATAATGAAAAATAACTCAATTAAAGATCCTTCTAGCTCTGACCTTCGCTCAATTAAGAGACAAAGCTTCTGCTCAAATGACCTAAATTTAGACTAAAGATTCTCATTACTCAGCGATTGCCGATGCGTGGGATTAAAGGCTACTTAAATATAATAACGAGAATCATTAATTACTGATAACTAATAAACACCCATACGATAAGAAGAGGCTAGAAGCAGAATCCGTGTAACCTATTCACTGCTGTAGTCCACACACATGACTAATGCATAAAGGTCCGCCATTTTCTGATTGTTTTTAGATTTTGATTCCTTCATGGTTCTGTGTAATAAACTAAAAGAAAATCCTGATATTCAATCCTGAATAACACAGATAGTTTGGGAGATATTCAGTTAAATAATTTACCTGAGAGATATTCAGTTAAATAATGAGATTTTGATTGTCTGATTTCATTGCATCACTTCCACTCAATTTATTTATCTGCACCGCACTCTATTGCCATTTTCATTCCCATTTATTCCCCTAGTTTCTGTGTGTCCTGAGAGCCTACAACCGCAGAAAACAACTTTTGTATTGTTTGTAGTAATAACATTAACTTTGTATTTTCCAACTAGATTAAAAAGCTCATCAACTGTTTGTTGAGGGCATGCTCTTGTGTCCTCTGAAAAGATTTATTGCTGAATAAATATCCAAACAGGATATAATATGGTCCCTTCATAGATTTCTTCAAAGGTTTTTATACTCATTTCTCTCTTTGTAAACATTTACAACTTGCAAAGTCTATATTTGTAGTCGAAAGTCCCCATTCACTTTGGTCTCCATCCTCTAGTGTTCTAGTCCCAATTCAAGCTCTTCTCTTAATTTCCCTGTTGTATTCCTCTTTCGCCAGACAAGATTACCCATAACTCAGTGTGCTTCTGAGCAGTGATAGGCTACGCTGAGAAATGGTGAAAATTTTGCGAAACGCATTGAAGTCAATGGGCATCAAAATTATTTTTACAAGTGAAAATTTTAACATGTGCGTCAATTTTTAATTTATGTCGTACAATTTCTATATTTTCTACAAATGCATTAAAATCAATGGGCAACTCAATAATGATGTGCAACAATTTTTCCACGTGGAACTCTTTTGGCCACATACATTACGGAAATCCGGAAATTTGACGCAAATCTATGCCTGGCAAAATAAATTTGCCCAATGCTAGCATATGTCATAGTTTACCTCTTCCTGGCCTGAAAGGGATGTTTGCTCTAAGGGAATAAACAAGAATATTCCCGATCAGTCAGGATTTCTAGATTTAGTGAGTATTAAGGCCTAGCAAAAATATAAAATGATCACATTCCTTTATCTTGGAGATACTTTAAACAAAAATGATAGCAGTTAAAATTAATACATTGAGGGGTCTGCTCAGGCGGTAGAAGGTCATACGAAAATGCCTCCAAACTAGTAAACAAAAATAAATATAAATGCTGTTTTGTACCAAACATGTATTGCTCTAGTTGCTACAAGATCTTATATCTTTGCTAGTTACACATATTCTTTTCTCTCCTGGATACAAATACCAATGTTTTTCACATTATTCCTTTACTAAATTAGGTGTGGTTCCAAAACCGCAGAGCAAAGTGGCGAAAAACTGAAAGGGGCAGCTGTGAGCAAGAAGGAGCAAAGGAAACAGCTCCAGAAGTTTCCACTGCAGGTAGAAATCTCAGCCCTCCTTCTACAGTGGAGCCTGTGAGAGGAAAGAAAGAAACCTTGGAAGCACAACAAAGGTAAAATAAGTGGGACTTTCTTAGGTACTCACTCTGAACATAAAGGGATTCTGAAAACAATTTTATGAGAAGGTATAAAGGGCTGGCATGGGTTTCAAAACAGGCCCTGGCATTTCAAGTACACAGAGGCACACAGCCTCCACTAGCCCACTAAAGTGACTGTCTATGGCATCTTCCAGAAGCCCCTCTGGCATTTGCCAGCCCAGGCCTAAATATTGTAATTGTTTCTGGGGTGGTATTCGATGTGAAAGAAAAGGCAAGTTGCCAAATTACAACTATTCACTTTATATTTTATTCCATGCTCTTAGGTGTTTGTCCCATGACCGGACTGTGGGTTCAGCAACTTCTTTCTTTCCCTCTTGCCTGCCTGGAGCTCTCCTGAACTCAGCAAGTTATGCTCAAGCTCTATCGCATGTTGCTTCTCTGAAGGGTAAGGTTCCATAGCTCACGCTGAGGGTAGCGCAAGATAAATGAACTATTTTAAGTTTTCTCTTTTCGTTTGAAAAAGCAGGCATCTGTATGTGTGATGTTGGTCTCCCTCTGTCAGTAGGGTGAGCAATGCATGCAGGGCCGGATTTACATAGAAGGTGCCCCTAAGCCTGCTGTCGTTTGTCTCCCCTGTCCCCTCCTTTTTATTTGCTCAACTTTTCATCATCAGGACTGAGCAATTGGAACACAGGAAATTTAAATTTCTGAACCAATGTGGGTGTGGTTGGGCAGCATGCCGCCCCCTAAAATCCTGCCGCCCTAGGCCCGGGCCTAGGTGGCCTCTCCACAAATCCTGGCATGAATGCATGTGTTTATGAAGGGTGCTGTAGGAAGCTAGAAACTTGCTTATGTCAATTGAATTACAGATTATTAACCAATTCAGTAGTGAACAAAACCACAATCCCCCTGGTAAGATTCATAAATTACATTCAGTGTTCTCCTTTGACAACAAAATGAACACAACATTGGTTTGAAACTGCTGGGGAAGCCATGATGAGATTTTGTCCATGCTGCAAAACTATTTTAAATTCAGCAAAAAATGTATACCAAAGCACTAAAACCTGGCAACCTCACTTTCCATTGCTTAATAAGACGTTTTTCATGCCTTTCTTTGGACTGGCACAGAGTTCAGCACTGCAGGCTTCTCTAAAGACTATGCACTGTATAATACCATGAGCCAGTCTGTGCCGGTGGTGAGCAGGATGCACTGCTAATTGTGTGGTCTGTTGTAAGAGATTTCCTGTCCCTGCCATAACTTATATCTAAAAGCATCAAGGGCCTGTGGATTTACTTAGTCCAGTCGCATCCTTTAATGGCTGGAAGCATACCATGCCAATTAATTAATAGCGGCCACTTATTAATTGAGCAGCAGTAGGACTCATATTCAACCAGTTTATGTCAGAGCTCAGGCTGACTGTATTTGGTAACAGACCTTAAATAATGTAATGTGTTTGTCTCACACTGTGCTCCTTTATATGTAAAATTCTCAATCCAGGTAAGAAAAAAGTTTTCAAATACTGTACAAATATATACCATACTCATTAAATGTTACTCATATCACAATTAATAATTGGAAGCTGTGCAAATGTATTTTTGGTTGGCTTATAACTATGCCCTTACAAGCTTGCTTTTATTGCTTCATTGGTCTGTTAGTACATGTAAATATTGCCATTTCAGCAAGCTTACAGCCTACAGGATATACAGTACCTTTCTTGTGTGCTGTCTTGTATTTATACTATCGTGCACTCAGAGTAGTCTGTTTTGCAACCCAGAAATTGGTTTAGCAGACAATCATATAATGAGAGTTTTCTCATCACTGTATTAAAGAGACCATAAAGACTTTCTATAATATCCAGATCCATAGGTTAACACTTAGGGGCAAATTTACTAAATTCACGTGAAGAATTCGAAGTTCATTCGAATTTGCATTAAATTCGAATTCGAATCTTTGAATATACAAATTAGGCAAATTTGACCATCGAATATCCGAATTTGAATAATTTGAATATTCGAATAAAATTTTATTCGAATATTCGATGGTCGAATAACTTCCCCTTTAAAATTTTATTGGACCACCTACTTCGCCAGAATCAAGCTACCAAATTGGGTTTCATTACTTGTGATCGAATATAAAAAATTCGATCAATTAAATAGTTCAAATCGATCGAATTGCCGTAAAATCCTTTTTTTTTATTCAAAATTCGACCAATAGTAAATATGCCCCTTACTGTTGGTAAGCTGTCCAGACACATGAAGCAAATGAGCAATTTTTTTTGGGAACTATCTATATCATCTATACACAAAGACAAATATATACATCTATATCATGAAGACAAAACAAACTATAAGCATATATATATATATATATATTATAATTATTTAAATTATGTCTTGTTCTGCACTTGAAATGATCATGGTATTCTTCCCTATCCAAGTAATCTGCCTCTCTCTACATGCAGTATTTGTGTAGGAGTAGTTTATACAACATCTAGGCAAAGGGAGCACAGGCCAATGATGTATTAAAGCTAACCATCCATCTAAAAACTACGACGCAGAAAGCCTGTGTAGAGAGGCAGACTGCTGAGAAGGGGTTAGTGAAGAATAACTTGATTATTTCAGAAATAGTAGATAATTTTAATTATAATTCATAATTAGTCACCTGTGATGAATTGCTACTAGGTGTTGATAATTTAATGCATTTAAAATAAATGCAAGTGTAAAGTTTTTTTAAATGAATGGAGGAAATCCCCATTTTGTTAGCTTTATCTCACCTGAATTTCAAATGTATGCTTTCAATTAAGTATGCTTAGGGCTCCTACACACGGGCGTTTTTACCTGCGCTCCCCTGCGTTGTGTTTTGCCGCGTTCAAACGCAGGGGAGCGCAGGTATAGACGCACTCAATTATTTTCAATGGGGCTGTACTCACACTAACGCATGTAAGCGCCGAACGCAGGAAAAATGCAGCATGTTGCGTCTGAATCTGCGTTCGGCGCTTACACGCGTCTTGTGGGTACAACCTCATTGAACAAAATGAGGTGCGTCTAGACCTGCGCTCCCCTGCGGCTGAACGCAGCCAAACGCAACGCAGGGGAGCGCAGGTCAAAAACGCCCGTGTGTAGGAGCCCTAAAGTATCAAAATATTTTACCCAAGAACTCCAAACAACCAGATCTTGATCAGTTTGGCCAAGCATATTCATGGCTCAATAGCAATGACCTTTATTTTTTGCTTTTAGGGCAAATATTATAAATATTATAAGATATTTCTTTGCATACTCGCAAAGACAGTTGAAACTGCTCCTATAGCTTTATTGACACATGTTTTGGTCACATGTCGCCTTTCTCAAGCATAAAAACTAAAAACTAGAGTTTTGCAGGTAAAGGCAGATGCATACTTCCAATTCAATCACCTGACCACCTAGACACCTTGTCTAGCCATGTAATAGCACATACTTTTAATCTCCATGTATGCATTTACTTACAACACTGCAGTGTGCAAATTGCAATTTTCAATGCAATCACCATGTTTTTCAACCCAAAGTATAAAATCTCTCCCCTTAAACCTAGCATCATTACGGTTGCCTAGGGGAGTTTTGAATAATGCATTAATGGCTGATGTGTCAAAACTGATGCAGTTGCTATTGCATCTTTGATGCGTATTGGGACATTTCAATATTCTGAGTCCAGTTGATGTTACTTCCGCTATTCAGCAGAGTGATGTGTGCACCCAATTCTATTGGCAGAGTTGTGCTGCAGGGATTGAATGCAGGTTACTTTGGTGCTACTCCAGGTTTAGATGTGGGAGTAGCTCCAAGGTTCCCCTGTGTGAATAGGCCCAGCTGTGTACAATAATAAATAAGAAACAGGATGAAGGCAGCAACTACCCAGAAGTACAAGCAGAGCATGTTGATGGAAGTGCCTTTAATCAGTGGGGTTTTCTGCACAACTGCCAAAGTTGTGGACCTGCAACTCTGCTTGTTGTCATAAACGACCCCTATGATATTTCACCTCTACATCTTTATTCTAACATACTTTCTGATATCTGAAAAATATTGCTGTCCATGGATGTTCTCTGGTAGCACACAGGTTAAAAATCACTGCATGTCTTTCCAGCTGTGCTTGGTTTCGTCATTACTAATCTCAGACAGTGCTGGGGTTAGATGAATCTTTCCATGCACTTTGGTGGGGTCAAGGCTGTAGATTATTTGCTGGACTCTGTCATTATGACTTCTTCATACTAGAGTTAATCGTTGCTTAGACAGTGCATCACAGAATTGTATTGAATCAATGCTCTGCTGGACTTTCGCACTGCAGGGGTTAATAATTGTTTCCAGTGGTCGATTTGTTTGCCTGTGTACGACTCTTTGATCAGAGGTGGGGTGGTGAGATGAAGTAGAGGGGGGACTCTTCCTGTCAGACTCTCAGAATTGATTCCCCCTCCCTACAGGGAGGCTGGATTATTACATTAAGTATTAATCTGTTCAGATGATCTCACCACGCGTTGCTCTGATTCAGCACTATATTCCCTGCTAATGGAGCGGTAACCATTTCCCTTCCAAATTTCCCATAGCCACATGAGTAACAATGTGTCTAAAGAAATGTTTCTATTTTGCAAGGATTTATAGTCACAAGCAAGCAACATTCATTCCTTGAGCAGGCCCGGAATTGTGGAAAGGCCACCACGGCCTGGGTTGGGATAATTTTAGGGTACAGCATGCTGCCCAACTGCACCTACATTGGTTCAGAAACACTGGGGATACACAGGAGACATGATAGTGTTGTCCACTATTTAAATCCGGCACTGGACTTTCTCAGAATTATGCTAACCCTATTTCTGCCCAGATGCACATAGGATAGAAGGATGAAAAAAATTCCCTGCCATCAGTATGGTAATGATTTAAAAGCTTTAAGTATGATTTCTTTGAGGTTGCTTCTGTAGAAAGTCATTATGTCACTACACTACAGCGGGTCCCTATCTATGCAACTCTGCTTCCCTCCAGGATGACCCAAAGCTGTGAAAGGGAGGTTCTGTCTGTCCATTTAGAGGGGGTAAATGGACTGAATGCTTATTTCATTTCCATTGTTTTCATGGAACCTCAGTCTTCAAGCTAATTCACTTATACACATTCAATGTCTTGTATACTTTGAATTGTGGCAGTAGGGCTGTTAAAAAAGTTTAGAGTTGCATTATGTCTGTTAACATGGATTTAGCTGACTTAGCTATCTGTATATATATTATAAAGCTGCACACAGTATGCATGTATCACATGCAGACATATTTTTGTTACATGAAGAACAAGCTATGTTCTTGCAGTCCACTGCTGTGTTGGCTAACACCAGCAGCATACAGATGCAGATGCAAACATTTAGAATGAAAACTGGTCATTTAATGCCAGCTGAGTAGGGGTTATACAATAAAATGGACATAGACCTAGACCACAACTACACAATAACTAATCATACGATTAATATGATTTTCATTAAATTAGTTTAATAGTTCAATAAATGCAATAGTTCACTGTAATAAATGCAATGGATGACTGAAGCAGGGCAAACTCTAATAATATTATTTAATGATCTACTGGATTTTACAATTATACTAATATGATTATGCCTGTCCTATTTAACAAAGCAAGTTCTCCATCTCTCTCTTGCAGGTAGTCCTTTGTGTTCCTGCTGTGTATCCGACCCCTTGGGTCTTTCCTTCTTACCCCCATACAGCTGCCAAAGTCATCGCACAGCCAGTGTAGCAGCCCTCCGAATGAAGGCACGGGAGCATTCAGAAGCAGTTCTCCAATCTGCACAACTTCTGCCTACAGCAGGGAACAGCACTGGTGCATCTGCTTCTGCCCCTCTTGAGGGAGGACAAGAGAGAGTTTCACAGGCTGAACAAAGTGACACAGACAAAAATGTATGAGAGTACATGACAGAGAACACAGAAAAATGTATTTGACATCCACCGTGATGTGCATTGTCTGTATAACCTGAAAGATGAAAAACAGAAACACAAACATTTTTGTCAGCATCCATGCTTACTCCAACTGCGATTGTGCTATGGGCTCCAGACTTGCTCAAGATAATGGATGGGTCCATTGTTCAACACAGACGGAGTTCAAATATTATATGCACCCATTGCAAACAAAGATTTAGTTTGGGCTTCCAGTGCTTTCATGAACCACAGTAGAAGACTTTTGGGTCTTATGGGTCTTGGTACCCTCATCAGCTACTTCCTATGCTGTAAGAAAAGGCCTAATTTGCTGCAGGCTTCAACCATATATATCCCCCCTGGGAACAAGAGCATGGTGGACTGTGCCCCAATAGAATCTTAATATATCAAATATTTATTTGTGTATTTTCCCATCCATGATTGTTGTGTTATCTGGCACTAAAGGGTGTATTCATTAATACTGGAGGCAAACATCACCAGTGATGTTACCTGTAGCAACCAATCAGCAGGTAGATCTGAACAGTCACCTACACGTTAGAAAATAAAAGCAAAGATCTTATTGGCTGCTATAGGCGACATCACTGGTGATGATTGCCCCTAAGATTTCATAAGTCTTATTGCTGGAAATGATCAGAGCTCTGATCCAGTAGTTTTTTCATATTTATTATGGCTTCCCTAAACTGACCTCTTTCCCTATAAATAGCTAAAGGTAATTTATAAGTAATTTTAGTTAAATGAAAGGTGCAATTTTAGATGACAGTGAAGACACATCCACTGTGTTTAATTTGTGTCATATGAATGTGTCATTTCAAAAATATCACCTCATATTATGTGTGAAATTACAACCATAGATGAGTCAGCATCTCAGGTCTGGTATTGCCCGTTCATCCACTGACTAAACCATGACTGTATTTGCATTTCATGTGTTTATGTTTGCAAAGGCTTTTGTTAATACATATTTATGTTTTTTGCATGCATATTGGAATTCATGTTTAGAATGAGATTGTACAGTGGGGTGGGAGGTTGCTCTCCTTTCTTTTTCCTCATACAACTGCAAAAAATTACTAAGACTTGGTTTAATCTCCTTACCATCAGACAGCATTAGGAGACAGCCTTGGAGCTCCCTCCGCTGGGAAAGATAGCATTCTACATATGCACTTTAATGAATAATAAGTATTGATGCGGTTCAACTAATACCATACTGTTGATAGCTTAATTACAATTTGGGCCATAAGGGAGGTCCTTATAGGTTGCCACCTGGCTAGTATTTTGCCAGCCAAGCTAGTAAAAATAATGCATGATGCCAATTTTATTAAAAAGGAACGAAAGATGAAAATATAGGAGGGTATTTTTTGAGAAAAAGTGGTTACCTAAATTTTCTTGATGTCTATACAACCTTGTTTTGATCTGCCATCAACAAATACCCATGTCGCATAAGCCATACTGAAAAATCTACATTTATAGCCATCTCTGAGTTAATAGTCCAGTCCATTTTCTGTGTTGTTTTGCATACCCCATCATACCAATAGCCAAATATAAAGATGGCTTTTAAAAAATGATTTCATCATTTTCTGATGGGTGACATTTACATTCCTGATATATACACGCAGATATACATTTTTGGTTTACGTATGGCAAGAGTTAGCTGTAGGTCAAATATGCTATCCCTTTTAGTAAGGAGGCAAGCACCCACCCACATACACACTATTTTTTCTTTTCAGATATAACAAAAAAAAAACTATAAATAAAAGGAACAAAATGTCATTGGCACTTCCTGAGTCATTTTTCTGAAATATGTTTCTGAAAAAGACAAAACATGCTTTTCAACTAGTTTGTAATGCCAGTAGTTGCAGATACTACCAGCAGGAGGAGCTGCTTGCTTTTATTTTATCTATAAAGAAAGTAAAACACCTGATACCAATAACATTTTCTGTATTAATGAGATTTTCCATTTAACAGAACCACCTTAAAGCTACAGCTTGTACCAATATGTAGATGATTATTTTCGTATAATTTGACATATATCATCAAAGCATCTTGCATCTGAATCAAATATCTGACTATGGTTGCTAAGATTTGTCTCTTCTAAACAAAGTTAAAGGGAAACTGTCATGGGAAAACATGTTTTTTTTTTAATGCATCAGTTAATAGTGCTGCTCCAGCAGACTTCTGCACTAAAATCCATTTCTCAAAAGAGCAAACAGATTTTTTTATATTCAGTTTTGAAATCTGACATGGGGCTAGCCATTTTGTCAATTTCCCAGCTGCCCCGGTCATGTGACTTGTGCCAGCACTTTAGGAGGGAACTGCTTTCTGGCAGGCTGTTGTTTTTCCTTTTCAATGTAATTGAATAGTGCGCAGTGGGACATGGGTTTTACTATTGAGTGCTGTTCTTAGATATACCAGGCAGCTGTTATATTGTGTTAGGGAGCGGTTATTTTGTTACCTTCTCATTGTTCTTTTGTTAGGCTGCTGGGTGGGGGAAAGGGATAGAGTGATATCACTCCAACTTGCAGTACAGCAGTAAAGAGTGATTGAAGTTTATCAGAGCACAAGTCACATGACTTGGGGCATCTGGGAAATTGACAAAATGTCTAGCCCCATGTCATATTTCAGAATGAAATATAAAAAAATTTGTTTGCTCTTTTGAGAAATGGATTTCAATGCAGAATTCTTCTGGAGCAGCACTATTAACTGATGCATTTTGAAAAAAAATAGTTTCCCATGACAGGATCCCTTTAAGACTCTGCATATCTACGTGTGTGCCGTACCATAACTAAGGTAACTAGACACACGTTTTGTTACCTACTGTTAACATTGGAGGTTGAAAAAAGCCGTGTTCGTCAAGTTTACACTTTTACCAAAGTAAAGAGGAAGACATTATATGCTGCCTTCAGTTTGCTTTAGAAGGTGAAAATATTCTTACTTTAGATGTATCAGTTATTGTGTCCACCTCCAAAACTAGATCCAATACAGAACACTATGGCACACCACTTGGAACCAGCTACTAAATGACCACTCTCTGTACATGCTCCTTCAGGATTTTTTTTATCAATAGACACAATGCACCACAACCAACAAACCTTAGACTAGGAAGCAGTCTTTATGGGGCACTGTATCAAAAGTCTTGGGAATATACTGTAAGTAGATCATCTCACCTTTTAAAAAGCAATTACAAATATTTGATACCGTCTATCCTTCATAAAACTATAGAAATTATTGCTTAACATGCCATTCTCCAGGTCCTTATGTTTAATGAGATTTCTTAATGAACCTTGAAAAAAAATCCCCACAATAGTTGTCAGATGTACAGGCCTATATGTTGCTAAAAATACAAACCCTTTTAAATGCAAGGAATATATCAGCTTTCCTCCAATCTTTTGGTTCATTAACAGATGAGTCAAAGAAAAAGACAAATAGTGGCATAGCTTATTCAATGTTAGCACACTTTAGTACTGGAACACTATTTACACTAACTTACATTAATGTGTACCTACACTGTGTTTGGAGTAAGCTATACTACAGTATGCTCACATGTAATGAGAAAAATAAATCATTAAAGGGTAAGTTCTCATCTTGTAAATGTCTTATTGCTGTCTCTTTGGCAAAAATAATTATTTTGCCAATAGGGAATTATTTAACAACAACACTTATGTATTTAGTTGTCATAGCATGGGCTTACACTATGAGGGGCCTTCAGTTTCTCACAAGAGCCCTCCCCCAGAACCTAAAGAGACAGGGCAGAATGAGTTTCTACTGCACATGACCCATTCTCTCTTTGTTCATTTGCATAGTATTATTAAAATAGCCTGCCAATGGAATTAATTATATGCTAATTAATTAGAAAGTTATTGGACAAAAAAAATAATGGAAATTTGCCACTGTCTTGTCTTGGTCTATAATCTTTACATGACTGTTTAGTGTTGTCTTTCCCTAAACCTGCAGTGACAATGGGTTTACATGCCTTGGACCAGCCAACCTGCCCTTCCTACCCCTTTACCCCTGCAACTTTGGCTGCTCAATGTCATTGGCTGCTCAGTGAGCACTTATTTTGAGGATCTTCAGTGTTGCAAGTTGCCTCCTTAAAGATTCAAATTTTAAAACCCACCTGCATTTTACCCAATAAAATGCTCCCTTTAATGGCTGTTTTTGGTTTCTAGCTGGTATAATTATCTTTTTTTTGGCGTGTTTTAAGTTGTAACATTTACCTTGACATGCAACACTTACTTTATTGCACTAGCTATGTAACCTCAAACATATACTTCAAGTGAAGTTTTAAACCAGATAACACCGGCCTATAAACAGAAAGGAAATATGTTAATTTGTCCCAGAAATATAATGCCCATCATCTTATATTTACTTTCATATTTTTATAAATTATATTTTATTTTTATAAATGCCCTTAACATATATCCCAGCAGACAGGAAATGGAATCAACAGTTTATTTGCAACAAACACAAAACAAAGCTTAGTTACAGACTTCCAAAATTACACCAAATTTTCAGCCTACCACAGTGCCACCTAATGTTGGATGCCTCCACAATCAGTCAGCTTTGCAAAATACGAAGAGCAACCCAAAGTATTTTCCACAATAAAGGGATGAACTTTTTATGTATCAGATTTTTTGTTGGAACTTGCAACAGACTAGGTTAAGAAATCCAACTTAAGTCAATATGCTTTCAGAGCATGTGCTATCAACTCTTACACAATAAGCTTGTGATGATTTTGCAGTAGAAGATTACAATTATATGTGAATATGTTCCAGAAGGTATCAATGACTAATATCAAGCAGCTGACACATGAGTCAGTGCCACATCACTAAATCACTTGTGAATGCTTCAGTCATGATTTCACCAGGGGAAAGCTAATCTCCATTTCTGCCCAAAAAGTAATATAAGGCATTGGCTACACAAACAATAACTTCCTAATACAGAGTGCTTGGGACCAGGGGTTTTCTGGCTAATGGTACTTTCCATAATTTGGATCTTGATACCTTTAGTCTACTAGAAAATCATGTAAACATTAAAAAACCCAATAGGCTGGTTGTGCTTCCAATATCAATTAAAGGGGTTGTACAGCTTTGAGTTAATGTTTAGTATGGTGTAGAGATATTCTGAGATAATCTGCAACTTGTTTACACTGATTTTGAGTTAATTAGCTTTTTATTCAGCAGCCCCATTTTGCAATTTTAGCAACCATTTATTGATTTGAATGGGAGACTGGAATATGAGTAGGAGAGGGCCTGAATAGAAGATGAGTAATAAAAAGTAGTAATATTAATAAATTAGTTGCCTCACAGAATTTTTTTAGAACTATATTTAAGAGCTGGAAAGAGCCAGAAGAAGACAAATAATTTAACTATACAAAAGAAAAAATTAAGGCCAATTGACAAGTTACTAAGAATTAGCCATTGTATAACATACTAAAAGTTTACTTATATCTTAGTTTGAATTATAAGGTACTGTTTTATAATTACAGAGAAAAGGGAAATCATTTTGAAACATGAATTATTTGGATAAATGTTAATGGGTGATAACCACTTCATTTATGACATAAGCCAAGTTATTGTATCTTGTTAATAATAACGATAAGTTATTTCGTGTTTAAAATTGCCTGAAGCAGTTGAAACATCCACTGGAGTAGTCTTGGAGGATAGTTATAGCCAGTCTAAAAAAAACTACCTTTAAAGACAACATACTGGTTGGTTTCTGACCAAATAACCAAGTTCAGAGCAGCATTAATATGAGTATACTATTAGAAGAAATAATTTAACACTAGATACTACTGTCCAAAATGCATTGGATAATTTACTGATATCGGTTTTCACGTGCTTCTGCAGGGCAGACAATAATCAACTGAAACTTGCTCATTAATCTGGCTGCATATATTATATGCATCCAATTACTCTTCCATTTGGAAGCTCCAGTAAACTAATGGTTTCTCAAAGCAGAAGCAGTGAGGCCCTAATGTGGGGCATTCAGGCAGGTTTTTTTTTTGTTATAGGGGGAATATCTGCCCCTCTATTCTTGCACTGAGCACCATCTCTAAGGAGAATAAGACCGGCAAATTGCTGCTTCAGTGAGAGGACCTTGTGTGGTTCTCTGAGGGCAAGTCACTAAACTATTCCCAGTGAGCAAAAGACATGTAAATCACTGCTTTAGTGCAGACTAGGACTTCCTTTGGTGATCTGAGGGCAAGTCCCAACTATGTCCAGTGCGGCAATAAAACACAGTCATGCACCGGGCTTACATGCTACCACCTTCAATGAGACCTTTTTTCCCCTAAAATCATTACAGCAGCCAAGCAATCTTTTCCTCATTTACAAACAAAACTTGTACATTTTCAATGAATTTAGATTTGTTTTTATGTTTTATATTCCAACAATTTCCTAATTTTAAAGGAAGAATGTAAAAAAGGAATAAATTGCTTTTGGATAACTACAGCTCTACAAAACGTAATGTTTCCCATTTACCATGTGAATATCCTCTAACTTGTCTTTCTTTGCACGGGTCTCCAAGCAATTTCTTAGGAATATCTAGTAACAGCCATCACTTACTCTTATGTATGTAATTCTGCAGATGGTTGAGGAAATAAATTAATTAATGTATGTTATAGTCATCTGGCAGAACATGCAGCCTCCTATTCTAAAAAAGAATCCGTACAGAGAAAAGGATTCTACTTAGAATGCATAAACCTGGAATATTCCTACAACCAAAGCTAGCAAAGGGCAGTTTGGCATTCAAAGAGTTATTTTCCTCCCAGCCCTCAGTGCTAAAGTCTGAAAGTGCACAATATCCTCACTGCCATAGTTTGATTAAACTCATATTTCCTGGGAAAGGAGCGTAAATAAGTGAACTGCTCAGCAAATTAAGAATACTTAACGTCTGCGCATCAGAGCAGCCGTTACGCTGATTAAATTTTCTGTCCTTGAGGACTTTCAGGAAATTACTTTTGATCGTCAATAACACAATTAAGTAAACTACACACACATTAGCATGAATAATTGATAAGAAATTATGTATTACCACGAAATACTGATTTAATAATTCATGGCTCCTGTGTAGTGACTATGCAGTGCTGGAGAAAGCCAGGATCATAGTGGGGCATGCAGTAAGCTGGTGGGGAGAGGGAAACAGCCTCTCAGAGGATACGCCTGTACCATCATTGTGTAAATAAAGAGATTAAATTAATCTTTGTGTCCTGTATTGTCATTTTTTTCAGCCACATCTCTCACAGTTGGTTGATGGACTGGAAAAGGCTTCCAACATTAGTTCTTTTTCCAACATGGCTAGACTGAATACTAAATACGATCATCCCTTCATGACCTATGCTTCCTCCACACAGCACTTTTGCAAAAATAATGCACATAAAGTGTACTTTTGTACAGCAGGAGACTTGGTAATAATAAGGAAATAAATATGGCAAAATATCTCAAGTAGAGCAGCTCTTCTTTATCACTTGGAAAAGGGGTACAGCAGTTACAACTAAACAAGATCCATTAAATTCTGGAGATCTTTCTTAAAGGACATGTCAACCCAAAAAATTACTTTTTGTCTCATAAAAGAAAACACAATTATAAGCAACTTTCCAAAATGTAGTAAACACTGTTGGTGCTTTAAAAGTTATTTGGAAGTGCAACTGCTATTGAAAGCAGCATTTACAGAATTCCAGGTTGTTACATTTTAAACAATGTTGCAAAAGCCAGTCTCCTCCAGCAAGACCGGTCTGTTAATCAGTTGGCTTATGTTACATTGTTTCAAAAGACAGAGCCACAAGTACAGAGAATAGAAAGGGACAGACAAACACTGCTTTCAATAACAATACATGCATAAATAACTTTAAAACCATAGAAAATGTGTACTGAATGTATATTGCAAAGCTGCTTAGAATCGTGTTTTCTTTTATCAGGCAAAAAATTATTTTTGGGGTTGACATGCCCTTTAAAAACACTTTATTTATTACAAATTGTGGGATCACAAAAGCAGTACCAAGAGTTTTTATGGTAGCTTGCCACTTTTTCAGAGACAATAGCAACCTCTTTTACACAGCACAAAACTTTACTCTCTAACAAACAAACATAACACATTCTCATGGCACATGGATTAAAAGCACATATATGAAAGCCATGAATATTAAGGACAAAGCTGTTACAGGACCAGTAACATCAAAAAATTAAATGGTTTTAAAGTAATAAAATACAATGCAGTATTGCCCTGCACTAGTAAAACTGCTGTGTTTGCTTCAGAAGCACTACTATTGTCAGTGGCGTAACTACCAGGGGTGCAGCGGGTGCAATTGCACCAGGGCCCCCACCCACTTGGGGCCCATCAGAGCCATAAAAATAGTTATGGCAGGCGGTTATCTAGGGGACAAATTTTACAGCACACGTGATCAACACTCCAGCATGCGATTTATAGAGGTAAGGGCCCGACAAGGGGGCCCCGGTGCCTATCCTGTACCTAGGGTTGCCACCTTTTCTTGAAAAAAATACCGGCCTTCCTATATATTTTCCTTTTTTTCCTATTAATAAAATTGGGATCAGCCATCAAAAATACCGGCCAGGCCGGTAAAATACCGGCCAGGTGGCAACCCTACCTGTACCGGGGTCCACCAGGGAGTGGTTACGCCACTGACTATTGTTTATATAAATAAGCTGTTGTGTAGCCATGGGGGCAACTAGTCAAAGGAGAAAAGGCTCAAGTTACAAAGTAGATAAGCTCTGTAGAACATAATGTTATCTGTTATCCATTACTTATCCTGTGCCATATAGTTATATAGTTATGCTCACCACTAATTTTTAAACCATAAGGCGGGAGTGCAATAAGGCTGTGACCAAAAAATATATATAGACAAATACAAGACATCCTCTGTGCTCAACCCATTATCAATATATTTAGTTACTTTGAGACATTTTGTGCATACAGCTACTAAAAATGCCTTACCCTTAACAAAACAGGGATTGTTTGTCCATATATTGCAATATATATAAACCAGCCAACTACGTCAAAGCCAACCCATATTGTGTCCATTTGTTCACTTTGCATTACAAATTTTGATTGTAAATCTGTGTATGTCTGTAGTATGCAATGAAACTATTCATTAAATCAAAGGAGGCAGCAGCCTTGGTCAACATTCACCAAAATTGCCAGTAGCTACATAGCTAAATACTGGCTGATATTACTTCACAGAGTAGTGACATGGACTAGCTAAAATATAGTGAGGATATTTGCCTAAAAAGCACATTCCATAGTGTTTACTAATTAAATGATTTTAACAGGCAGCTGTACATTATATGGTTCGGCCTTTGTATACTGTATAAGCCTTTTAATACTGCACTATAATATTTTTTATCCACAAATACAGACAAGAGTTTTCATTCTAGAATGCAAATGATAGTCAAACTAAATCACATTTAAAGGTTTCTGCACCTATAGAAACTCTAGCACTAACGTGCCAGTTCATGTTTTGATGAACTGCAAGCAAGTTCCAAAGAAGAGGCCACATGAAGGCAATGGACCCCATAAATTAACACTTGATACCTGGATGTTTCTATGGCTAGTTTAGGCTAATGTCACATATGCTGTTTTCTCCACTGATTTTCTTTTTTAATTGTGCATTTTCAAACTGAAATATGATAAAATCTGGACTGCATTAATATTTTCTCTGCTGAAATGTTTTTACTGGTGGAATAAACACATGGAGGCATATTTACTGGAGTTCAAATTTTAGTGGTTTCATTGTCCCATATCTCATCCAAGTTGCAGTATACCATATTGAGCTAGAATTTTGGTGAAACACTTCATTGTGTATATAAAATCATAATGACTTGTGCATTTTTTATCTTGAGTTAGTAAATGAGCTCTATGGAGCTAAAAACAAGAAAATTCCCCAGCACTCCAACCTTTAACCCCTAAGTGAGAATTTGCACAAATGAACTGCAACTAACAAAAAAGACACTTTTAGTTACAAAGTTTGTACAAAATATGCATAAGCTGATGCGCCCCGTCAAGGCCAAACCTGCTTTTCTCTTTATTTAGTATGATCTCTTCCAAAGACTTCATTAAATGGGGGTTGGGAGAGCAAGCATTTAAGGAGAGCCACCTCCCATAATACATATAGTGAAGGTTGGAGTGCTGGGGAATTTTCTAGTTTTTTGTATATTTAGCCAGCCCACGTGCACCCAATTGCTAAGGGATTGAGCGGCATTACCTTGTTTAAGTATCACTATATGTATTATGGGAGGTGGCTCTCCTTAAATGCTTGCTCTCCCAACCCCCATTTAATGAAGTCTTTGGAAGAGATCATACTAAATAAAGAGAAAAGCAGGTGTGGTCTTTCTCCCCCCAAAGATAATACTTTTTTCGCTTAGGATAGGACTGACGCATGGACACTGCCTTGACGGGGCGCATCAGCTTATGCATATTTTGTACAAACTTTGTAACTAAAAGTGTCTTTTTTGTTAGTTGCAGTTCAGTTGTGCAAATTCTCACTTAGGGGTTAAAGGTTGGAGTGCTGGGGAATTTTCTTGTTTTTTGTATATCAAGCCAGCCCACGTGCACCCAATTGCTAAGGGATTGAGCGGCATTACCTTGTTTAAGTATCACTCTATGGAGCTAAAACAGTGAGGGGAATGAACACATCATTGGTTCCCAAAAAGCAGATAAAGCAGTAGATCTTAAGGTGGCCATACACAGATAGACGTCGCCAAACAAGTGGATCTCTCCCCGATATGCCCACATTGAGGTGGGCTGGATTTCAGAGGACCTGCACATTTACTATATATGAACCAGGGACACCAATGTTGTAGGGCCCTCCTGCAAATTAATTTTAGGGCTCCCAACATATCCAGATGTTGTCCTGTTTTACCTGTATATGTTGAGATCGCTATTTATTTGGTCCTCCTGGGCCCCTCTTGCAGCTGCAGGGTCTGCTTCCTCTGTGGTTTCTCCCCTGACATGGACCCTGACTGGTATGAATAAAAAATATAATTGCTTTGACTTGAAGAAAAATAATAATGCCTGAATTAGAAGAGCCTATGAATAAGTACGGCTGTACTTTAATTACTTCACCCCATTATGGAAGGGCATATCAGATTAAGCTTAGAGTGGATGAAGAGAGACAGAGAATTAGTGTTTGCACTGTGTCCAAGACCTTACAAAGAAACAAAAATAAGAAAGTGGATATATTAAAAAAGCCTGAGGCACCCAGATTCGATTATTTAAATGGATGCCAATAGACAGTGTACCAGAACCACCTGGGGAGGGGATGTGGACCATTTATTACTACAATGGGAAGCTGTTAGGCCTTGCCAGGGTTTGAGTAAGGAATTTCCTGCTTACTGGCTGCTCTGCCTTAAAGGAACAGTTCAATATAAAAATTAAAACTGGGTAAATGGATAAGCTGTGCAAAATAAAAAATATTTCTAATATAGTTAATTAGCCACAAATGTAATGTATTAAGGCTTGAGTGACTAGATGTCTAACATAACAGAACAGGACACTACTTCCTGCTTTTCAGCTCTCTTACTCGTTAGTCAGCGACTTTAAGGGGGGCCACATGGGACATAACTGTTCAGTGAGTTTGCGATTGATCCTTAGCATTCAGCTCAGATTCAAAAGCAACAGTTATGTCCCATGTGTCCCCCCCCTCAAGTCTCTGATTGGTCACTGCCTGGTAACCAATGGGTAGAAACCAAGAGAGCTGAAAAGCAGAGAGTAGTGTTCTGTTATGATAGACATCCAGTCACTCCCACCTTTATATTTTTGGCTAACTATATTGAAAACATTTAAATTTTGCACAGCCTATTTACACAGTTTTTATTTTTATGCTGAAATTCCTTTAAACCACTGGGTGGGAAGTGCAGCCAGTAGCTTCCTGCTGAATATCATACTTGTCTTTTCCATTTTAGCTCAGCAGCCTTATTTGAGGTCTGCAGATTAGAAGTGGGTGTGCCCTATTTAAGCACTTCCCTGTCTAATTCCTCTGCCAGCTGCTCTGTCTGGTGTAAACAGGCTTTCCTGCCTCTCTGCCTTCTCAGTCTAGCTCTATTACATTTTTATCCTCACCCCTTGTCTAATTCCTTATTGTTTCTAAACAGTTTCTTGCATGAAGGATCCTCCTGATACACCATTGGTGATTTCCCCTTAAATCCCTGAGAAAATAATTCTGGACATACAAGTTGGACTGGATGGCCGCATGGGCCATAATGTCTCTTTGTAGATTAATTGCTTTTTGTCCACCTATTGATGGTGCAATATGTATTTGTACATCCTTTGAAAATATTGTGTTGAAAATTGTTGATGCTAATAAAGTTTTGTTCAGCTCTCTAACTCTGAGTTAGTCAATGACTATAAGGGGGGGGGGCAACATGGGACATAACTGTTCAGTGAAATTGCAATTGATCATTAGCATGCAGCTCACATTCAAAAGCAACAGTTATGTCCCATGTGCCCTCCCCTCGAGTCACTGATTAGTTACTGCCTGGTAACCAATCAGTGGAAACCAAGAGCGCTGAAAAGCAGGAAATAGTGTTCTGCTTTGTTATGTTACACATCCAGTCACTTCAGCCTTTATACATTACATTTTTGGCTAACTAACTATATTGGAAACATTTTCATTTTGCACAGCTATTTATTTACCCAGTTTTTATTTTTATACTGAACTGTTCCTTTCAGGTTCAAGTTTTCTGGGTAAGGCGTCTTTCTGTAAATTGGATCTCTGTACTTTGTCTACTAAAAGATCACTGAAACTTTTAAAAGAATGGTTTTGCTTCCAATAAAGATTAATTAGATCTCAGTTAGGGTCAAGTACAATGTGCTGTTTTATTATTACAGAGAAAAGGACAATCATTTTAAAATTTTTAAAATATTTGAATAAAATGGATTCTGGATAATTGGTTTCCAGATAACAGATCCTATCCCTGTACTGGTTTTGCATGTATGTGTATTGTGCACTATTTATCTAGTTACCAGCCAGAATGTGGCACTTTCTCTGACCCATCAGCGCCTTCCTGTGGCTGTATATGCCTCTCTGTGAAACATTTTACAAATGTGAACAAATGCTGCTTGGCACTCTTTCCCCATGACAACTGTTCCATGACAAGTTTAAGCATTTTGCCTGTGTAGTCATTTGAGTTTCATAATAATGTAGCTCTTTCATGATTTTTCCATGCATTACACATTGCGGAGAACATACTTTATTTTGTCATGTGGCTAGCTTATACTAATCAAAATTTCAATGTTTGCAGTTATTAAGGAGAAAGGTTGAATGGGGGACTGATAATTACAGACCTGTCAAAGCCCTTTTTGGTGTCATCTGATTGCTCCATTGCTGTTGATAACTTACTTTCATGAAGTCGAAGGCTGATGAAAAGCAAATACCCGTTCCAGTGGAACCACATTTCTTTGACTGCAAGTTACCCAAATTCTACATTTGTGAAATCCACACTCATCTATTAAAGAGCAGCAGCTGTTATTTCTCTTGCCAAACTGACAGCTGACTCATATGCTTGTAGAGTGTACAATTAGCTGGGTCTGCTCTAAACCCCTGTTAGCATAAAGGAATATTGATTTTAATTTAACTTTTGAAGTTTATGTCTTTGAATTTTTAACTGTATTAGCACATCTTACATTTTGTAGAACATTTAATATTAATAAAATATTGGTTTTGCGTGCTTAACCCTTTGATTTTGGGTTGTCAGTAATTGTGTTTTACTAATGTTAGATAAGGGCTCATTCACATATAAAGCATTTTGGCTGTGACTTTTAGCTTTCTTTATCATAAGAGCTGTGGCACAAGGGGCATATTCTAATGAAAGCTAGAATCCATTCCCCTTCATGCTCATGTGCATGCGCTCCCCTCCATGTTCTCATGCATGCTCTCCCTTTCATGCTTACGTGCATGTGTGCGCTGCCCTTAGGGTTGCCACCTGGCCGGTATTTTACTGGCCTGACCGGTATTTTTGATGGTTGATCCCAATGTTATTAATAGGAAAAAAAGGTAAATATATAGGAAGGCCAGTATTTGTTTTAAGAAAAGGTGGCAACCCTAGCTGCCCTCTGTGCGCACTGAGGGCAGGGGATATTGACAGAGGGGAGAGGGAGGGGGAAAAACAAATGGGAGAGTTCCAGAAGGGAGGGTAGAAGCAGGGCCACTCCTGCGATGAGGCAAGATGAGAACATTGCCTCAAGCGGCACGAAGTAGCCAGTTACAAGGGGCGCTAAAAATCCGCCTCTTGTAAATTTAAGAGCCAAAGTCCGGGTTTTAACCTGGAAATTCAGTTCTGCTAGTGCAGAAAGCGCAATTGCATTCAATGCACTAGCGATACCGCCCCACTTTGACCCACTCATGCTGATGCTGATTTTTAAGCGGGAAGCGGGAAGGGGGGGCAGCATCGGGGCTGCTGCCTCAGGCGGTGGCAGCCCCAGAAACACCGCTGGGTAGAAGGAGGGGAGATTACAAGATGGGGAGGTTGAGGGAGGGGGGGGAGGGTAAAAACCAAATGTGAGAGCTCCAGAAGGAAAGGTAGAGGGAGGGGAGGGCAGGGGAGATTGTCAGAGGGGAGGGGAAAAAGCCAGAGTGGGATGGGAAAAAGCAGAAGTGGAGAGCGCTGGAAGAGAATGGAGAGGCAGGAGAAAGCAGCAAACATGGACTAGGGGTAGGCAGAAGACAGGTACCTGCCCAGTGCCCCCATTTTGTTGCACCCTAGGCAAGAGCCTCTTCTGCCTACCCCTAGTAGGGACTGCTTATAGCAACCAATCTGTTGGTAGCATTTATTGGTCAACTGTTTAAAATTATACATCTAATTGATTACTATGGGTTACTGTGCCTGAGCAAACTATGTGCCTCTTTTTTATATATGAGGGTTAGGCTATAAAGTATATATTTGTCGAGATCTTGAAAATGTAGTTCTTGCTATCTTTCTTCATCCATATTTAGCACAGTATTTAAAAATTTATTGAAATTCATTACAGGAAAGGTATAATGAAAGTTAAAATTTGAAGGAGTTGTTCCCCTTTAAGTTAACTTTAATATGTTATAGAATGGCCAATTCGATGCAATTTTTCAGTTGGTTGTCATTATTTTTTATCATTATTAAATTATTTGTCTTTTTTCAGCATTCAAATAGAGTACTAAATAACTAAAAAATCCAAAATAATAAAACATGAAAACCCAATAGCAAATTGTCTTGCAATGTAACTCCCTACATTATACTAAAAGTTAACTCCAAGGCGAACAACCCCTTTAATATAATCTTCATCCCATGGAAATAATAGGGGGTTAGGTTCTCCTTGAAGCAGAATGGCAACAGATTATGGGCCCAGGAGAGAGGGGGAAAATCAATAGAGCAGGCTGATATTTGATGGAGATGAAAAGAACTGTGAACTATGGGAGACAAAGTTTCTAAGCCACATGCAACTGATGAATCTTCCTGCATGAACCCACAAAGGACACAGACCTGGATGAGTATAGAAGTAAGAAAGAGGAGGCTTATGCTGAGTAAGTACTATTTTTGGATGATAAAAGTCTGTCTCTGATTAGAGAGAAGTAGCTGATGATGAAAGGAAAGCGCTTCAAATCCTGAGAAACCACTATGCTGGCAAAGGTAAGCCACAAATATTTAGCTTATATACAGAATGAATATCTCTTCAGAAAGCTGTAAATGAAAGTGTCACAAACTATTGAATATGTGCAGAAACAGCCATGATGGCATTGAAAAATGCTGGACAGACACTAAGGGGCACAATTGCTAAGGGTCGAAGTGAATATTGGAATAAAATTTGAATTTAAAAATGTAGAATTTTGCAGTAATTTTGGGCTACTTCAACTATCGAATAGCCCAAAATTCGATGTGAATTGAAAAAAATTTGAATTTTCAAATTTGATTATTTGCCACCTTAAAGCTGCTGAATTGACATTTTAGCCTATGGGGGACCTCCTAGAACCTGTCCTGAAAAAAATTCTAAGTGCTAGGAATTCAAACGATTCAAACGATGCGATCGAAAATGTTTTTTCGATTTTTATTCGATTGAAAATGACCTCCATGTGATGGTCGAATTTCAAATTTTTTTCACAAATGTGCTCCTTAGTAATGGACTGTTGATTGTAATGATTCTTAAGGGCCTACCTGAATAATTTAAACCCTTTGCTATCCACATCACACAAGGTGACTTTTACAGATTTTTTAAACTCACTTCAGGCAGCAGTGCCCCACTAGGTACCAGGGGCAGAAAAATGCCACTACTGGTACGTTTCAAACTATAATCAGGTGCAAATATGCTCTAGCGTCCTGGCCCTCTCCACCACCCTCGTGAACCCCCCAGGAAAGGTGAGCGCACAGGGGAGGTGTAGGTGGCAGCAACAGCAAACTGCCTCAGGCAAAGAAGGGGCTAAGATTGCCCCTGCCCAAGCAAACAAAATAAAAGAAGGTCACAGTGGTGTAACTACGGGAAGAGCAGTGACACATAAAAGAGGCATTTTGGAGACACAAGGGGCAATGTAAAGAAAGCAGCTGATGACACAGAACATTTGCCTTTAAAATAAGTGAGAGGCAGTCAAACAGTTTAAAGTGACACTAACACTAAAAAATTAATTTTAACATATGAATGTACATTAAATGTTACCTATAGGTCGTGTTAATCATTTTTTGCTGAGAGGTTTGTTTTTGTATATAATTGTAAGTTGAAGTTCCTAAGCCTGACTCTCTGACTTTGCCAACTTGGCTGTCCCATCTCAGCCTGTTAGTTACAGTTTATAATGCTAATGGACTCCTGTTGCATAAATATGGCAGCCCCCTCATACAGGAACATGG
>CM044443.1:64875663-64892664 GCA_024363595.1 Xenopus borealis | reverse complement strand
TGGTAAGCCTGGGGGTCCAGTGGCCCCCCCTAGAGAGGGGGGTAATGTAGTGAAGACTCATCCTGGTGGTCTAGCGGAGGGGCAGCAGGGACGCCTGCTACCCCTACGACGGAGACGTCCATCTACTTCCTTGTCGCGCCGGTAACTTCCGGGTCTTAAAGGCGCATGCGCGCTGACGTGATGACGCCAGCGCGCAATGGCGTGAGATTCAAAAGTTTAAAAGGCCAGTTCGGCTTTTTTCAAATCGCCCGTTATAGCTTTCTGCACCTGGTGCCTTTGCTTGATTCTGGTTGCTATTTGTTCTGATTCCTGTGTTTGACCCCCGCCTGGCTTTGACTACTCCTGACTTCTATATCCTGATCCGTGCGTGTTATCCGACTACCGATTTTGTCTCATCCTCTTCTGATTGATTAACTGGTTTTGACCCTTTTGCCTGACTGACTAAGCTTACTATCCGCCTGCCTCGACCCAGCCTGTCTTCGATTACGATTTTTGTCTCACGCCTCTGTACTTCGACTTTCTGCTCAAAGACTTTTGCTTACAGTTGTGCCCCTTTGCCTGCTCAGAACCTCTTGTCTTGCACCTCTCGTTTTAAGACCTGGCGGCATCCGATTAGCCAAGGGCTCCTCCCGAGGTGAAAGGCGGCTGTTATAGGCAGAAGTATGAGCCGAGACCAGGGTGCTTGACACTGGTTCTAAGTTTAGGGTGCCAACCGTTACAGATATTTTCTTGAAATACTTTGCAAAAGATAAACTTGTTGCATCTGACCTGAGACTAGTCAGTTACTGAAAGGATCCAATCCCTGTGCTTGGTTGCTTGCCAGTGACTGTACAATTTGAATCAAATACTGCAAAATGTGACTTTTACATTGTGAATAAGGGTACTGCTATACTTGGAAGGGATCTTTTTGCTGCATTAAACCTACAAGTTTATGGCTGCATTACTGCATCACCAGTACCTGCTACACACCCAGTGTCTACAATTTCACCACAAAGCAACACATCACTGGGTTGTGCAAAGAACTTTGTACATAAAGTTGATATCAGATGTAAAACCAGTACATAACTACAGAGCAACATGCCATGCAAAAACCCAATCATCTCCAGCTGAATTATTACATGGCAGACAGAGGCGCACTAGGTTACATGTTGCAGACGTCAAACTTCCACCAAAGACTATTCCTACAAAATCATCTACTGCTGACATTGTGAAACGTCACCAAGCAAAATGCAAGGCTTATACTGATAGAAAACGTAACGCAAGAGAAATGCATTTTCAGCCTGGATCTTTAATCAGAATTAAGAAACCAGGAATACCGAAACAAGGTGACTCTAAATTTACTACACCACTTGAAGTGAGACGCCAGCGAGGACCATACACATATGAACTGTCTGATGGACGCATATGGAATGCAAGTCGTCTTGCTCCTGCTAGATATGACCTTGGAGATGTTCTATTTGATGAAGGACATTTCCCTACTCCTGAAATTAAACAGTTTTTTACATCTATTATAATAACTGGCTTTGAAAGCTACTTCTAACTTTGCCATAAAGTGTTTGCATGATGATTTTACATTACCTGTCTATTGCCCCATGTTCCTGTATGAGGGGGCTGCCATATTTGTGCACCCGGCATCTGTTATCATTAGAAACTGTAACTAACAGACTGAGCAGGGACTGTTAGGTTGGCAAAGTCAGAGTGTCAGAGAGTCAGGCTTAGGAAATTCAACTAACAATTATATACAAAAACAAAGCTCTCGGCAAAAAATGATCACCATGACCTATAAGTAACATGTAATGTACATATGTTAAAATACATTTTTTAGTGTCAGAATCACTTTAAAATGCAGATGATTTCAGTTGCAGCCAGGCAGCAAGTCAATCCTCATGCATGCCTCTGTGCTGTTGCACTGTGAACGGCTCACAGGTTGCTCCTTGGCAAGAACTAGCCCCCTCCTTATCAGACTGGCGTGCCCGCGTTGCTTGGAGTCACAACAACACATGCAAGCGAGATGACGTCCCTGTGTGCAGCCGGAAAGAAGAGATCTTCTGTACTACCGCACTGATCTCTAGTCTCTATAATGCGGGCAACTAGGTACGGAATGATTTGTATAGCACAGCAGGAGTCCTGGTTGGGGCTCGGAGCAAAGGCTTCAACAAATCAGTGTTATTATTGCACAACATTCACAAAAATGGAGCTGTGGGGTATGGGTGCTCTGTTTTTTCTGGGTTTCACAGTCTACTACAAGTTATAAAGAAGATGTTAGAGGCTCCTGCTTGCCACCCCTAAACATCTTGCTGCCCTAGGCCCAGGCCCAGGTGGCCTTTCCTGAAATCCTGGCCTGCTGATGTCATTCCAATATTTAAAAAGTGATTACAATCTCAGTCTGGTAATTTTAGGCCATTAAATTTGACATCTGTGTTGGGCAAATTATTTGAAGGCTTGTTAAGGGATCACATTCAAAAGTTTGTCCTAATGAATGGCATTATGAGCAGCAATCAACAAGGCTTTATGAAGTATAGGTCATGTCAGACAAATATCCAAACCACTTATACCCTTAATGGGACTGCACTAGGCAAATCCATTATGAAAAAAGGACCTTGGAGTACTTGTAGATGATAAACTTGGCTATAGCAAGCAATGGCAGCAGCATCAATGGCAAATAAGGCCTTAGTTATGAGGAAAGACTGGCCAAATTGGGGATGTTCACTCTGGAGAAGAGGTGCTTTAAAGGGTGATATGATAACTATGTATAAATATATAATGGTATCATATAATAATCTATCTAATGCTTTATTTACCACTAGGTCTTTGCAGCTGACACAAGGTCACCCATTCTGATTAGAAGAAAAGAGGTTCCACCTAATTATTTGGATGGGTTTTTTTAGAGTGAGAGTTGTGAAGATGTGGAATTCTCTCACTGAATCGTACAGGTTGATACATTAGATAGCTTTAAGAAGGGGTTGGATGGCTTTTTAGCTAGTGAGGGAATGCAGGGTTATGGGAGTACAAGTTGATCCAGGGACTAGTCCAACTGCCATTTTTCCCCCTCTGAGGCAAATTGGAGAGGCTTCAGATGGTTTTTTTTTTCCTTCCTCTGGATCAACAGATAGCAGTTAGGCAGGTTAAAAAAAGGCAAAAGGTTGAACTTGATGGACGTGTGTCTTTTTTCAACCTAATTTTCTATGTATGTTATTATGTATGCTACTATATTAATAGACTAATGCATATGTACATATCGAAAATAGAGAGCACACAAATTATAAAATTTATAGGCAAGAATAATCAGGGAATATGGTACTTTATAGTTTCTAAACTGTATTGAGGATTTAAGTGTGGGAATTGAGTTTTCATTTTGGGTTTCTCCAAATTCTACTGACCAAAGTACAAATGCATAAGGCTATTGTTTGGAGATAGGACTTTGAATGTCACAACTTGCTTCTTGCTTGTTAATTATATTTTGTGCTGCAGTATTACCCTTGTTGCATTATGCTATCCTATCATAAGAATCCTTCAGGTATACTCTGACAAGCAAGTACCTCTGGGGAAATAGTGGAGAACCAATCTCCAATTGCTGTAATAGATCATTATTAGCTAATGACCTTAATGACAATAGAATGTAGAGCAATAGTCTTACAGTGACATCTGTAGTATCCCACCTAAATCTGAAACCCTATTTGCCCACAGCTGGTTAAATGCTAAATAATTTACTGTAATACATATTTTTGCTGAAAGATTTGTGGGTCCAGTCAAGTCACCTTTTAAAGCATGTTATTTATTAATTCTGCATGAAAAAATGAAAAAGACATATTCTTGACCATGGTCTAAGGTCTATACACACTGTGCATGTTACAAAATTACATATAGGTGCAGTTTTTCTTGGTATTGTTTCACACTGTCTTAACTTTACTATAATTCATCCCACTCAAAATAAATGTCCTTACAGTTGTTCTTCACCTTCCAAGATTCCACTTACAGTTCCTTCTATCTTTTCACACTCCTATTTGCTACATTTTGCTTCTTCTTACTATTAACTGCCAAGACTTGCAAGACTTGGTTGGACTACTAGACACAGCATTCAATAAAATTTAATGGACCATCTCCCTGGTCAAAGCAACAAATCAATTTCTTAGCTTGTACACAGCAGGTTCCAAAGGAGGGCCCAAAGCTCTCACTCACTTCATACATGGCATTTTCAGTACAATACAACAATGCAGAGGTTTTGTGTTGGTAAGCTGTAACTGTTCTTCTATATGTCTTTATGGACAGCCAGTATCCCAAAAGATGTAAATTTGCCAAATCACTGTTCGAACTGTGAAGCAAATATATTGAATGGATACAAGTAACCACATAAAATATGCTAAGATTTAAAATAATTTGGTCATTATTTCTGATGAGCAGAAAAAAATTATCTAGCATTTTATTATTTGAGACTTTCTGGTAGATTTCCAGAATGTCCCATGTAATGGATGATTTAAAGGATATCTTTCTTGACTGGTATATAATAATGTTTTTAATCTTTAAATATAATAATGTTTTTTTAGTTTGTTATATTTTGTGATCTCCTGAAGGCAACATTTACACTTTGTAAATGTACTGGAATTTTCAATTATTACAGTAATACCTTAATTAATTAATAATGAATCACTTAGCCTCATTTTAGATGCAGTTTGGTAGAAAAGTGCTTGTAAATTAGAGAGGTAGTTTTTAAGGCATGTCTACCTATCTATAATATATGTGTTCTTCTTTCTTACAGAAAAACATTTTAACAAATAGTATTTATATAATTAAACTCCTCCAACTTTGCACCTTGGTTGATATGGGTAACATTTCTTCTAAATATGAAACAATTGTGTCAGTACATATTGAATAATGGTGGAAAGATAATTATATTATTATTACATCTAAACAAAACGTAAACTTGACAGATTTTGGACTGGATTTGGACAGAAATTAGGGAATAAGAAACTTTTAATACTCCGATAATTTTCTGGTCTTCTAATGAATATGTCTTGAAAATGATCTACATTAATGTCATTTGTATGTCATAACATGAGGAGCATTTTAAACAAAGCATAGCAATAGAATTGCTTACAGCACATGTGAAATTCCTATGCCAAACTTCTTATTTAGTTTGACAGTCTTAACATACAAACTTATAGTATTATTGAAAATAAAAAAGGCATATTTTATAGAATTTGCTCTTCTCCTTTATGCTATGGCCTCTATTGTTGGTAGAATGGCTTTTGCTTCATATAACAATCTCATGTGTGATAAACTGTCTGTACTTTATCCTCAAACCAATATAAAGTGTACTTTATCAGTAAGTGAGGTGTTTCTCAGTTCATGGGGGTTTGCCTCATTTGTAACCGAATATTAGCACTCATGAAATAGCTTCTATGGCAAAATCATCCAAATCCTTAATTGATATAATATCTGGGCTTCTAGACCTGCTTGGTATTCTGTCCATACTCTGTGGAGTCCCTGCCATACTCTGGTCACATGAATCACAAATTGACTCAATGTATTTTTGCCCCTTTAATGAGTTCTCTTCATCTCTCTCCTCCCAAGAACCTCTCAGTTCTTGCTTTTCCACATTAACTTGATCTAAAGCCTGTGAATTTCCCTTCAGTAAGGATATAGATGAGACTGGTACTGGTGGAAGTCCAGGATACATCATAAATGGACTGCTCAATACATCAAAACTTGGAGTTTCCATCTCTGAGGTTGGTAAAGACACTTGCAAATACTTTCCGGTTTCTGGATCATAAAAGGTCTTGATCCGAAAGTGAACTGGAATGTCCACTACAAAGTATTGCCCAGAATCTGGATCCTGGAGGAGTTTGCGCTGTGTGATTGGCAAAGAAGGTGTTGAAGATGGAGATACAGATCCTTCTTCTTCCAGGATACTAGATGTGCAGGAACTAGGTTTTGTGTGCATTGTTTGAGTCATCAATGTAGGTGTGACATTATCGGGTGATGGCACATCTAAAACCAATTCTGCCTCATGATATTCTCCATCCTGCATTTTATGTGGCAACTCGGTTTTCCTTCTCTTTTTGGTTAGACGTTTGGCACGTCGTAGAGCTTTTTCAGTTTTGGGGGGCACAGTAGGTGGTTTTGAACTGTTAAGGTTTTGTGGTTCTACAAGAATAGCTTTTATATTTTGTGGTTCTTCAATAGGAACGTTTTCTTGCTGATATTTGGAATTATCTGCTGTTTGTGTGTCCATAACCCCATCAAGAGAAGGAACTGCTTTCTCAGGTGGAGGTAAAGGAATTATCCCATGTTTAGTGTTCACACTTGCTGTTGGACTTGGAACATCTTCTAGCCTAGAAAGTGCTGTGGTGAAGCCAGAACTTTGAGTATTCACAGACAATGGGCTGGCCACCATGGAACAGGTCACACTTTCTGACATAGGACTGGTTATGGTAGAACAAACAATGTCCTCTGTAAATGCCACTGCATCTTCAAAATGAAATAGGCCATTTTCAAGGGGAGAATATAGTGCATTGTCTGTTTGAGGAGAATTAACAGCTTCTCCATTCACTATATCTTTAATGGAATTGTTTACATCTTGAAACAACAATGTATTGCATTCAGGTGATGGCCCTGTGACTTCAGAAACACATGTTTCAACTGGATGAAAAAAATGTCCTTTAGGCTCTGGAGAGCCTATATTTAATGAGCTATTCTGTAATTTGTTTATCTCAATCTTATCTACTTTGTTTTTTCTCCTCTCGGAATTAATAGAGCAGAACTTTTTCCATAGTTCTTGATTTACAGTATCCTCCATATGTGTTTTCACTAAGTTACTGTCAAAAGCTATTTGCGTAGGAATCTCTGATGCTGGACGTATACCCACAACCTCTCGTACGTTTCCTTTAGAACATATATCAGTATTTTCATCATCTTTATTGTCCTTTAAATATCTATCATTTTTTCCTTCTTCTCTTAGTGGTCCTCTGCTATCAGAATGTATGAGAACATCTCCTTTCCTAAAAGCTAGTGAATCTTCTGAAAGGCTCCTTAAAAGAGGCAGCCTTACTGACCTTGTCACTGGGGAAGACTTGTGAAGAACTTTGTTGTCTTTTATGTGAAACAAATTTGGTTTGAACTTTGTGCTGGGTTCTGGTCTTTGAAGCTCATCATCACATGCTTTTTCATTAAACAGTCTCTCACTTTCCATTGCTTTTTCATCTCCTTTATTTGCAATATCTGTCTCCAGATTAGCACTCTGATCAACACAGCTATTTACAGCATAATATTGCAGATCATTCTTTGTCACAGCTTTGATTTTCTCTAGTTTCTCCTTATCCTTATTTTCAGAGTTTCTATCCAGTTGTTGCTGTGGATTGGACAAACATTGGCTAAATGAAATAGCGGTTGTGTTTTTATCTAATAAATCTTTTCCATGTACATCTAGAACCTCCAGAGATTCACCAAAATTGTTGCATGTATTTAATGTCTCTGAAATGGTTTCTGACTGCAAAATCTGTTCTTCTGGGGACTGGCTCTTATGATGATTTTTTTCTGTTAAATTTATGTTGGCACCTGTGTCATAATTTTGATTGATATTTAACAAAAAGTCTTTAGTATTTATTACATTCTGTTCATTCTGATGGCTTATACCTGACCCAACAATTTCTTCTGTAATGGTCTCAGTCTTGCTATAGAATGCACTGTCTTTGGCCATTTCTGGAGAGCTCAGAGACAAGTAATTATCTGCTGGATTTGGATGTATATCAGCATTCTTTTCACTTTCTCTTTGTCTTGACTTCCTCAAAGAAGGCTTAACAGTTGAAATTTCCTTCTGTATAACATTTGCATCCTCCTGTATCTTGGCTTCTGCAATAATATTATTTTCTTTCCAATGTCTTACTGGTGGGGCCGGACTGTATGTGCTCTTTACGCGTTTACGCATATCCTTTAGGTTGAATAACAAACCTGTTGCTTTAGATTTGTAATCGTCTCTGTTTCGGTACATACAGACCTCTTTTGGATCCTGCTCTTTTGACACTAAGATCTCAGCTGGTGGAGGTGTTATTGTCATTGGAAGTTCCTCTAGAACTTCCTGAATTTTTTTTCTTGTTATGACAGGAGTTAAAAGATTGGTTATGTTGAAAGATGAGCTTGCTGGCTTTTCTTGCATTAATTCTTCTTTATTTTCAACTGTGAGCACATGAGATGCTGTAGCAGCAGCTTTAATATCCATGGCTGCCGGCGTGATAGCTTTCTCAGATTCTAAGTTATGTATGACTTTTTTTCTTCTCCATGGTGGGACTAAAGTGACAGCTTGGGGAGGAGGATTGGAGTCTGGAGAAACTGGTGTTGAATTTAAAGACTCTTCACCTTTCTGCAAATCTTTTAATTTGTGTCTTTGCTCTAATAATTGTGGGGATCCCATTGTTTTTTCAACTGTTTCCCTTTCAATTTGTTGTATTAGATTTTTTATTCTTCCTGGAGAGGGTATATGTTCAGAGAGTACTGAATTATTTGATGCTTTTTCTGATTCCATTGTCAGTTGTGAGGAACCATCCTTTACCTTAACCTCATTTTGTTCAATAGGTCTAACATTAGTCACAGTGTCTGTTTTACCTATTACTTGATCTTCTTTAGAGTCTAAAGGTGAATTCAGTTTCGTGATATTAGAGGCATCAGTCCAGCTTACATGCTCTTTGGAAGATGGACATACCACATCTATCTGCATTTCCTCTTCTTGAATCATATGGCTTTGCTGAACTTTTTGGGTTCCAAGCCTGTTTTTATATTCTCTACCTTGCTTCCCTGCTCTTTTGCTGGGTAAAGGAGGAACAGATCTTAACATTTGCACTGCATCATAGCTACTGGATGCTGTTGATGCAGGTGAAGTCCAGCCAAACTCTGCTCCGGCCTCCCTTGCCCGTATGCCTGGTATCATTCGGGATAATAAAGGTGAGCTGGAGGCTGCATATCCAAAAATTGGTGGTGTTCCAGGAAGTGAGCAGTCACTTTCTTCACCTAAGCCTACCTTTTGATGAATGTCACTCCATGATTTGAAAGCACTGTTCTCACTGTGAAGAAAACTTGTCTTTCTTGAGGGCTCTTTCAGCATTTTTTTAGGTGTATCAAGGTGTGGAGATCCCAAAGAACATGGTGATCGTGAATGCTTAAAACATTTATCAGCCTGAGACTCTAAGAATACATCCCTAGCTGTACGCCTGTGTAATTTAGGGCTGTCATGTAGTGCAATTTCCTCCTGTTTGGCAGGTACTACGTGCTGATGCTTGATCTTTTCATGCAGATTGATGCCACAGATGAGGTCATCTTCAGCACTGACCAGTGCTGTCTGGGAGCTTTTTATCAATGGCAATCTTGACTGTATAGGTGAATCTTCTGGTCTTTCATTCTCAATGTTGTCAAATGTTTTTATTAAGGATGATACTTTGGAGCGTTGATTGTATTCCCTTGGTTCAGGTGCACATAATTTATTGGTGTTGGTCTTTACACTGAACATCCCCTCTCTCCTGCAGTTGAGTAGTGGTTGGAATGTTGGTGCCCACTTCCCACGATGACCTGAAATTGCAGGTAACTGAGCAAGTGGCTGAGTCTTTCTGACTGAGAGGTTAAAGATTCCCAAGTGATATTTATTAGAAATTGGCATCCCCCCAGTGGGGGATGGAAGGTGCGGGACATCATTGTATGGCTCTTCTTCTGCAACACACAAGCTTCGGAAGGCACGGTCTGTGAAGCTGCTCACCTCCATGTCTGTATCATCCATAACACCCACACTACTTGCCCCTAGTCCATCCACAATCCTCTTGTGCTTTTTGTATCGAAGCATCTCTCCAGTTACAGCTGTGAGTTATTTTTGGTTCTTTGTATGCTTTAAATGTATTGTTGGCCTTTTTGGGTTCTCCCTGTGAGAATAAAACAGAACATCTATGAAAATGCAATGTACACATTTGTTTAAAACACATTTATAAATACATAAATAACCAAAAAAAATATCACAAGAGAAGGCTTAAAAGGGAAAAAAAGAACATATCATATGATCAACATGACATTTACTGGAAATACAGTATGTTATATATGTTTTAGCATGTCAGCTAATATATATATATATATATATTGGATTGGAGGTGGATTATTGTACAGATTTAAAATACACCTCGTCTCATGATTAAATAAGCAATCAGTTGTCAACAAATAAATCAGTGAGATTTTCTATACATACCTGTACCTCACTTGCACGCAATATGAAGTTTTATTTGATCTAGTGACTTCCAGACTTGTTCTGCCATGCATTATAGAGGCAACATTAATGACTGTAATCTGTGCCCTTGTAAAAATCTAGAGGACTGTCGTCACCGTAAAACCAGAACCAATGCTAAGCACCCTGCTCTTGCTTCTGCCTCTAACAGACGCCTTTCACCTCGGGAGGAGCCCTTGGCTAATTGCATGCCGCCAGGTCTTATTAAGAGAAATGCATAGCAAAGGGTTCTGGATGAACAAAGAGGCACAACGGTAAAGCAAAGTCTTTTGGGCAGAAGGCCAGGGTACAAGGCGTAGACAGAAGGTGTTGTCAAATTAGGCCAGGTTGGTGCAGGCAGATTACAAGCCGAGTCAACAGGCAAGGGTAAAACCAGGAGATCAATCAGAAGGGGTACGGGATAGAGTATTTGGTTACCAGGCAACACAGAAGTCAAGATTTGTCACAAAACAGGCAGGGGTCACAACAGGAATCAAAATCAGAAGCTTTACAGCACAAGGCACCAGGAACTCACAGGGAGAATAACCTATATTGGGCAAGAGTTCAATGCTGAAGTCCCTTTAAATAGGTTTGAATTTTTGCCCCATTGTGCGTTGACGTCATCACTCCAGCACCAATGCACCTACAAGAAGCGTAAGTGTGCGCCGCATACGCACTAGGAAACTGGCATTTTAACAGAAGAGGAGCGGTGTGGCAGGTGTCCCCGCCGCACCACTAGACTACCAGGGTGAGTGTTTCCCACACACTGTTTTCTCATAAGTCTTTCTCTTTGCCTTAAGGATTTAAACAGAAAAGTTCTTGATGACATGGGAAGTCCTCAGTAATTAATTAAATAATTTTGACTGAAACATGTGGCTATAAGGAGAATACACATAATAAATACCTTGTTAAGGAAACTGAATCTAAAGGTCTATTTATCAACAGGATCATTTGAGAGGGTTTTGAAACCACAATTATACTCACTAAAAAACAAAAACAAATGCCATGGAATTTATTAAAAGATACGAATATATAAATCATGAAAAAAAAAAAAAGACTGAATAATGTAGCAAAAAATAGGAATACCTCTAAAACCAAAAAATTTGAGTTTTTGTACAATAACTAGTGGGGGGGAAAATCAGAAAACCTCTAAAAGCCAGATTTGATAAAAAAAAAGGTCCAATAGAATAAGCATAACTCCCATTGACTTCTGTAGGGCCTTGACAACTTTTACCTGGTGAATTTTTGTATTAGATTTTTTTGTGGTTTTTTTTACACTTTCAGAATCAGGAATTTCTATATTATTAAAGAAATATAGAAATTGGTAAAAAAAAGAAATTTGAATGTAAGTAAACAGGCCCCTTATATATCCCTGTTATGACGTTTAAACTTTAAACTATAGATGGAGAATAATAAGCCTCCACAAAAAAAGAGGACGGTTATGAATGTATATGAATATAAGATATAAAACCTTTAATGGCTTCCTGATAATGCTGCAGTTTTTCAAAGGAATCATGTTTCTCCATTAAATGAATGGGAAGAAGCTGCAATCATTTGGATCTTTTGATTGCCGTGGTCCTCAAAGGACTTGTGTGCCTTTATACCATGGGCTGTGAAAATTGTACTCTGTATTTTTCTGGACTCATTATACATTAAAGTCTCTATAAGCACAATATTTATTGCTATTTAAAATTTTAACATGTTGAGCTGGATTCTCATCTGGTGGCTGTATCTTATCAGTTATTGTAAAAAAGACTTGGGATCCAGGATCCAGGTGAATCTCAGCACTTTTTGATTTGATCTTCAGTATGTAGCTAAGCTAAATCTGAAATCTTAAGGGTTGATTTATTAACAATTGTAGGTTGGTTCCAATTCGCTGCGAATTTCCGCGATTTGCTGGCAGCAAATAAAAATTGCCAGCGTAAAAAAAAAAAAACACATCCAAAACGAGACGCCCGCATTTTTCAACAAAAAATTCAGCGAAGCGAAAAGCCCCAGATTCGCCCATCACTAGTTGGTTCATGTGAATTTCTATAAGAAAAAAAATCCCCAAAAGAAAAAAAACAATAAAGAGAGTTATAAAAACTTGTTTTCTTACACCTATTCACCCGAACTTGACCTACAGTTGTAAACTCAGCCCTCAAGTGTCACTTCCCCTGCAATTCAGTGTTTGCTATCAAAACAATTTGACATTTAGGAGTAATGTGGTGGCCCTATGATGTGAATACTTGGCCAATTCAGTACCTACCAATGTTCTTTTAACCAACTGAAACCAGCATGTGAGTTGTATGGACCATGTGGAAGTATTTTCAAGTGACTGTCACTTAATAGTTTTAGGCATATTATTAAATTCCAGTTGCAATATACTTCTTGTTATTTGTGAGCTACTTGGAAAACCCAACCTGCCATTTTTAAGCATTGCTGTTAGGATATATTTTTTCTTTAAAGAGATAGTCATGGGAAAAAAATGTTTTTTTCAAAATGCATCAGTTAATATCTGCATTGAAATCCATTTCCCAAAAGAGCAAACATATTTTTTTACATTTAATTTTAAAATCTGACATGGGGCTAGACATATTGTCAATTTCCCAGCTGCCCCAAGTCATGTGAATTGTGCCCTGATAAACTTCAACCACTCTTTACAGCTGTACTGCAAGTTCGAGTGATATCACCCCCCTCCCCCCCAGAAGCTAAACAACAGAACAATGGGAAGGTAACCAGATAACAGTTCCCTAACAGAAGATAACAGCTCCCTGGTAGATCTTCCATTCAGTTACATTGAGAAGGAAAAACAACAGCCTGCCAGAAAGCAGTTCCCTCCTAAAGTGCACATGGCCAGGGGCAGCTGGGAAATTGACAAAATATCAAGCCCTATGTCATATTTCAAAACTGAATATAAAAAAATATGTTTGCTCTTTTGAGTAATGGATTTCAGTGCAGAAGTCTTCTGGAGCAGCACTATTAACTGATTTTTGAAAAAAACATGTTTTCCCATGACAGTTTCCCTTTAAACAGAATCAGTTGTCCTGACAGGGTCACCCTCTGGAATCACATAAAGCCAAGTCATAAATGGAGCTGTATATGCTGTAGTAATTTAACACAACAGCTTGCTATGATGTTCCATAAATAAAATCTCCATGCTCTAAATGGCATGACATTCCAATGACTACCATGTAATGTATGGGCTTGCACGTGCTACTTTGTATCTCACCGGAAATACTGTTTTTGCTCCCTAGCAATCATCTTTTGTTTGTCTTTTAAATAACTACTTCTCTATCCCTGCAATCCCCCTGAGAGCATCATTACTGAACAATACAACCCATGATTTGTTGTAGAGAAGAGATGTTTCACATTTTTGGGTATTGTCTCCTCCCTTTCTGTTAATAATCCTTTAGGCATCCACTGTCTTTTTGCCTATGCTAAACACACATTCCATACCTGTTGGAAGCTCTTGTCTCAGGTCCTGGAGTGGTAGGCTGTTTGGCATGCTCCCCATGCTCCTTCTTTTTCTTCCCATCTATAGTGAGGAGTTAATTTTAGTTCAGTAAAGTGTTTCTGTGTAGAGAGCTGATTTCATGAGCTGCGACCTTCAGCTATTTCTACCCTGACACATAGTGAGTGGGGAGGGTTAAGCACTATTTATATGGTGCTTCTGTGAGTAATTTACTTTCGGTGTCTTAAAACACACACACCTGTGTACAACTCTTTGAAACATACGCTACATCTAAGTCCCAGCTTTGCTTTATTGTGTGAATCATGGTTTTATTTTTTTACCTCTTTTTTTTAATCTCTTAACTTCTTATGTAAATTCTCTATCCCTTTTCATCAAGTCAGTGGCAGAACTATAGAGGAAGCAGACCCTGTCTGGTTGCAAGAGGCCTAGGAGTGTAGAGGGCTCATTAAGGCCCTAATTTGTGAGCAATTTCTATATATCTTGATAGTATAGGTCAACTTTCTGGTGTTTTGTGGTCCTAAATTGATTTAGCTATGGGACCCAGTAACATTTATTTACACCACTGCACACAGTTTACCCAATTACATTTTAGGTTTTCAGTAAAATAGTGTAGGGACCAATAGTGTTAAATCTCCTACTGGCTTGGGAAATCTCCTTCTGTACCTGAAAAACCTAATAGGATTTCCCTGCTAGAAAGAGCTGTTCTGCGTTTGAACTTAGGAATGGTAGATTGGAGGTATCTCTTGCAGGCAATACTGTCTATTAGTGTAGGAATCATAGTGGAAAGGGAATGAGGTTATAGGATTTCCCTGCAGGTACCACTGGAGATGATCCAGTTCCATTAAAAAGTGTCACATAAGTAAAAGACTGTCCTTAGAGAGTGTAGTGCCAGTATGTATTATTGCAATTGTGTATTGCCATGACCATTTTACTTTAACTCTTAGGGCTCGTCCAGACGAGAAGATTCGAGGAGATAAGTCGCCTGGCGACAGAACGCCACGTCTTTGAGGCGACATCTTCTTGAATGGCTTGCTCGTATCTTGCACCCACTAGAGCTAAAGTCGCCAGGCGCCTATTCACACGCGGCGATACGCTTTTTAAAGTTGCTCGAAATTGCTTTGTGAGGCAATTTTGAGCGACTTTGAAAATAGGCGCAGGCGACTTTAGTGCAGGATACTAGCAAGCCATTCTGGGAGATTAGTCGCGGCGATTAGTCGCCAGGTGACAAATCTCCCCGAAATCTTCCCATGTGGCCTTACCCTTATCGTTTTAGGTCAACTCCATTATGTGTTTATTTGTGTGTTAAATTAATATTTGTTTAAGAATGCCTGGTGTCCAGAAATCCTGTTTGTGTAACTGAGAGGTATAGTTCTGCAACACTTCTTCCTTCCTCCACACATGTATGCAAGGGCCCAAATGTGGCTTAGGGTCTAATGTAACTGGTGTTCTACACCATTTCATTGGGAGCTAGTCCTGGGTAGAAAAGCTGGTGACTTAATTAAACAGCATATTAGCATTTTGGGAGTGTGTGCTATTATTGATGAGCTAATCTGTCCCATTGCATTAAAAAATATACCTTTTGGTATAATACATTGAAGCTAATAGGCTTTTATTTGCGTTGACTTTTTCATGCAAAATACATTGGGGTTCATGGGTTTCACAAAAATAGTTGCCAATGCAAAATTTCATGCCTGGTAAAAATTTGTCTCATCGCTGTGTTTAGTATTAACATGGGTAAAGATAGCCGGAGGCCGAACCACATCGACAAACTGCATTAGCAACAAGGCTCACTGGTATAGAGAGTCACTTAAAAGTGTATAAGGCCCTTCTGAGAGTTAAAGGCACAGTACACTAGAATTTTCTGAATAAAAACTTTTATTTCTTCACACAGCAGGTTAAGGCTACTCATGGCATCCGTTGTCAATATTCTTTCACAGATAACAGTTTTTTTTTTTCAAAATGCTCCACAACAATTCCGGACTTGCGAACCCAGCCATAGGCCTTAAAATTGCACCACCAACCTGTCAGGTAGTCTGTCGTAGGTTCTATGACCTCCTCCTCACCCCAGCAGGACTTTAACTTGTGCCACCCCACCCTGCTGCTTCAGCCAGCTGGACACCACATCAGTGCCTTCTGACCTTTCCAGGTAGGCTTTTCCTGTCACTTTGGCTTGGGTTTTCTGCACTGTCCTAAATCTCACTCTTTTTCCTATCTGTGGCAGGGCACGGTTGTTAAGCCACTCTCTCCTCCTTCGGGTGCCAGCTACCCTTGCTAATTAGCCCTAATTGGCTAAGACAAAGTGCCATACTTTAAGCTCTGTCTATCTACACCTGCCAGAACCAAAAAACAGCGCACTGGGTGGAACCTTCTCTTTTATACTTTTCCCTAACTGTCCCACTGCTTCCCTCTAGTGGTGAAGGGGAAAATTAGAACTAACTGTAGTCTTTTGCTACTATCACCTTAAAGGAACAGTTCAATGTAAAAATAAAAACTGGGTAGATAGATAGGCTGTGCAAAATAAATAATGTTTCTAATATAATTAGTTAGGCATAAATGTAATGTATAAAGGCTGGAGTGACTGGATGTGTAACAGAACGGAACACTACTTCTTGCTTTTCAGCTCCCTAAATCTGAGTTAGTCAGAGACTTGAAGGTGGGCCACATGGTACATAACCGTTTAGTGAGTTTGCAATTGATCCTCAGCATTCAGCTCAGATTCAAAAGCAACAGTTATGACCAATGTTGCCCTCACTCAAGTCACTGATTGGCTAATGCTTGGTAACCAGTCAGTGGAAACCAGCTGAAAAGCAAGAAGTAGTGTTCTGTTCTGTTAGGTTAGGTTAGACTTGCATTCACTCCAGCCTTTTTACATTACATTACATTTGTGCCTAACTAACTATATTGAACACATTTTTTATTTTGCACAGCCTATCTATTTACCCAGTTTTAACTTTTGTACCAAACAATTCCTTTAATGCACTTTACATTTACTTTAAATAATAACATTCACACATAAACAGTCAACATACAAGATTTTAACCATTTTAAAGGAAAATTATACCCCCAAAATGAATACTTGAGCAACAGATTATTTTTTGAGCAACAGATATATATATATGTATTTAAGTAAGTATTAAGTGTGGAAGCAAAAGACAGAACTCTGTCTTTTATTTGGCTCATGTGACCTAACTTTATAATTTGTTTGGTATGTTAGTGTGCAGGGCCGTCACGGGGCCCCGCACAACAAAATTGTCGGGGCCCCGCCCCAATCCCCGCTGAATCCACATCAAAGTTAAAAAGACCACACAGACATCAG
>CM044443.1:64839357-64850841 GCA_024363595.1 Xenopus borealis | reverse complement strand
ATTTAGCACCTTTGTTCGTAAGACCCAGAAACAAATTCCAATTCATCAGAAGCTGTTCACAGTCTCTCCTAAGAAACAGGGTTGTCTGTTCCTCTAAACTCTGCAAGCAACAATAATATTCATTACATTTTTCATTACATTTATAAACCTTCAGAACTGTCCATATAATGGATTATGTACATGGTAGTGGTGCAGGAATGATGAGTCCATCCATACAATTTGTATTAGAGTAATCTGCATTTCAATGTGCCCTTCTGGTGTTACTTATTTGGCCTGTATGTTTTATTTGCTCCATTTTGACTCTTCCAAAAATCATTTACTATATGAATATTTTTATACATAATATATATTTACAACAACTGACTAGGTATTGCATGCTCACATATCAGATTGGAGTTAGAATACTAAATGTGAGGAGGAATGAGTGCGTTCATGTAAGCATATCTCACATCAAATTGAAATTGCACCACACAACAAGGAAGTACTAGTATAATAGGAACTGTTTGTGGTTCTGTTTTATCAACACTTGTTTTTAGTTTTCAGAAAATATAAATGTTTGTTACATGAAACTTTGCTGGAGTTTTAACCTTCTTTGAAATATCCTTGAACATTCCACCACATTTTCCAGCAATATTCACATCAAGTTCACATAAAGTGCTTGCTAAATGTCAAACTGGGCTGTCTTTAGAGTCCTTCCTAGTCCTACAATTGCTCTCATGAGGGCTCTGGATGATTACCCCTTTTTACATTGTAAGGTCTAATGAAGAGGAATCTCTTAACCTCCTGTATCTGTCAGTATTTGCAAGTGAGTTGTATGTTTGATGTGTGTACATCTATTGTCTAGTAATAATGAACAACATTTGCATCCCAGATTTCTGCTTGTGTTTATCTGTCTCCTTCTGGATGTGAAATTTGTATGGCTATATAGCCATTATATTCATATTTATACATAGTCACTTATTTGGCATATATTTGATATAGTACTCTTGTAGTTTGTGCAACAGTGCTTGTACTGATGGTGACATGTTCCTGTTCTACATTCAGACTTAAGAGTTAAACGCAGAATGCAGAAGGCTAGATAAAGAAAGAGGGTGTGCAAGAGTTAGAAAGCACAAACTGTTTCTTCAAACATTTATAGATATCTAAGCTGAAAAACATTTAGCCAAATAAGTTTAGAAAGGAAGCTGATTAAAGGAACTGCAGTGTGACAGCTCTGCCCAGAATTTTGTCTTTTCTGCCAGCACCCTGCCCACAAAGTAGTGTCCTCAGCAACACTGAACTGTACCAGTTCTAGATCATGGGCTCACTGGCCAGCGAGAAGCTTTTGACACTTGCAATCTTTGTGTTTTATTTAGGTGAGTAGTAGTATGTTGTGTATTGCCTTTTTAATGTAAAATATGTTATGGGGGACTTTTTGACAACCAGTACCAAGAGGCATTTCACTTTCAGTATGTAAACAATGCTATTCTATGGTAGTTTGCAACTGGTCTCCTTTTATAATTCTTATTTGTTTTCAAAAAAATGTATTTAAATGATTTAACTATTTGTTCTAAAGCTCTTCAGAATTTAAAAACGACATTGTTGATTGAAGGTGTGTTATCTGCAGAAAAGGAGCTTGCAAAGTGTTGTAGAATGCCCTGCCAGGTGATTTCAGATTATATTAATGCCTTTAAAGGGGGCTTAGATGATTTCTTGAGCAAGCATAATATCCAAAGCTACTGTGATTTTAGGATCTTACGTTAGTATCAATATTGGCATTAGTGATGGGCGAATCTGGGGCGTTTTGCTCCGCCGAAATTCTACTCGAAATTCGCGAAATGGCTGCGTCTCGTTTTGGATGCCGGTGCCCATTGCCGGGGTCGATAAAACAGACTCTGGCGTCCAAAACCGGACGCCCGCATCAAAAATGAGACGCTAGAGTATTTTCGCCAGGCATCATTTTTGCTAATTTATTTGCCTGCGCCGAATCGCGGGGATTCGGCCCAGGCCAATAAATTCGCCCATCACTAATTGGCATATATACATTCAGAAATCAGAGTGTATAGACTGGTTTGTGTAAATATGTGTATGTACAGTGCGTGCACTGGGGTTCATGCGGAGGGGTCGAATTTAATGGACTTTGGTGTTTTTCCAGCTCAGCTTAACTATGTAACTTTGTAGATGGTTGCCTAGGTTCCAATTACCCTGGCAACCATACTTGGACGGGGGACTGACAGATAAATGTTAGAAACCTATTAAGAGTTTAAAGAAGTAAAGATAACAGTAATGATAGCCATAAAGGCTCCAACTGCAAGACAGCATTTGAAATAAAAGTCTAATAAAAGGCAGAATAGAAAGTAAAATAATTCACAAACCATAAAAAACAAGGACCTACTGCAAAACTTATAAGGATTGCCCAAACTATAATATGTTAAAAGTTCATTTAAAGGTGAGCTTCCCCTTTATAGAGCTTGCTAAAGTAACTATAGTATCCTTCAGCCATTAATGAATGAAGAGAATTAAAGATACTGATATACATATATTTTTAATACAACAGCATCTATTTTGTGTTTAATATTTAATAACTAGCATTTAAATTTATGTTAAACATGTAATTAACAATTTGGTGTAACATTTCCAGAAACTGTATGCACCAGTACTTTGCACCCTGTTCATCAAAGAAGTCTGAACTGGTGCAATTGTGCTAAAGTTGTAATTACCACAAATGCCCAAGTGCAAAACAGGGCATAACTTAAGGAGTAATTTACTTACGACATTGCAGTTGTGCTGGGCCGCAGTCAGTTGAAAAAAAAATCCCAATGCATCAATATGTGCAATTCTGTATCCTACACACCGTGCTGCAACCTTTTCTCCTTTTAGATTATAAGCTTTTTTGGCCAGAGCCTTCTTTACACGGTAACACAGTAAGTTATTTTGAAAAAAAAAGACACATGTCCATCAAGTTCAACCTATTAACTTATTTTAACCTGCCTAACTACAAGTTGATACAGTTCAAGTTAAAGCTATTTAATGTATCAGCATGTACAACTGATTCAGTGAGAGAATTCCACATCTTCACAGCTCTCACTGTAAAAAATCCCTTCCAAATATTTAGGTGTAACCTCTTTTCTTCTAATCTGAATTGGTGACCTTGTGCCAGCTGGAAAGACCTACTGGGGTCAGTCTTGTGTCAGTTATTGCTGCTTTGTCTGTATCTTTACATTATTTTTATCTGTATAATAATAATAATAACGATGGCAGGGATTAGCACTGCTGCATTTCTCCTGTTCCATAATAAGTACAGTGTGCCTACTCACAAAGGGCAACCCTGGGACTACTGCCACCTCCAATGGGTGCAGCTTTCAGGGGAGGGAGCAGGTCTGGGTCAGTAGGGCCCATGAGGGATGGGGCCCTCCGGACGTTATCTCGGTATCCTGCCTGCCAAGTCCGACCATGGGAATAAGAAAGAAAATTCTCAGCTAAACTTAAGTATGCAGTATACTGATACAAAGATTCTAAAACAAAGGTTTTTTTTTTTTTAAATGTGCGTGATGGTTCAAGTTTCCTTATTTCTTGCACATATATGCAATTGCTCAAACCCTAGTAACAACAAACAGTCTCTTTCTGGGTTAAGACAAGTGTGCAAACTGTATTGGCTAATAGAGAAACTCTTGCTCAATACAATTTCCCTTTTTTTATTATTCCGCCTAATTTCTTTGTTTTGCTGATTTTATTGTAGATGGTACAAAATCCTAAGAGCATTAAAAATAAATATAGTATGTACATTCCTCCTGGCTAAAAAAGTCTAAAAACTTGCCTACAAAAAGATTGTTGAAGTGACCATCAGACCCACCTGCCATGAACATCATTATAAAAGTTCCTGCTTGTCAAATATATTGTACTTGGCTACAGTAGCCTTAGCTACCATTACAATGCAGATGATATTCAGCTCTACTTGTCATTTAAACCAGACACTAGGAATACAATATCTGATATCAATTCATAGCTGATCTGCAAGCAAGTGTGGATGAATAGTGATGGGCGAATATATTCGCCAGGGGCGAATTCGCGGCGAATCCCCTTTATTCGGAGCCGGTGAATAAATTTGCGAAACGGCAGCAAAAATTCGCCAGCTAAAAAAAGAGTTGTGCGTCGAAAACGTTGCAGCGTGTCAAAAACGACATGACGCGAAGTGTGTCAAACTCTACGCGACGCGTGTCAAAAACGTGCAGCGACTCATTTCGAGAATTTTTCGCTAATTCACGAATTTCGCTGGAAATTTTTTGCCGAAACGGGATAGATTCGCCCATCACTATGGATGTATCATAACTGGCTGAAATAAAACAAGACAGAGCTACTTGTAATTGGAAAGTAGGGGCTGATAATGAAATGACAGTAAGCACAGCCAGCAGATTTAAATGTTTAGATTTCTCAGACCAGGTACACTGCCTGAGGTTGATTCTAGATAGTATTCTGTCCATAAAACATCATCAAGTCAGCATTCCACCATCTCAGTGGAGGAATTGCCAATGATAATCAATGCTATCCTATAATCAAGACTGGATTAATGCAATGCCTGTATTATGTTAAGCTTTGAGAAAGAAATTTACAGTTGGCAAAAATATGGCATCCAGGCTACTCGCCCATCAATCCCACAAATGCAACATAACATCAATCTTTCATTTCCTACATTGGTTTTCAATTAGATTTAAAATGAATTTTCTTCAAAACTGCTCTTCTTAATTTTAAATCCCTAAATAATGAAGAATCTGATTCCCTACATTCCCACTCAATTCCTCTGAGCCAGGAAAACTCAATTTACATATCCACTATATGGAACTCTCTGCCACCAACAGTCCAAGAAACATCTTCTCTGGATGGATTCAAAAGCAGACTCAAAAGCCAAACTATTGTCAACAAAAATAAGTATGTCATCAAACAGTAATGGCTCTGTGTGCTTAACACCTATATATATATATGGATTCTCTTTTGCAATAATGAACTGTTGAGTGGCCTTGTGATACTATGGAATAGCACAGTCAAATGTGCCAAATGAGCAGGCATGTGATTTTGGACAAATGGATAGCTCTGATCCTTTGAACAACCCTGGTGCATATTTTGTCCTACTGTTTTCCACAATTCCACAAGTCGTCCTCACTCACATGATAGCTTGACAGGCAGTGAAACTAAAACCTTTATCAATTCACTGAGACCAGTGTGCTTTGGTTTTATTAACAAAGGAAAGGTGTGAAACTAGGAAAATAAAAATTGACAATACACAGCATATCATAGCAAACATGATATATATACAGCATATCATAGCAAAAATAATAGTATGAACAAATACATAAAAGGTGAGAGGCATCTATGGAAAAATAAGGCCTAGATTTCTGTCTGAAACATAGAAAAAAAACTATTTGTACTGACAGATCAGTGTTGTGGACTAATATAACACCATGGATGCTACCAAAGGCCCAGCTAAAGTAAAAGTGCTGCAGATTTGTATTGTTATCCAGCTGTGAGCACTATAAACATGGCAGCAATTCTAAGCTTTTACTGGCTTTACTCATGGTTACCTGTCATGGTAAGGTAAGGTAACCTAGAAAAGCCATTTCTAAAAGCAATACATGTAATGATGAAACCAGTAGGTGGAGCAATTATCACAAACAACTGAACAGCGCTGGTGGCATAAGGAACAGTACATTCACAAACATAGTCAGGCACCTGGTTATGGGGTAAACATATGATAGACTTAAGCTCAAAACTTTTGCAATCCCTATGTAGATACTTTGTCACAAAATGTAGCAGAGTAGTTTTAAAATACTATGGAATAGTGCAACCTCATTGGCCAGATGGTCAGGCATGTAGTTTTGGAGTAAACTGAAACTCAACTCATTTGAAAACCCATATGTATGTTTGGTCCTTTATTAAAATGCATCACTGATTAGTAGTGATGGGCGAATTTATTCGCCAGGGGCGAATTCGCGGCCAAAAAAAATTCGCCACCAAAAACGAAATTGACGCGACGAAAGCGACATGCACCGAAAACGTCGCGACGCACGTCAAAAACGACGCGCGACTCGTTTCGCGAATTTTTTGCCAATTCGCGAATTTCTCTGGAAATTCGCAAATTTTTTGGCGAAGCGAAACGCGCCCGTTTCGCCCATCACTACTGATTAGTTCTTGTAATGGCAATGGCACACCCAGGTTTATTATTATTATATTTGTGGAACTACAGTATATTTTTTATTGTGTATATATGATGTCTGACTATTACCTGGAAAACTCTTTAGCATCCAATGGGTAAAGTACTGTATGGTTCATTATGTAAATATGCATTTAACGTATGCAAACACTATAATAATTAGTGGCAGATTTAGCAAAGTGTGAGATTAGAACTCACCACAGAAAAACTCATTCACTTTCTATTCATTCCAATGGGATTTTTAGAATCGTATTTATCATTGGAGTTTACCATTTGATAAATATGCTTTTAAAAATCCCATAGGAATGAATAGAAAGTGGGTGAGTTTTTCTGTGGTGAGTTTTAATCTCACATTTTGATAAATCTGCACCTAAATGTTGTAAAAAAGCAATCTGGAAGGCAAAGATTGGAAATAAAGAGGGAATTGCGGCAGAGGCTAAGACAAATCCCAAAAATGTTTAAGTATATTAATAGTAAAAATATGCATGTTGAGAGTGTTGCCCCTATGGTAATGGTACCAGTATGGTGGTAACAGATAAAGAAAAGGCAAAAGTGATAAATCAGTTATTTTTTTCAGTGTATACAATAGAGGAGTCAGAGTTCACAGACCCACCTCATAGCTGCACTGTTGGCTCACCTCAATCTAATCAGTGGCTTACTCAGGATATGATTCATAATGATTTAATACATTTAGGGGCAGATTTACTAAGGGTTGAATTTCGAATGCCAAAAAAATTCGAAATTCGACCAGGGAATAGTGGGGAAATAAAAAAATTCGAATTCGATTTTTTTTAGAGCAATTCGATCTATTGAATTATCGAATAGGGAGAATTCGATCGTATTCGATTCGAATTTGAATCGAATTTTTGAACGATTTACGATCGATCGCATTTTTCTTATTCGATTTTAGGGAACAATCCCCATTTCGGTAGGTTTAATCTGGCGAACTATGGGGTTGAATTGGGAAGGTATTCGACCATCGAATAATCAAATTTTCGAATAGAATTGTATTCGAATATTTGAATAATTCGAATTTGAAAATTTGAAAATTCGAAATTAACTATTCTATGGTTAAATTTGCCTAATTTGCATATTCTAAGATTCCAATTCGAATTTTTAAAAAATTCATTCGAATTCTTCATGTGAATTTAGTAAATTTAACCCTCAATGTGAACAAGGCACCAGGGCCAAATGCAAACCCAATGGTTTTAAAAGAGTTTAGTTCACTTTTAGACCAGCCTCAATTTCTGATTTTCTCAGACTTTTAATCTGGTATGGTACCTATGGATTAGAGGAAAGCTGGCGTCGTTCCTATATAGTGTTTAAAAAAGGGATTACTATCTCAGTCTGCCAATTATAGGCCTGTAACTTTGACACCCTTGGTCGGCAAATTATTTGAAAGATTGTTAAGGGATCATATTTAAAAGTTTGTCCTAGTGAATGGCATCATGAGCAGCAATCAACATGGCTTTATGAAGGATAGGTCATGTCAGACAAGTATGAGGGTATTGTAAGTAATGTATCACTGTTTGCAGATGACATTAAACTATCCAGCCCAATTAATTCCATCCAGGATGCAGCATCCTTGCAACAGGATCTTGACAACTGGTAATCTGGGCAGCTAGGTGGCAAATGAAATTCAATGTTGATAATTGTAAAGTCGTGCACCTGGGATGTAAAGATATCTAAGCCACTTATACCCTTAATGGGACTGCACTAGGCGAATCCATAATGGAATAGGGCCTTGGAGTCCTTGTAGATAATAAACGTGGCTGTAACAAGCAATGCCAGTCAGTAGCATCAAGGGCAAATAAGGTATTGAGCTGTATTAAAGCGGAAAAGATTTGCGGGAGGAACAGGGTATTCTGTCACTGTACAGAACACTGGTAAGGCCCCATCTAGTGTATGCCATACAGTTTTGGTCTCCAGTGCTCAAACAGGACATTATTGAATTAGAGAGGGTCCAGAGGCAACTAAGCTGGTAAAAGGTATGGAAAATCTTACCTATGAGGAAAGACTGGCCATGATAGGGTTGTTCACACTGGAGAAGTGGCACATAAAGGGGAATTTAACCCCCCTGGCACTAATCCCCTCCACCTACCCCCATAGGTCACGCTGGAGGGGACCTACACAGAGGGGTAAATAGCGACTTAGGTGCAATAGCCCGGGGGGAGAGGTAGGCACGGGGGAGGGGGCCATGGGGGTTAGCGCCGGGGGTTGAATTCCCCTTTAAAGGGCGATATGATAACTATGTATAAATATATAAGGGGATTGTACAATAACCTCTCTAGTGCTTTATTTACCAGTAGGTCTTTCCAGCTGACAAGAGGGCACCCATTCCTATTAGAAGAAAGGAGGTTCCTACTAAATATTCAGATGGGTTTTTGTTACAGTGAGAGCTGTGAAAATGTGGAATTCTCTTCCTGAATCAGTCATACTGGCTGATATATTAGATAACTAGTTGGGGTTGGATAGCTTTTTGGCTTGTGTTAAGATAGCTCTTAGTACAAGGTTATCCAGGGACTGGTCCTATTGTCATCTTGGAGTTGGAATTTTTCCCCTTCTGAGTCAAATTGGAGAGGCTTCAAATAGTTTTTTTTTGGCTTCCACTGGATCAACTAGCAGTTGGGCAGATTATATACAGATTTAAGGTGAAATGTGATGGGCATGTGTCTTTTTTCAACCTAACTTACTATGTTACTATGTTACTGTGTTTCCAGGTCCTGTAACTGCAGATGACAAAAATGAAGAAGAGTTTGGTGAGTCTACAACCATAAACTGCTTCCTGGAAATGACACAAACCACACTAACTATTACATGCATGTAACCATTCTAGGCACAGCTACTGATCATTGACCAAAATTCCACATTCTCTGAATTCAGGAAAGATGACAAGTGGGTGAAAATGATACCACATCAAGTGACATGGCATAGCACTTACAAATGGTTGTTTTGGGATCTCTGTGCTGTATCACTGCCCAACTATAAGTTTCAGAAAGTATAGAGCAACACTGTCATTTCAAGGTTACTGTTTTAGGCAGACTCCCAAAATAAATGCTTCTATGAACCATATTTCTACAGGTTCACAAATTTCTAGGTGTAACCATACTTTTTCTTGTTTCATTCTGGAATCCTAAGACAAGGTTGTAAATCCTCAAATAATAATACATTCTTCCTTCCTCCAATTTCTTAATTTTGTGTTTTCTCATCTCCACTAGAAACTGCTGTATTTTTCTCTCTTTAAAAAGAACACATCACATTCTTCTTCACTGCACTGTATCAAACATATGTCCTGTATTTTATCATAGAGGCTTTCTACTAGTGGTCTTCTCTATAGTATCCCATGCACAATCTGCCCTTGTGCTCCTTGTAGGCATCACGCAGTCTCTACCAGAATATGAAATGTAAATGATTACACAAGTTTGCCTACAGCACAATTCAAATACCTATTAAGCACATTTGGTGCACAGTCTGCACAGATATCTTTAAACCAGATTCACATTTGAAGAACCTGCCCAACATTTCCAGTCTAACTGTAACTACACCTACTATAGGTGAGTGCAACCACAGACCTCCTGCTGGAAATATGTCATTCAGAAGGAACAAAGGTGCCACTAACTGCAGGGTCACAGGCCCACGCTGATGATGACTCCTATTCTATAACCATTATCGTGCTTTCTTCCAGATGTACAATATGCTGTTATTGGAGCCTGCGTTGGTGCGATCTTGGCTGTATCTTTTATTGCTGTTAAATTGTACATGATAAAGAAGCACATGTTTGATAATAACTTCTCAGGTAATTAAAAAAAAAAAGGCCTGTGACCTTACTGTGCTGGTTTCCACTACCAGGGAGTGTTTTTGATAGACCCATGCCTGAGTGACCCTGCTGCTTCCATGACATTATAGCAGGGTGGGGAGGGTGCAGGTCTATATATATATATGGAGTTGCTCCTGCTTTAGGGTCGGGTATGAATGGTAGGTTAGGGTCGGGTGTGGGACGATTTTTTTTGATAACCTGGATACTACTAAAAATTATTCTGTGCCCACATAGCCCTATCAGATATAATATATATATATGTATATATATGTATATATATATAAAACCATACCAAAATATGTATTCTTATGTTCTTATTTTTTCCCTCTTATAAAACAGAATCTGAGTCTCTTAATCAGAGGTCATTCAGGTAAGACTCGTTCTATTTCCTTGTTTAGTGGGATTCTCATGAATTACATTTTTAAAAGCCTGCAATGTGTGCAAGGAAAAATAACTATAAATTAAAATATTAATATTTATATACACATGTTATGCAACATAGAAGCCTAGAAGATTTTTATATGCTCAGGATATTAAAGTGGACAGATTGGTCCCTGTTGTGGAATAAATTTTTTTTCAAAATAATTTTTAACAGTTTTCTTTGGTTATGTGATGGTGTTTGTTGCAATTAAATTAGGCTGCATTTTTCAAGTGTTTTGCCTTTCCCATTCCTCCACACCTCCAAAAAGAGAACAGCCCACTACAGTTGAATTCTGCCCTTGGCCAAAATCCAACTATTTCTTTAACTACTCAAAATGCATTTATTGGACAGGAGCAATGTTAACAGCTAACAGCTAAATTAGAAAAAAAACAGTACCTAAAAAATATCAATTAAGGTAGTTCCTAGGAAAGTAATAATTTTTCTTAATCTTTTAAATGAACATCCAAAATGTAGGCTTTTCCTCAGTTATTCAAATCTGATGCTCACCATATATTAAAATAGGAAAATTAAGGGCATATTTATTATGCTGTGTAAAATTAAATTTGCCAAAAAAAAAAGGTAAAAAAAGCTGTGTACAATAAATGGCAAATTTATGAAGGTGTGTGTAATTTTACACAATGCAAACGCAAGATTTGTGTTTTTACATTGCTTCCAGCAGAAAAAATGTGTCAAAACGTTATGTTACCCCATTGTTTAAATGGTAATGCCTGGCGATGTATGTTGTATTATCCTGCTGTTTTTTACACATCATAATAAAAATGCACCTAAGTTTAATTGGGCACATTGGTATTGCTACCAATAAATATCTCTGCAGATGAAATTAAACATGAACATCATAGTAACCATTAAAACCATCTTCCTTTGCATTTGTCCCTTGATTGCATCATCACTCATTCTAGTCTACCCTAAGATGAGTAAACACAACCAAGTAGTTGAAAAGAAGCAGCCAAAATGAAGAGAAAAGTCATAAAGGGGAAGAAAATAGAAGGCATGACAAAATGCAAATGTTCTAAAGTAGTGCTGTCCAACTGGCATTCCCCC
>CM044443.1:64722392-64790303 GCA_024363595.1 Xenopus borealis | reverse complement strand
ATAAAAACACTAAAATCAGCATGGGTCAATTGGGAGTTTCCCTAGGCCAAAATTAAACTATTTATTAAATTTTACGCTTTTTTCAACAATTTCAACAGATTTATTATATTCATAATTTTTAATAAATAAGGTAAATTTTATTGGAAGTAGAATCACATAATCGGAATTTTGGTAAATAAGGCCCTTACAGATATAATCAAGATAATGCAGTGTATTTTAATTACAACATATCATTATGAAGTGTTAGCTGCCACACTAGTTAAATATCAAGGATGTATTGAATTCAGGATTTGCTTGAGAATTTTGCTGAATCCTTAAAATTTTTGTAGGATTCATATTTTTTTTAACAATTAGTTTTTTATTAAATGTAAATCTGTACAAATTATTACATTGTATAATAAACGTACAATTTCTTGTACAACTTATTGATTGTATTTCAACCTCAGTTAACATAAAATTAATAAAGAAAGAAAAACAATAACCTTGCATTGTATCCAGTCATATTTTTCTACCTATTAAGGTGCCTTTTTCTACCTATTAAGACATCAGTATTTTCTTATGAACAAACACTGTCTATGTCATTCTGTATAAGGTGAGAACTAGAGACATATTAGTGATTAAGTCCTAAGAGGAATCGAGAACTACCCAGGATACCCATATCTAATCAAACTTTTGCGGACAGCCTGTTCTCATATATGTGAGCCTATAGAGTAATGGCTTTGTCGATCAGTGCTTCCCAAGGTGCCAGTTTTGGGCCAGTGGCAGATTTCCAATGAATTGCTATAGTTATTTTGGCGTATATACACAATAGTATGATCAATGTTCTTTGGGCCCTGCTGCCTGATTAAGCAGGATTACTAGGGGGTCTAGTGGAAGGGTTAAACCTGTACTATCTTGTATACTTTTCGCAACATTCTCCCAAAAACGTTGTGCCCTAAAACAGTTCCACACCAGGTGAAAGAAGTCTGCTGGAGAGTGTTGACATCTTGGTCACTCTTGCCCAATCTCTTGGTTCATTATGTGTAGGCTATTGGGTGTAATATTTATACAAGATGGAGGTATTTTAGCTGGGTTAGTCTATCTCTGCTACAAATAGTTCCATCAAAGGTGGCCTCTAGGACATCTTCCCACTTTTTGGGGGAAAGATGTACGATGTCTCTCTGCCATTTACAGTACAGTTTGGGTAGTTGGGAGCTGCTCGCTAGTATTAATCTATTGTAGAATGTTGAAAGGGGCTTCTTAGGTTCCTTATCACGTCCTAGGAGTTCAATTGTTCTTAGAGATATATTAATAGGTTGAGTTTCAAACTGGGTCCTCACTGCATGCCGCAGCTGTAAACATCTGAAGAGCATGTTATTGGGGAGAGAGAAGGAATGTTTAAAGTGGACCTGTCACCCAAACACAAGAATATGTATAATAAAAGTCCTTTTCAAATTAAACATGAAATCCAATTTAAAATTTTTATTAAAGCATTCATAGCTGTTTTAAGCTCATTTAAAAAGCTCAGCTGTCAATCAAATATTGTCTGCCACTCCTCTTTGCCTTAGGCATAGAGGCGGGGCAGATAATTACTTTCACTTTCCATTCAGCACTTCCTAGATGTCAATGCTCCCCACTCATTCCCCCAGTTCTCTTAACCATTTAATTGTGTAGCCAGGACATGGGGATAGACATCGGGTTCCCCATTCTGGTGCACAAACAAGATTATGAGATTATGCAAGACTTGTCTTAATAACAGTGTCCACAAAATGGCTCCTGCCTGCTTGCTATAATTATGAATTCCCAGACTGAGGAAAACAAGATCCAAATAATTTATATAGTGTAATTAATGTTAATTTTGCTTGACTAATGTGATAAAATATGATTTTGAATATTTTTTTGGGGTGACGGGTCCACTTTAAGTTCTGGGAAAGCTAGAAGGGTGCCTTCTGGCATTATATCTGAGATATATTTGATGTTGTAACGTGCCCATAATTGAGGGTCTGGAACAGTCTTAAATTGTTGGAGTTTGGGATTACACCACAGGGGGGTGTACTGTGAACATTATGATTGGGAATTGTTTACATGCCATTTTCCAAGCCCCCACTACCACTTTCATTTGTAGAGTGGCCCTCTCTGTATAGGTCGTTCCCCGGTACAGAAGGTTCCCCTCCTGGGATCCCACAATTTCTGCTTCCAGTATAGTAGCCACATTAGTAGGAGAAGGTGACATCCATCTCCATGCCACTAACATCTCTGCCGCTAGTTAGTACATACTGTATAGAGGTTTGGTGCCGCCAGCCCCCTTCTGGTGGTTGGCAGCTGCAGAGTTTGCAGTGAAATCCTGGGTTGTTCTCCATTCCAATCTCCTGCACGCCGGGCTGGGGTTGCAGCAGCGCGCCCTTTGGATTCAGCGCAATCTTGGGACTGCTGGTATCTGTTTTCTTTGTGGTCGGTTTGGTCCGGGCCATCTGCTTTAAACTGTCAGCGGGTGATAGATGAGTCGTCGGGTAGCCTTCGGTTATTATTTGCCGTGTCGGTATTTGAGGCTGCTGCAGGTAAAAGCAGGATATTAGGCCCCCAGTTGGAGCTCTTACAGCTCCTACCCGGTTCTCATCCAGGCCACATCCCTTAGGATTCATATCTAGTCAAATATTTTCAGTCCAGCCATACCAAATCCAAACCTTTAAAATCATACGACTTTGGACAATAATATTTTTGCCACAGCTGTGCTCAGGAATCTAGTTACCCTGATAAACACTGACTGAGACAGAAGCATTTGGTTTTAAATACATTGAAACCTTTTTTGATTTTTTTAAGAAAAAGCCAACATCCTCTGCTTTCATGGGATGAATAAACCCGTGTAAACCTGAGTAAAACTGCATCTTATAGATATCTCTATATATAGCCTTGATTTATATTGCCTAAAATTTATATTGATTAAACTATTGGTGCTGCATCCAATATACAAGTAAATCTATATGGTTACACCTGTGCATGTGTCATGCACATATATAATGCCCCAATTAAAATCCTTTTGATGCCAAAAAAGGCAATTAAAAAACCCATATATTTTAGTTCATGTTGGCACTTAACACACAAGTAGTAAATATTTATTTTTGTGTATCTCGTTAATAATAAACACTCCTACATACATACACATCTTACATATAAACAGAATCACAGAAAGATATTTATAAATAAATTTGAAAACTGCTTTAATTTATGGTCAGCAAGTTGTTAAATTGAGAAAAATATATTTAATCTCAGCTTGCTGCTGGGAAAGGAGCCTTGCAATTGAATTTGAGAGCTGTGATAGTTACAGAGTCTGACACAACGCTGAAACTATTGTGTTTGAAATTGGATTTGTGTATTATTGCTTTCTAAATTGCATGCCGCTTCAGCAGAATCTCCTCTCGCTGTTTGTTTATGGAGCTCGGGATTAATAAGGAGACGCAGGCACACGCAGGCAGCTGCTAATTAGCCAGAGCGGGGAAAGTCTGGGAAGCTCCGGAGATGGGCAGCCAGGATTGCTAGCTCTGGGAGAAAGGGATCAGTGGGCGATGGTGGCCCAGGGGATCTGTGCATCACTTAATGATGGGATTAATGGGGGCTTTTCTGGTCGAGGGCTGTGCAGGATTGTGATAATGGAGCTTGAGATAGGATTAAATGATGTAATTATCTCAGGCAATTGTGCTGCTAGATTGGGACAGAGGAGAGTATATGCAAGTTGATGTAAAATGTATATGTACAAGTGAGTGAAAATTGGATAAGTCCATAAACTGTCACTAGATAAATGACAATTGATACAAGATAAAACTTAAAGAGATACTGACGCCAGGAGTCAGACCTTTTTTTTACACCTATCATATTGTCTTTGTGTGCTATTTACAAGTTTGCCATAAAATTATTCACCTGATGCTTTTACTTTACTTATCTGATCCCCCAGGTTCCATTATGAAGTGGCAGCCATATTTGTGCAACAGTAGCATTAGAAACTCTAACTGACAGCTTAAGAAGGGGCAGTCAGGTTGGCAAAACAGTTAGGTTTATGAACTTCAAGTAACAGTTACTAACAAAAGCAGAACTGTCAGTGAAAAATTATCAGCATGACCTATAGGTAACCTTTAATGTACATTCATATTTTGTGTTTGAGAGTCAGTATCACTTTAAAAGGATTCCGTCATGGGAAACCATGTTTTTAACCAAATGCATCAGTGAATAGTGTGCTCCTCCAGCAGAATCCTGCATGTTTTTCAAAACAGCAAACATATTTTTTACATTCATTTTGGAATCTGACTAGGGGCTAGAGATGTTGTTAGTTCTTCAGGTGCCCTCAGCCATGGGACTTGTGCTCTTATAAACTTCAATCACTCTTTACTGCTGCACTGCAAGTTGCAGTAATATCACCCTCCCACCCGCCCCCCCCCTAGCAGCCCATCAGCAGAACAATAGGAAGGTAACCAGATAACAGCTACCAGACACCTGCATTGCCTGGTAGATACAGCACAAGTAAAACACACAAGTGCAGCTAACTCAAGTAACTACTCGTTATAGTGAGCAGGAGACACAATAACTTATCTGAAAGCAGTTCCACTTGGAAGTGCTGGATCTTTCTTAAAGAACATGACCAGGCACAATGACCTGAGATGGCTGCCTAAACACTCATATTACAACTAGAAGATATACTTATTTTTTCAAGAATGGCATTTTAAATGGTAGAATTCATTACTTAGTAGTATACACAGTGTACATTAGTAATAAAAACTATGCCATAAAAATCATGACAGCATCCCTTTAATTTAAAAGCACCCTCATATAGTACTTAAAACACATGCCCACATGCCCCAGGCTAACTTATTGTGCAGTAGTATTGTACATCTTCCTCCTGCTCCTATGACACATATGTCTTCATATATGTATGTACGGGATAATTTGCGTATTCACAGTAGCGATTTTGACTCTACAGTGTCACGAACGCCGCCCGGAGCCTTTCCAGGAGCTCTGGGCGGCGCGTCCTACCAGTGCGGCGGCGGATCCAAGATGGCGGCGCCCATAGCCGCCACGTGGTTTCGGCGCCGGCCGTGACGTCATCGCGCCGCGCCAGGCGCATTCCGGCACCAAATTCAAATATAAAAGGACGCCGGAGACCCAGGTTCAATGCCCGAGTATAGCTCAACTTTGCTATAGTGTTCCTGGGTCTCCTAGCCTTGCCTATTGATTCCTGTTGCTGATCCTTGCCTGTTCCTGACCCTGAATCTGTGCTGCCTGCCTTCTGAACCTTTTTGCCTGGACCTGACTTCGCTATTGGATTTCCCCTAAACTGTACTTCGCCTGGACTCACTGGAAAGGACTTCCTCCTTGATCCTGACTACACCCCCCAGGTGGGTGCCGCAGGCCCCCGCTGACATACAGGGCTTGCAGCTACTTACCAATGATAGCAGTGGCGTCAGGGAGTGGTTAAGAAATAGGATGTGAAAATACTGCTTCATGTATGATTATTATCGAGAAAAAAAGTGTGAATGGATTCACACCTAGGAGGGCTATTATTAGCGTAAGCCATATGAAACAAGCTTTCACCTTTAAAGGAGAGCTAAACCCAAAAATTAATATGGCTAAAATTGCCATATTTTATATAGTGAACTTAATGCACCAGTCTAGAAATGCCATACAATGAACTTTTATTTATTAGTAGTGATCCAGGCATTTAAAGTTGTTACAGTAGTTTCTCACCTTGAAATTTGTTAGGAATGCCTGCGACAAGCACATGCTCAATGTGCTTTGAGCAACCATTGAGAATCTAAGTTGAGGGGTCATCACAAATCATAAAGAAGAAACTTAGTTTTGCCTGTCATATAAGATGATGCTTCAGGGCTGATTATTACATTCTCATGCCGAGCTGTCCATGCCAGTATATACTTATTAGCCTTATATTGTGGCCTTTATACATATATATATATATATATTTATTTATTTAGAAGCAGATCGCTCATTACAATTTTTGATGCTAAACTCAAAATGTATTTATGAGTATGGATGTATGAGTTAATGAGTGGAGCTGATATGAGAATACAATTACAATGTCAGGAACATCTGGAAACAAGTGGAAAGTAAATTAAAGTGTACTTTTATATACACTATCCTTTTCCTTTAAAAAACAGCTTTTCCACTAGGCCCCACTTCAATCCACCCAGTCCTTTTACTCAATCCACCCAGTCCCTGCCCTGTGATGTTACCACCACATACCAGGATGTTAGTGTTCCACCCCTTCAGGTACATACAAAAACATATTTTTTTTAAAAAGGTGACTATGACTTTTAGTCTTTATACACAGGTACTGTATATCTGTATGCTGCTTTACATGGTAGTCAGTGAATAACTGTTTTAGGACAAATCACTAATATTAGGGAATTCTCTAACACCAGGAAAATTGTCTAAATATGTATGTATCCAAAGATTTATTTCTACAAGTGCTGTAGATTACATATATCATATGAACATCTAAATAAGGAGAGGACAGTTACTCCCTTATTATGGCATTTAATTACCCTGTGCCTAGTGGGTTACAGGGTTCTGGGCCCTTTGTTATTTAGTGCATGGTGCATTGGCAGAAGAAGTGGAAAAAAGTCACGGCTCCACTTCATTCCAGCAATTTTTATTTTTTTGAGCTGTCAATGGAATATAGCTAGGGCTGTATAACACACTTATAAGATAGAGATAATAGACCAGTGCATGACTGCCATAACTGCAGATTAAGAGGACCATCCCTTGTTGTCTTTGTATAAGTAAGGAAATGTACTTGGGACTAAAAAATTTCTTTGGTAACCATAGGTTAGTCTATTTACACCAAAGCTTCATTGGAATCAACATCCAAGCAATACCTTGTTGAAATTTTGATTCCAAAATTAAAATTAGGTCTAGAAATGTCTGGTAACATTACTGTTACAAACAAATTTTATATTTCTTTCATGAAAAATCTGTAAAACATCTGCGATTGCATTTCAAAAATAGTATTTCCAGAAGATGTATACTTGTATACTACCCTGATGGCAACTAATGCTTACGTTACAACAGGGATTTTGTTAACATTCTGCAGCTATACGGTTTTATTTAGAATGTACTGTAAGTCTACCTTTTGGTGTCGTCCTATCTCAGCCACATGATTGAAAATAAAAAATACTTCTTGTCCCAAAAAACAAGTCCCTGACACTCCAATATTCTTTAGTAAATTATTCTTTGCATGGATATATAACATTGAACTGTTACCTGCCAGACCAATTATTTTCAAGTCTTCTGCATTCTCCATCTTCCAGAACTAGAGAAGAGAAAGTAAAAGTTATTTAGGGACAATAGTTCCAAATGCAGGTGGAAGTACATCAACTATTACATGTGTTCATGTCCTATGCTGTTGGCGAATTAAGTTTCTACACAGCAAACTATCACTGAGAGTGATCTGATGCTCTTTTGTCAATAGTCATAAGATGTAATATACAGTTCATTGTTCTTACCCTCACAATTCCATCCTGGGATCCTGTGATTATTACACTCAAACCCCCAAAGCAGCAGCTGAGAATGTCACTTCCCACACGTATATACGTTATGGGGTTTCCATTTACTGACCACATGTAGAGATCTGAATGACAGCATGAGACAAACACACCCTGAGGCAAAAAAAAAAAAAATATTCATATAGTTCCTATAGAATTGATATACCATGCAACTGAAACACAACCAAAATTTGAAATACACACATTTAGAAACCATTCTTACTGATGCATACAACCCATTCCTATAATGCCCCAATGATCCAGATAATGCTTACCTATTAGATTTTTGTGCTGCTTTTTCTACAAAATATGTCCTATTGTTAAGCAGCTCAAATATATCAACAATGGGCAAATTAGCCTGTAGTAACCCATAGCAACCAATCAGTGCTTTGCTTTTACTAGCTGCAAGTACAACAATGAATGCAACTATTTGATTGGCCGCCATGGTTAACTGCACACAACAGGGACAGACTGGGCTGGTGGGGCACTGGGAAAAAACCAGATGGGGTACAGATGGCCCAGGGACACTCCCTACAGCACAGCTCTCCTTACCTCCCAATCTGGCTCTGTTACTGTCCCGACTTGCTGCAGCTGCACATAAAGAAATACGTAAGTGCAGGGTGGCCAAAGGAGGGTTGCAGCTGGCATGGGCAAGAGGGGGGTTGTGGCTTGGGGGCAGAGAGTGCTTGCAGGCCAATACTGCCCACAGGCAAATTTGCCCATTGTTGTTAAATGATACATATTATGCCTTGTATGCAGATTTTCATATGCTCACCGTTCTGTCATTGACCGATACAAATGTTACTTCTCTTGGGTGAAGTGGGAGCTGTCGGACACATTTTAGATTGTCCAGATCCCAAAGAATGCAAGATCCATCTGCAGAGCCACTAATCAGAACACCATATTTGGCTGATGCACAAACACAGAGCACTGCGGACCCATGACCTGTTAGCACCTGGTGAAATCCAAACTAGTGTTACACACTCAAATAAATTCAGGAGGTTAAATGCATTTTTTTAAATCAATGCATGAAGAACTTAGTTGCTCATCCCACACCATGCTATCTTCTTTAGCATTTACATTTTTTAAAAGCCTATCCATATAGGGTTAAGATTGTAATGATAAGGTAGCACTCACATGTTAATTTTTAGGAGCTTCTACTGGGCTGTGAGCACATACTGTAAAGTATTTTATTTTCTGTATGTTTGCAAGGTTGTGGCACACAAGACTTTGGGGCAGATTTACTAAATTCACATGAAGGATTCAAAGTTCGATCGAATTGTCAAAAAGTTTCGAATTCGAATTTTCAAATGTTTTTGAAGACCAATTCGACCAGTGAATTTTGAAAATTCGATTGAATCGAATGATTCGAATGATTCGAATAAAGATCTATTTGAATATTCTACTATTTGACAGTTAAAGTACTTCCCCTTTAATGCTACCGAACTGGGATTCAAAAATTTTGATCGAATAAAAATTTTCAATCGAATGGTTAAAATCATTCGAATCGATTCAAACGATTTTATCGATCAATTGAATGTTTCTATTCAATCATTCGACCAATCAAATTGCGGTAAAAATCCTCCAAATTCGACTTCGAATAATTTTTAGTCCCTAAGTATTCCCATTGTCGAATTCGAGGGTTTTTAACCCTCCAATTCGACCCTTAGTAAATCTGCCCCTAAGTCTCCCAAAACGAAATGGCTTTCCCAACCTCTGGTGTCAGAAAAAATACCACTGAATTGAAGTCAGTCTGAACTGCCGCCTGTAAAACATTTGATATTCTCTTCTTCTATCTACATTGTCAAGTGATAACACAATTCAAATGTTTTACAAATGGCGATTCAGATCGGCTTCAGTGCAAAGATATTTTCAGACATATTGGGGCAAATTCACTAACCTGTGTAGTTGAGCCTGCGTTGGATTCGCTAGTGTTCACAGCACTTCGCCAGGTCTAGTTTCATCAGTGCTACAGTTACTTACTTTGTCAGGCAAACCGAAGTTATGCTAGAGATGCCTAATTTGCATATGGCGCAAAGTTAAATTATAATAGATGTATATGCTGCAGCCACTACATTACACTACCCAAGCCTTTAATAGCTCAAAGAAAGGTGTTCTATTGCCCTACACATATGCCCCCTATATAGTTGGGCTGCTATATGTTAGGAAATGTAGGGGGGAAGGAGTTTACCTTTAAAAAAATTACGATCTTTTTCAGCCTATCACCCTTAAAAAAGTAAAACACGCCAGCTTTTTTTTTTTCAATCTCCTATCTATTGTATTGAACTTCGCCTGTTCTGACCCTGGCGAAGTAAAGTCTAGCGCAAGAGGTAACATTCATTAAAATGGACATCTTAGTGGATTAGCACAGTAACAACCCTTCGTTAGATGCGTTGCACTAGACTTCAACTTTGCTAGCAAATTTTTGCCAGGGACACTGTTGGTAAATCAGCGAAGTTTAGAAATTACATCACCCTGGTGAATTAGCGCTAGCATTAGCCACTTCGCACTACTGGCAGTGCAGGGCAATATGATTGCACCGAGGCCTGCATCTCTTTGGTGCTCTGTCTGCATCTGGGCCTTGGCGCTCATAGTTACATTATTGTGGGCAAGTGAAATATTTGTATATAGCACACAAGCACACACAAATACTATGCAGAGCTATAGAAAACAACTGAATTCTTCAATGATTTGTATGTATATCCTAATATTGTATCATATAATCATGCATTTGAAATGATTTACTTGTCTTGAGTTGTCCTGAGGAGATATTATTAATATTTCCTAATTTGGAATATTTTCAAATTCTCTTTTTTTTTGGCCTTTGAGAAACTAACATAACACCACAGGTAGAGTACAAGCAGATCTAAATATGGATGGGAGTTTAGACTGGAACCAACATAACAGCAACACAAGTATATGCAATGATTAGCTCAACTACATTGATTCAGAATTCAGAGGACTTTCTCCTGGTGTTGCTTCTCTGTGACAAATTCACAATTGGAAAACATTAATGTGAGAATTTACATCATACTGCTCTAACGTTTGTAATGCATGAATGCCTGCTTGAACCTAGAGACATTACTCTTGCTGGAAATACATTTTTGTGCTCTTAGTAAACTGCCAGATATTCACTCAATAGATTTTGCCTGAAGAAAATGTGTGAATGTACATCAATGCAAAGAGAATTTTCACCAATGCAAAGTCAGATTACCAAAGCTTACTGAACTCTCCTTTTAGTGAATTGCAGGTGTTCTGGGGAATTTTAGTTTTTGGTGAAAATACAAATTTTTACTTCTCTTTCGTAAATATGCTCCACAGAATGAATTGGTAACATTTTTACTACAAAACATTTACCTTGACATCACTCTATTTGTATTGTATTATATTTAGAATACTAAAGATATATTTTAATAACCAATACAAAATAATGATGTGTTTTTGACAATTTTATCATTGGCTGCACCCACAGGTACAGGTCCTTCTGTTCTGAAATAAATAACCTGTTCAGTAGAGCTATAGGAATGAGGGATGGGAGAGACACATGAGAGTCAACCATATTGCCCACTGCCAGTGCCTCATCATTACAGCACAGCAAGTTAAAGAATGCCATGGTACAGTGAACCACTTTACACCTTGCACCAGACTTTTAAATCTAGGAGTTGCAGACCACACTTGCAGAATAAATACTAGGGGTGAATAAATACTAGGGGTGAATAAATACTAGGGGTACCATTTTTAGCCTTTCAGAATGCTTGCACTTTCATCGAGAGCATTAGTAAATGACACTTGCTAAGTGTCTTCTTTATTCGGGTAACACTGAAAAACAGGTAAAACCTGTTGTGTTTTGAAACTAATTATTTCCTTACAGCCACTAATTAACAGCACCGGCAATTTCAAATCACTTTAATTTTTCCAGGAAATACACACAATCACCATTTATGGGAAAAAATATATCCTCAGTACCGTGGTGTATACATACAAATGAATGCAAAGGGATCATAGGATAACATATAACACATGCACCCATGATGCACTGGGACACAAAGATATGGAAGTGTAAAGCAGTTGGTACCTTTTTTAGTTGTAACTCAGACTCCCTTTCCTTTTGTCCTGGAGGAGAGAATGTCCATGCACACAGAACTGAACTGCTCATAGCAGTAATTACAAGGGATGGTGAAGGACAAACAACAGAATGACACCAACCCCAGTGGGACATCAGCTCCCATACTTCTACAACCTGTAACGCAAAGGACAGGTGAAATAATACCACTAACTAACGTTTGGTCATTTTTGTGCAATTATTTGTAGGAGGGTAAGGCAGAGTTATATCTGCTGATGTTTTTTTTAACTTCTATCTTTTTTCATTGGGGGGCAGGGTAGAGAATTAGAGGGTTTAGCCAGTTATTCATCATGAAAAGTTAGTAGCTGTACACCAGGTACCTGGTAACCAATAAATCACTATATATTTTCCCCAATCACTGATTAATTAAAAATATTTTTATTAAAATTATTAAAAAGAATCCTTAAGCAGTATACATGAAATAAAAGAACAAAAACACTCAAAAAGGCTTATATAAACCATCACATTTTACATTGTTGGTGGTGGGAAAGAAATATGTTAGTATTTTCCTACCATATATAGAATTTTAAAACACAGGTAGTAAACTCTAACGGCACATAATAATTTCAAGTTCCTTTTAACTTTTGCCCCCTCATGGAGGCAGCCAGGGAAACACCTCCCGGGGAAAGCAGCCAAGTTATACAGGCTTCCTTATGTCCTATGGTTAAGCCAAACTTTTCCTTGTCTCCCGTTACCCTAACCCCCAGGAATGCAGCAAGTTGATGCATTTGGCTTTGTCAAGGCTTAAAGGAGAAGGTAAGGGATTTTACACTTGGGGGTGCCAAAGTTAGGCAACCCCAAGTGACTACTTTACCTACCTGATACCCCAGGCCAGTGCTCCTATCAGATGAAAACCGCACCTGTCTGGGGTTCTTCTAGAGAGCACCACGGAGAGATCAACTTCCTCCTGCTTTGATTTCAAATTTCCTAGGGAAATCGCATGCTCAGTAGAGCAACATAGCCGACTTTTTCATAGTTCGGCTATCCGCTCTAATGCGCATGCGCAGCCCTGAGAAGACGAGGAAGCAGGAAGATGATCTCTGCATGGTGCTCGCTAGAGGAACCCCCCAGGTATCAGGTAGGAAAAAGTAGTCACTTGGGGGTACCAAACATTTAGTGAAAATTCGCCACATGACTTTAATGGATTTGGACAAAATAGTCGCCCATATAAAATGTGTTGCTCCTGTCAGAATTGTCGTGTGTCAGAATTATTTTGATGCTTATTCACTTCAATGTGTTTCACAAATTTTTCGCTGTTTGTGGCCCAGACCTGCCCATCACTAAAGGTAACAAACATACTGTATGATTGCATTTCTGTATAAACATTAAAAAATATCTACAGACAAATTTGTAATCAGTCTAAATCTCATCCTAACTGATCTTCAAGGCATTTTCCCCAAATCTTACCCTAACTCGGCTTAAGGCTGTTAGAGTGGGGTCAATATTGTTAAATACTAGTCACAAAAGATTTTTTTAAACTAAAATATAAATAATTAGAGGTAAACACTGTGTTACAAATATTTTTCTCACAATAAGCAAATGTTAGATTCCCTTTATAGGAATGATTTGGTCAGATATGGGTTTATGCCTAAAACCATGTAGCCATGTCTAGAGATGCACTAAAATCAAAGATTTTTAGAATTTGTCCAAATGACTGCTCTACAAAATTCAGCAAATCACCAGTATTCAGCTGAAATCCAAATTTAAATAAGTTATTTAACAGCTAGTTACCATAAACATTTATTCACAAATGGTATGGGTTTGTAGATGTAGCAATTCAGTTGTGCAGTAGTGTAGTTTTGTAAAAACTGATTTACACTACTTCTTTGGGTGAATTGATTTACTGATAATTATGTCTCAACAGTTTTTCTGAAACAGCAGCATTGTTTTGCCTTGTGCAGGGATGCTATATAGAATCAGAGTAAGTGTTACACAGTGCAAGATAAATTACCCTACATTTACTGTATTCCTAGGAGAGGGCTTTATCCGATTTATGACTGGAACAGCTTATATATTTTAGCTGAAGCAGAGAAAACAAAACCACTGAAACTACAGAACAAAGAAATATGTAAAATCTTAACTGACTCATATGTCAGAACTGTGTGAATATCCAGTTTTCTGCAAATATATTGTCACCGAATTTTTTTATTGTTGCGCGTCATTTTTGCAGCAAATTATATTAGCATCTATGGGCATTTTTTCCATGGCCACTTGTTATTGCTTTGGAGGTACCGATAAACATTAGGAGGGCAAAATCACAAATGACTTTACCTCTGGTCAACTGGTAATGGTAACTACTACTACACTATTTTGCTATTTACTAAAAACGTAGCATCTGTGTATGTGATTGTCACACATCTTTTTTTGTTTTTTGTGGTGATTTTTTGATGCCGTCTTGCAAACATTTTCGCCGGTGATGAAACTAGAAGTTTGTGTCGAATCTGTACATGGCTAAATTTTTCACTCATTATTCGTCTGAACACATCACTGGCACATACTATATATAATAATAATAATATAATAATAATAATAATAAAGGATTAGAATAATAGTTCTAAATTTTCCCATAAGATATTTGAAACAACATGCTCCTTCCTTGGTGTGCTTTCTTTACTTCTTACAAATGTACTTACAACTGGCACCTGTAATTAAAGGATAATTATGAGGGTTGTTCCACACTGTTGTGTTTTGATAGCCGAAGCTGAGCAGGGTATAATAGTGCTTTATTAGCAGGTTCATGCAGCCATTACACAATAGCAGTAACTTGAACTCTATCACTCTCAAGCTGTACAGAAAGTACTGTGTATCTGCATAGTACAAGCACACACACCTCATAATAAACAGCATTCAATAGTAGAAATGGAAATGTGTATACTCAATAAATTCAAAGTATTAATATAGACAAGATGTTTATTATTGTAGCTAAACACCAGAGGCTTATTTACCTCATATTACACAGAACATTAAATGGTAATTTTTGATATATTATATAACATATACAATTTGTAAATTGCTTTCACAATATAAATGGTTAACTACCACCACCCTATCATTAATTATTCTCATGCACTGCTGCTGGGGTTACATCAGATGTTATAAGCAACTGTCTGCTGGTGTAGCAGTTTTAAGGGACAAGGGGATCTAGTTGCTGTATTGGCAAAATCCAACTACAACCCAATTCAAAAACTGTTACAGCAAGGAGGGGATTTGTTTCCAAAAGCTTTTGCACTGTTGTGTTTTATTATTATCAAGCGAGAAAACCCTTTTCTATTCAGCAGAATATGAAGTATGAATAAAAAAATTCCTTCTCTAGAAATATTGCTTTCTCCAAACAGTAAAAATACATTTGTAAATATCCAGGGGCTTATGTACATTTTCACAGTACTGAAACAGAAGACGTATGATGGCTTTTATTATGCTGAGGCAGAAAAATTACATGGCAAATACCTAGTTCTACCTAAATCACTCAGCCCCGGATTTGGTGGGTAGGTGCCCTGAGAGCCCCAGTACTTTTAGGAAAGTGGCTGGGCGGCATGCCACCCCTAATATTTTGCCACCCTAGGCATGGGCCTATATGGCCTTGCCACAAATCCGGGCCTGCACCCATTCTTTTCCTGTACAGTGTACTATTAACCAGATAATTAAATACATTCCATGCCATTTCTTACTCCAGCTGAAATGTTCACTTTGGAAATTACCACTGATCTAATCATGAATCCCAGGGAAATAAATTAAAAGAGGTGACTGTAACTTTCACCACAAAGAGTAACTTTTTTTAAGGGCGGGGTTATCCCAGGCAAGCTATTTAGCATACAGGCCCTTAGCAGAGATTTCTCAGCATAGGCTACATTATCATCTGGGACTGTAGTCTTTTGGGTGAAAACTGTTTAGCATTTTATCAATGCAGAAGATGTGCAAGTATATGTTGCTTAAAAAGTCTTTGTACCCATCAGCTGCCATGACACTCTGCCAATCCCTACACTGGCTTCCACTACCGTTTAAAATACAATTCAAACCCTGAAATTCAAAGCACTTCATAACTCTGCCCCACCCTACATCTCTGAACTCATCTCTAGATACTAACCCAACCACAGACTATATTCCTCTAATCGGGGCAAGAACTAGGGGTAGGCAGAGTAGGCACATGCCAAGGGCACAAAGCTGGGGGCACCAGTCACGTACTTTCTCTGGCTCCTACCCCTAGTCTGGTTGCCTCTCTCCTCCTCTCTGGACTGTCATTCTTGCAATTTCATGTTGATTTGCGCATGTGCCTCTGCGTCTACCCGCAGCGTCTGTGTACGGAGACGTATATGCACGCGTTGTCTATTCAAGCACCCAGTCGGCGCCACGGCTTGTCAGGTTGCCTAGGGTGCCTGGCTGGCCTAGCCCAGCTCTGCCTCTAATGACCTAAACCTCAACTCTTCTCTCATTACCTCCTCACACGCTCACATTCAAGACTTTGTAAGGGCTGCACACCTCCCACAGTCTGTCTTTCTCCCAACCTTTCTGCTTTCACAAGATCTCTTAAAACACACTTATTTAGAGAAGCCTACGGTACCCTCAGTCTGTTTAGCTATGAAATGCAATACCATATGCTTTATATCTCACCTTGCTTATTTCAGATCTTGCCCACACCCACATCTTGTGTCTCATTCACTTCCCTTCCCTTATAAGTTCTTTTAAACAGGGCCTGCCTCACCTTTTGAACTGGTAGTGGTTCTTATGTATATAACACTGTATAAAGGGCTTTGCCTGAAACATGTAGTGTGCATACACTGCTAATAAAGACACATTGCAGTTTACGAAATACTGCTTCCAGCTGTTTGATTCATCTACTCATTTGACTATTGTACCTTAAGGTGTAACACAGACACCTGAATCGGCAGCCATAAGAATTTGAATGTTGGTGCTGGAACCAGGAATCTGGCTATTACTAACACTGTATGTTCTATGTATTGAATTCATGTTATTTCTTTGTATAAACACATTTATTTTACAGTACTGAGCAATATCTTGGCACTCTAGAAATACATATTAATAATAATAATAATAATAATAATAACAATAATAATAGTACCTTGCGAGTATTGCAGTTTTGCAGTTTTAGGGATCCATCACTGTAGCCCCAGCTTAGGTTCATTGCATATGCTGGAGGTAGTAGAACATGATTTTTCTCTGCTGCAAACACTGCCTTCTCTGGCATATATATCTGACCCACGGCTCCACGTAGATTACCTGCTGCTCAGACCAAGAATGTATAGATAGAGACTAAATATGGTTTATGGAGGGAGCTGGTATTATTTATTTAGCAATAAAGGATCATTGATAGCAATAAAAGCAACTGAAACCAAATAAACAGGTAAATAATATTTTATGTTTGGCAAATGATTTTTTTTAACTATATGTAGACAATCATATTTAGGGTTATTTTTCTGATATTATTTTGTCTAACGGACTTCATACAGTCTGTAACTGGTTATAATTGGCATTTCTGGAAGCTCAATTAAAAATAGGATTTGACCTGAGCTAGGCATGATTGATCTTGTGTAGAAGAAATGCCCAGCTATTGGCTTGCACTTCTTTTAATTAAGGATGACCTGGTGGGACACGGATACAGAAAAAATTAGACAACAGTTTCTCATACAGCAACTGTGAGTATCCTATGAGGCATCATATTAGCCTATGCTATTTCCCACTGTACCAAAAAGCTACACATGTGAGATCTGAGTTTATATAGTATAAAACATACTGTTTATATATGCTCATGCTATAGAAACATCTCACAGTCTGAAGCACATCATGAACATGCCACATGCTGAGCCTCGCTTCATGTGATGTGGCTTACCCTGGTGAGAACTTGGCTTCGAGAAGTAGAGTATGAGCTTTGGTTGGATGAGCAAAGAGTTATGTAAGCAGGCCTACGTTGAAGAGTTTTCGACTGAAAGCGGTATGGAAGTGTATTGATGACTAAGTTGTCTCCACAGCTTGCTTAAACACTTTATTCATTGCTCCTTGCCTTGTATAAATATCTAATACAGAGTCTTTAGCATTTAGAAAACAAACACCACTGTCTGGACCTTACAGTGTAGAAGCCTATAAATAAAGTGGAAAGGACATGCATCACAGGGAGTGTGCCCACAATGTAGCAGCTTGCAAAAGGACACTGGCTAAAAAGGAAAGTTTCCAGTCTATTGTTATGCTAGTTGCAATTTGGAGTATGACTAAGGTATTACGGGAAGACAAGAAGGTCTGTGTTATACAGTTAAAGCTATCCAAGAATTACAGTGGGTATATAATGAGCTATTTCATTACCTCTAGGAGTGACAGTGACATGCTTCAGACTGCAGGGAGCGCTGTAAAATGGGCTTGCAATATGTCCTGTTGATAATTCTTTACCATGTCTTGAGGGGTGAGGCTTAGTAAAAAGCTATAAAAACAAATGATTGCAGATTTAGCCATGATGTGAGGAAAATTACTTCTTGAGGAAAAGGGAAGACTATGTTTGTATTATAAAGTACAGTGAGGCACATAGAATTAAATGGACACGGTCATATAAGCAGAGCAGTAGGAAGACAAATAAAAATCTTATGCAATGCCTTTTCATCTGTTACCTGCTTGGGAACCTGCCCAAAGTTGCTGATGAAGCCAATCAGAGTATTTCGTACCATGGGATCAGTACTATTCAGGTGATCTGGAGAGCCATAGAAATATGGATGGAAAACATTGAGCGCATGAACTGCTGCTGGCCCTCGCTGCTTGTACCCAAACACTAAATCGATCCAGTGATGAATCTGAGAGCTGACATTTTCAGACTCCAGAGCCTGCACACACACAGATAAAAACCAGTTACTGGTTACTTCTTTATGACTAGGCACAGACGCTTATATACTATATGTCTGTATTTTCCAAGTAAATACAGTATATCATATTAGTTAATTTGTATTGAATTATTATTCTATTTATGGCACGGACACATTTACACAGAGCTTTACAGAAACTGTTCATCATTAATATTAGCCCCAGCCCCAATGGAGTTTATAGTCTAAAGACCCTACCAAAGGCACGCACAATTTCCCCAGGAGCCAATTAGCCTGTCTTTATGTTTTTGGAGTGTTGGAGGAAACTGGAGTACACAATGGAAACCTATGGGAAAACGAGGAAAACATAAAGGGGCAAATTCACTAAAGTGCGAAGCGCCGAATGCTACCGCTTAATCGCCAGCGTGACGTCATTTCGCAACATCGCCAATTTACTAACAGTGTCCCTGGTGAAAATTCACTAGCGAAGTAGATAGACTAGCACAACTTTGCACCCTTAAGCCAGGCAAAATTGCGCACTGACGAAGGGACCTAACTACGCTAATTCACTAAGATGACCATTTTACTGAATGTTACCTCTTGTGCTAGACTTTACTTCGCCAGGTCAGACCTGTTGAACTTCAATACAATAGATGTGTACTGTAATGTATTGGCTGTAACATATACTTCTATTATACGTTTAACTTTGCACCATATGCAAATTAGGAATCACTATCGTAAATACGCTTTGCCTGGTGAAGTAACGGTAGCGCAACTTCAGTGACATTTGCCGCGGCGAAACTACACCTGGCGAAGTGCGGCGAACACTAGAGAAGCCCTCGCTAGTGCAAGTTCACAGGTTAGTGAATTTACCCCAAAGACTCTTTGCAGATAGTGCCCACCTTGGAATCATACTCAGGACTTCAACCCTTCAAGGCAGAAGTGAAACACTAAGGGGCAAATTTACTATTATTCTCCATAATTAGCTTGACCAAATTCGATATTCGAATAGCATTCGATCGTCGAATGCTAATCGAATAGTTTTAGGCTACTTTTTATTCGATATTCGATCATTCGACGATCAAATACAAATTTATCCGATCAGTCGAATAATTTATTCGATCAGTCGAATAAATCATTCGATCATTCAAATAATTCGTATGATTCGTACAATCGAAGACTTCGATCGTTAGAATCCTATTCGATCAGGACTTAGCCTCAGAAGCCTAAGGGAGTGCTCCCATAGGCTTCTATTGCAATTCGGTAGGTCCAATCTGGCGAAGTAGGCAAGCGAATAAACTTTAAAACTTAAATCCTTCTCTGATCGAATATTCGTTCATTCGAATCTATTCGAATGTATTCGATCATTCGACCATTCGCTATTCGATGATCGAATATGCCAAAATTTGCATATTTGACCAAACGAATAAATCCTACGATCGAAATTCGATCAAACTTCGATCTATTCACATGAATTTAGTACATCGGCCCCTAAGTGGCCATATCATGCAAAATCATGTTTATGTGAAGAATAGTATGTGCTATTTTATATAAAATGTTTTAAAAGTGTTTGGTTAAACACAGGTTAAAGTGTTGTTCTGTGTCACATGGCTAAAAAACCCCAAATAAGTGGTATAACGGTGATACCTTTATTGACCAACTAAGATAATCATATCAAACTTTCAGAACATTCTAGTTCTTTTTTCAAGCTGAATATAAGTAAATGTTTTAATACTTTTTATGGATAGGTTAAAGAACTTCTATCTAGCTATCTTGGTATTTTGAAAAAATACTCAAATGTACATTCTGACAAATTAGAATAAATTATACCAATCTCTAAATTCAATTGCTTTTACTTTTTTGTCCCATTTAAGATAATTACATTTATAAAAGTGTATCTTGCGTTTAGGCATGTTAGAAACGATAGAATAGTTGGATCTTTGAGTGCCCTCTAGTGGAATCATCCTGTAATTTCACCTGAAAATGTTATCCTTTCAGTTAAAGTAGATGCAACAAGTACAAACAAATACACTTTGGGGTTGATTTACAAAATTCACGTGAATAGATCGAAGTTCGATCGAATGCGATCGAATAACAATCGTACGATTTTGTTGTGAAATCGAAAAGTGAATTTTGGCCTCTTCGATCATCAAATATCGAATAGATCGTATAGATCAAATGATCGGATATTCGATAATTCGATCATTCGATGATTGAAGGAATAAAAATTTTAAAGTTATTCGACTGCCTACTTCGGCAGATTGAACCTACCGAATTGCAATAGAAGCCTATGGGAAGCTTCCCATAGGCTTCAGAGACTAAGTCCTGCTCGAATACCATTCGTACAATCGAAGCGTTCGAAACGTAAAAAATTTTCGGACGCTCAAAGGGAATTTTTCAAATGTTTTCGTGAAATCGAACGATCGGTATCTGATCGTACGAATTCATCGAGAAATCGAATATCGAGTGAAATGATAGCCTAAAACTATTCAATAAACATTCGATGGTCGAATACTTATCGAATTTTAATTTAGTCAAGCAAATTTTCAGGAATAATAGTTAATTTGCCCCATAATGTATGTGGGACAGGGAATACTGCTACTTCATGCTATATGATATACTTACCTCACTGTGCAGACGAACAAATGTTTGAGGATCTCCATGAGCCCAAGGTGGAAGAAGCACATCTCCTACAACTGTTCCATCCTGCATGCAGCCTGCAGTGGGCCAGATAATGCATTGCAATGTAGTTTCTAATGTATATATTCACCATGAAGATTGCATTTTATCATATTGCTAGAGGAGTTTGTGCAAACATATGCAATGCACACCCTTGTATAATCCAAAAGCCCAAATCAATTCTGTTCATTTTGTATATTTTGATTTAAATTAGTTCAGTAGAGAATTAGTGCAGTCTTAAAACAAATGCTCAGATTGGCAATATATCCATGAACATACCAAGCTGGCAGTGGTTGCTGTTGGTGAACATCTCGGTCAGATAGTAAAACTCTGGTATTAGTTCTCGAACATCACTCATGTTTTCAGAAGAGGCAGATTCCCAGACTCCTCCTACACTATGGAATAATCGGTCAGCCAGGTCCAGAGCCCCCCCCTGCAACAAACCAACAGATAAACAAAGGAAATTTAGACCCACTGCCATTCGTCACCCGCATACTCTGCCCTTTATTTGCAAATTTTCATCATCAAGACCAGAGCAACTGGGATTGGCGCATGGGAAAATTAAGACTAAGAAAATTAAGAAAAATGAACACTATCGTATCTCCTGCATATCCCCAGTGTTTCTGAACCAATGTGGGTGTGGTTGGGCAGCATGCCGCCCTCTAAAATCCTGCCACCCTAGGCCCGGGCCTAGGTGGCCTTTCCACAAATCCAGGCCTGGATTTCTGCATAAAGTTATGTTTTCAGCAACAGGCACTAGCTTTTAGCATGTAGGAATGAAGCATATAGCCGTTTGCAAATACCATGCCCATCTTCTGGCACCATGCGGAAAGGCCATGGGTATATACTTACAGTATTTATTTAATTTAATATTAATAGTCACAAAAAGTGCATTGATGTTAGACTTGGGAAAGCAGAAGCACAACCACAATGTGCGTGGCATTTTAGTGCACATAAATATGTGTATGCTTTTGCCTTTCCACTACTGCTATTAAATTAGGCCCTGGTGTCTGAGCAGTTTCTGAGTGTATGTGTGTGTAAGAGGGTTCAGTTTCCATAAAGTTCTACTGCGTTATTAAGATAAGTGTATTCATGTTTATTGTTCACTGCGCCACTGTGCATAAATTCTCAAAGGACATGTACATTGCATTGAATTGTTCACTAAGAAGGGAACATAAGCACATTTTCATCCATCTGATTATTTTTTCTTTGTATTTCAGATTCATGTGCTTTTCTTACAAAAAAAGTATAGAAAATAATCTAACATTAGATAACATAATTTTCTTGGACCTGCCCTGATATATAAATACATTGTGATGTTTATTACCCCCCTAATGACCTTGTTAGTGTTTCCACTGGTTATCCCTTTATTTAAATTTTCATTGAAAGGCTCTCAGACATGGCCATTCTTTTAAAGGGTCACATGTTGCTCAGGGCCTTACATCACTGCTGATATTGCAGGAAGCCTCAAGGTGACTGGTTGCTGCACCAAGTTAATTGTCTGTGTGATTGGTCCATCTGCTGGCTTTTTCTCTACACTCTACATCAGATTTATAAAGGACAGAACACTTTCCTGTCAGAAAACATTTGTACTGAGCACTAGCATGTTAATTGTTAATCCCTGATATAGGGAAGCTGATCTTAACCAGATTTGGCCACCAATAATAGGATCATATTTAAGCCTATGGATCATAATTGAGTGAGAAGACAGCATCTATACAATCCTCATCTAATTTTGAAACCTGCAGAATAGATATGGTTGATATTCGCTACCCACACACTGGGCCAAATCAGACTTATCTGATCATTACTGGTGGGATTTTAGAGAGCAAACATACGGTTATTATGTTTGGTTGCTTCCTTATTACAGTGGCAGTTCCCTTTACATTTTCTCATTACTCAGCAAAGTGCTATACATGAAGAACAGGTAGGGACTTGACAAGATGATGCGGAACAACATTATCTACTCAACTGTATTCAATATATTTTTATTACAGTCAACAAGATCCAACTGCATACATCAATATAAGAGAACTATACTCTAAATGAATGAACATATTTAATACAGATTGCCTTTGGACTTGGATTTCCATTCTGAGATTGGCCTAAGAACTGTGTAGTCCATCCTCACTTACACATTTGACAGAGGCTAGTTTATTGTGGAGGTCAGTTGTTCACTACTAAGCCATGAAAATGAGCTGTAATTGGATATAAATATCTGAACAAACACTTTCATGTGACTTGGAATGATTCACTGGGAACCATATTATACAGTTTTTTGCCATTATCATTACCTTTACCAATTTTCTCTCTTTAAATAATTTTAAGGCTGTACTGTATGTGTCCTTGTGAAAATAAATTACTACATATGACAGGCTAAAACATTAATGCTTAATCTTAATATACATTTTTTTATGGAAACATACATACACACACACTAATGCAGTTTGTTCAAAATGTTATTTTACAGTCTGTATTTGCAATTAAATTTTTCCATCTGCAGGTTTGGCTTGTGACAGTGTTTTTGTTATTACTTTGTGTGTGTCTGTATTGGCTTTGTATGTGTGTATCTTTGTGTGTTTCCCTCCCTTCCCATTTTACTTTATGAGTTTTGCCTCTAATCTCTAGGGACCCAATCAAGTGGCCATAAAGAGATTATCTGTATTAAACACAAGTAATATATACACAGCCAGAGCCGTTACGCTCACAAATCGCGTTGCCGATATTAGCAGGCGGAGGCCGGGGCCTCTCGCTCCTTCTGTAATGCGGTTTGGGCAAAGTAATATCTTTATTGCTTTATGTCCTTTTTAAATATGTATGCGAGTTTCTTTTAATAAATTAGGTGCTGCTTTAAAACTTAAGTCTGGATTATTCAGAAAACAATAACTGATTTCCCACATCCTGAATTAATATGTTTATTTTTTATAGATAGATGTGCTTCTCTGAATATATTTATGCTTGTGTATATTTTATATAGAATTTTGCTTGTGGGGAGGGTTATGTAAATATAGATATTTATTTTGAAATACATTTAAAACCTGGTGTTTCCTCTGAGGTTAGTAGGGAGTGTTTCTAACAGTTTTACTGTTTTATGTCAGGAGCATTTATTCTCTTGCACATCTCTTGCATATCCCAATGTTATATACATGCAATTTCTGGCTTACAGTATTGAAGATCATACATGAGCTGTTCAAGTCATCTGTCGGGCTATCCCAACCAAACTACATAATCATGGGTTTGAAATGAGAGCTACTGTACATCATAACTGTACAACCAATATAAGAGTTGCAAGGTAGGCGATGATGTCCATCAACAAATATATGGGGGTCATGAGCCATCTCCTAACAGGATGAGGCTGTGTTACTGCATTTGACAGAGTATTCTGTAGGATGTGGGCCATTTGTACAGCTAGAACTGTGACAAGATGCAGTGCCTTTTTCTGCAGTAGTAATTCATACTATTGTGCTTGACAGATTCTCCATTATCTTTATTTCTTTTATTTTAAAAATGTGTTTTAGTCTTGTGTATATATTATTAAAAGAGAAGGAAAGGTAATTCACTGTTGGGGTCATCAATCTGTTTAGCACTCATCAATGACTATAATTGCTAACCTGTGATCCAGGGTCAAAGCTCCTTTTCTTTAAAAAAAATGCACTGGCATGGGGTTAGTTTGTAAAGAATGCGCTTACAGCTTCTTCAGTGCTTCCAAGAATGATATACACCAGTTGAAACTGATCACAACTGTAATATAGCAACCCCCCCCTCCAAAAAAAAATTATGCACTGCACATGCACCAGCCTAGGATAGTGTCAGATACCAGGGAACCTCTGGGAAGATGGAAGTGGAGTACTCTGCACAAAGCGCAACCCCATGCTGGAAACCACTGAGAGTATATTCCATACATAGTTACATAGTTAAGCTGGGTTAAAAAAAAAGACAAAAGTTCAGCCCCTCCAAATGAACTCCAGTACACATATATACACACACATAATTATACAGGTTCCTTTTGGAACCATCTGTGTTTCTGAATAGTTGTCTCTTACCTGCACCCATCTCATGGCCTGTGTGAAGGGTTCCACTCGCACTAAGTATGATGAAACTATGCTTGCTGAGGAGTAGTGTGTGCAGTAATGACACTGCACTGAGAGATCTCCTGAGAACAAATGTTAAAAAATCAATATATTTTTCACCACATGGAATCTGCTCTCCATAATATCTTTCTTGTGCACTACAGGAAAGTTTTGAATTATTTCACTAGTCTAAGAATCATAATATTGCAATACGTCATGGGTAAGATTCAGTTGAGTTCAGTGAGAAAAAGTTATCTAATGATTGCCCACGTGAAAAGTCTTGGACAAGATTCAAGATGCAAGTAGAAAAATGTTTCTCCAAATTCAGTTCCTGTTTTTTCCCCCCATAGACTTCAATAGAGTTTTCACATGCTAAACAGTGAGATGTTTTTCTGATTTGAATTGCATCTCAAGTTGAATCGTGTCCATGACTTTTCACATGATAAATGTTTTTCTCATTGAATTGAATCTGGCCCTATGTATGAATTAAAAAAAAAATTTAATAAAAAAATTAAGAACTCAATTAAGTTAACTTTTCCAAAACTCCCTGCAAATTGCAAAGAAATCCAGTAAACCAATTGCCTATTTAGAATTATGCAACTATCTTATTTTTAATATACCACTTGCTGCACATTCAGGCTGCAAAATACCATCCCCTAACAAAACCTATCTACTATACAGGTTATCTAAAGGGGAGCTCCACTCGAACATAACTTAAGCTATTTGAAAACGAAACATAATTTCAAGCAACTTTGCAGTATACATCAATTTAAAAATATGCAGACTTTTCATAATTTTTATAATTTGGAACAGTTCCCTAAGCCTAGCCTCCTGCTCTCTTGCTGATATTTCTGACTACTTTGCTGAACTGGCTGACAACTGTTACTTTGTATCAGCAGCCAGCTGTCCTTTGCCTGCATCCTCCAAAGCCCACAATTCCCTGCACACGTGATTTCAATAAGGAATAGAACAACACTGTGCAATGCATTGTGGGTTATGTGGTTCCTACATGCTGTCTGTAAGCTGCTACAATTTGTAACATCAGTGTTTTAGTCCCTCCTTCCCTGCCAGGACTTAAAAATGATGCAGAAAGAGAACTGTTAACCAGCTGGATTTCAGCATAGAAAATTGCATTTATTCATACTTTTTGAACTGTGATGGGTATATTAGGGGTTTCTGTGTTGGTTTGGAAGCCAGAGTTCCCCTTAAAAGGCTCATACATAAAGGATAGTGCTGACAGGCAACAGGAAGACTTTTACTTAATATCATAGCCATAAACAGACTGTATGTACAGGACTCTATATTGCTTTGTACCCCTGGCTCTCCTGGCTTATGCATTCTGAAGTATGGTAAATCTTACCATAATTCATAATGCAGCTCTCCTGGCTTGTGTGAATTATAATGAGGCTTAACCATAATTCAGAAATAAAAAGCAATGATTGCCAGGGGATGCAATGTAATAAAGTCCTGCCAGGTGGCACCTATTTACAGTCCTGCTTGCACTTGCCAGAGTCACATACAAATAGAGGTTCAACTTTTTCTGCTCCAGTATATGTCACTTATGACTAAGTGTGATAGGAGCTAATTACAAATCGCAAGTCTGAATTCTGAAAGTCTGAAGTCATAAAGAGACACATTTTTAGGCAATTGCATTAGTTGCTCAGAACTTAGAACTTGTCAGTTGTTTAATATTGTCTGAATAAAAAAAATGTGTATTTTCTTCATGCCTAATTGCTTATATAGTATATAAGTGGACTGTTGCACACGTTGCCTCATTCCAACATAAACTCTTTCTATGTAGGGCCATTATTAAGCATTGTCAATAATATAATAATAAGTAATTAACATTTCTTTTACCATCATTGTTTTCCACATCTTTATAGCGTTGGATAAACTTCTGACTGCGGTCGCGTGTTTGAGCCCCCATGGGTCTGGATAGATCACGGAAGACTTTTGGGTCCGATAGATAAAGTGTCTGTAATGAAGTTAAGCAGTTACAGTGTGACATAGTATGTTAGTGAAATTGTAAGCATCTTTGCTATTTTCACTATGGATAACCTGAGAAAAATTAGTTCATTTACATGAGAGCACTTACGAGACCTTTTCTGTATATTTAATGTGCAGCATGTTTTATGGGATTCATTACACAGAACTGCATACATGCAAGTACTTGCCAATCCTTTGCAACCCTTTGCAAAATCTGCAATTTTTTTTTAGTATAGGTTATTTGAATTAGAAGCTAAATATGCAAATGCTTTTGCAATAAATAAGAAATTATGTTTAAGAATTGGTAAAATAATTTGTACTCCATCAGTTTCAGCTACATATCTTTTCCTATATTTTCATACATTTCCTGCTTTCATTTATGCATAGTATAGGCATAAGCAGGATTGCTGTGTGACATTAAAGGAAAACTAAAGGTAGATCACAAGCAGTGAATGATTCGCATTTCTCAATGCAGGCTGCTTTTTTTTCAGATGAAACAGACCACATGATCAAATTTGCTGCTGAAACCAAGAAATGTTCCCCATCTTATTTTCTGTTGATTTATAAAACATGCCCTATACTACTGTTCATAACCTGGGCTTAGGGACCCACTTACAATATACTGTATATACTGTATAAAATATAAAAGTCATTATACAATATTTATAAATCCAATTAATTTGTATTCACATTAAATGGCAGCCCAGTAACCAGCACAATTTGTATCAGAATTTTTTAATCAGCCCCACAGCATTAGCATCTATAATATTCTATAATATAAGCTGAGCTTCTTAAAAGTTGTCCAAAGCACACTTAAGGGTGGTGCAGTAAGTTCATTATATATAGCCACATTCATTTTTAGTTTTCCATTAAATATTAAATGTCATTGGGATCATTTAAACATTATAACACAGTGACTTAGAGGATTAATGTACTGGCAATAAGGACAACACACTTAAAAAGTAGCTATTGCAAAAATTAAAATTTAATACAAGCACCGTCACACTCAGTAGCGTAACTAACAGGGGAGCAGGGGTGCAATTGCACCAGGACCCGCTCCCTCTAAGGGCCAGCCAGAGAGGCTCGGAGAACTCCAATGTTTGCACATAGGGGTGTTATGTTTTGGTAGCCGAGAATGAGGAGGGTATAACTGCTTTATCAACAGATTCATATAACTGTTACACAACTGCCTTACTTCCTACTTTCACTTCCAAACTGTACAGAATGTCCTGTGTATGCACAGTGCCACCTGCAGGCCATTTGTATAAACACCACATATTCCCCCTATAGTAGGAAAGCATTTGGACAAATATATAAACAGTAACAATTAAACTGTATGTATCTTAAAGCAATATATATTCTTCACATGACATAGTCCTTGGTCCATGCAGGTAGTTTCCTGATTCTCTCAGTATGCCTTATAGGTTCACTTTCTTCTGCCCTATTGCGGTTGGCATTAGGAGTAGGGAAATGTCCTTCATCAAATGGAACATCTCCAAAGTCATATCTAGCTGGAGCAAGATGACTTTCATTGCAAATGCGTCCATCAGACAGTTCATATGTGTATGGTCCTCGCTGGCGTCTCACTTCAAGTGGTGTAGTAAATTTAGATTGTCCTTGTTTCAGTATTCCTGGTTTCTTATGTGCAAGTTGTATAAGCTTTTCTCTCAAGGTTTCTGGTACTAATAAACAGTGAGCTTCACCGACAACATAGCCATCTACTAAGGACAATTCATGTCTAATCCTGTAGTAAGGTTGAAGATCAGGACTGAGTTTCTTCTCAGCATTTGGCCATTTGCTTTGTAAGATGTCCTGTAGTTTTACTTGAATTGGACATGTGAGGCAAGCTTGCTTAAAATCAGCAGCCGTAACTGTAGATGATAATCAGTTAGTGCTACAACTTCTATGTCCTCATCCAGCGTATCAGAAGCTGTAGGTAAAGGTAAACGTGACAAGCAATCAGCAGTAACATTTTTCAAACCTGGTTTATATTGCATTTTGTAGTTGAAATTCAGTAGCCTTGCTGATCATCTAGCTATACGCATTCCAGCTATTCCTAGTCCCTTTGTTGTAAGTAGTATAGTTAAAGGGCTATGATCAGTGCATAAGGTAAATTCTCTACCCCATAGGTAGGTTCTCCATTTTTCTGTTGCCCAAACACACGCTAGAGCTTCTTTTTCAACAGTTGAATACTTACGCTCTGTCTCTGAAAGTGTTCTCGATGCAAATGCGACAGTTTTCTCTGTATGGTCTGCATGGATCTGTGTGAGAACTGCACCAACGCCATAGTCTGAAGCGTCTGTAGTAACCACAGTGGGTAGTGCAGGATCAAATAAAGCTAACGCTGGACTGTTCACAATTAGCTGTTTCACTATTTCAAAGCTATGTTGAACAGATTCTTACCACATCAGACTTAAAGTTCCATGTAGTAGTGCTCTGAGTGGCTCCACAACTGAAGCATAGTTGGGAATAAACTTAGAATACCAAGAAGTAAGACCTAAGAAAGCTCGTAATCTCTGGAAATCAGATGGAGTAGGTGCTTGTATAACTGTGTTGACATGGTCAGGGTCAGGCCGTAATCCAGTGATCCCCAACCAGAAGCTCGTGAGCAACATGTTGCTCTCCTACCTCTTGGATGTTGCTCTCTGTGTCCTCAAAGCAGGTGCTTATTTTTGAATTCCAGAATTAGAAGCAAGTTTTAATTGCTTAAAAACGAAATATAGTGCCAAGTAGAGTCTCTTGTAGGTTTCCAGGCCTCTTAGGGGCTACCAAATAGCCAACCACAGCCCTTATTTGACTCTCCAAGGGACCTTTTCATACTCGTGTTGCTCCCCATTCCCAACTCTTTTTACATTTGAATGTGGCTCACTGGTAAAAAAAGGTTGTGGACCACTGCCGTAATCCATTTTGTAAAATTATACGACCCAGAAATGACAGCTGAGTTTGTTTGAAGTGGTATTTGGAAAGGTTCAGATTGAGTCCTGCAGAATCAGTGCATTTCAGAACCTTTTCCAGGTACTTGTCATGAAGATCCATAGTTGGAGCGTAGACAATTATATCATCCAAGTAGCATTGCACACCAGGTATGTCATGGAGTATAGAAGACATCAGTCTCTGAAAACAACTCGGTGCTGAAGCCAGTCCATAAGGTACACACTTGAACCGGAACAAACCATCATGGGTGATAAATGCAGTGAGGTCTCTGCTTTCCTCATGCAGTAATACTTGACAATAAGCACTCTGAAGATCCAGAGTAGAAAAGAATTTTGCTCCTCAAAAGTTCAGAAAATATTTCCTCTCTGTGTGGCAAGGGATGATTATCTATAACAACTGCTTTATTAGGTTCACGGAGATCAACACACAATCGAATACCTCCAGTTTTCTTCTTTGTTACAACAATTGGTGACACCCATTCAGAGGATTCTGATTTTTCAATAACATCTTGCTCTAACAGTTTCTTTAGTTCCCTTGAGACAGTCTCCCTTATAGAGGCAATTGCCTCAATTTCTGGCGTACTGGTTTTACATTTGGTCTCCACTTAGCCTTCTTTGCACAACCCAGTGATGTGTTGCTTTGTGCTGAAATTGTACACACTGGGTGTGTGGCAGGTACTGGTGCTGTAGTAATGAGACCATCCGCTAATTATAGGTTTAATGCAGCAAAGAGATCCCTTCCAAGAATAGCAGTACCCTTATTCACAATGCAAAAGTCACATTTTGCAGTATTTGATTCAAATTGTACAGTCACTGGCAAGCAACCAAGCACAGGGATTGGTAACTGACCAGTCTGAGGGCAGGTGCAACAAGTGTCTCTTTGGCAAAGTATTTCAAGAAAATATCCTTTGGTAGTATAGAAACCGCTGAACCTGTATCAAGTATCAGGTTAATGGAGTGTCCCTTTTCAGCAGAAGCAGCATTGACATTGACAGTGCATATAAACTTGTCTGGAAGAAATGTACCAGCTTTATCCACACTTAATACTGTAACATTTGTAGTAGTTATGTATAGAAAGAACAGAGGCGCCAAAAGGATATAAACGAGTTTAAAAGCCAAAACTTGGTAATCAGAGGAGGCAGTGGTGGTCTTACCTCCTCCAAGCAGACACAAAACGACTGTAATCAAGCAGTCAAAATTTATTAACGGACTCCAATCCAAAAGTACTGATTGGAGTCCGTTAATAAATTTTGACTGCTTAATTACAATACTAAGTCTACCCTGGGTGGAGGGTTGATACCCTTTTTCTATCTACAGAGAGCGACTTCTTAATCCTGAGTGGGGTCAGAACAATCTCCCCACCTGCCTTTACAGTGGTTGCCTATTGGTAACCCTGGTTTGTGAGTATATGCTATTTACTCTTATTTCATTATCCCTTACCAATACATATTACACTATTGGGGCTCTTGGTGTTCCTTTTGTTTATTTGTAGTAGTGAGTTCATGAACATCTTTAACAGAACTACTGCAGACCCCAGAAAAGTGACCTGGTTTTAAACACTTGTGGCACTGTATAGCTTTGGCAGGACATTTAATATAGTTTGGAATGTATTTTGAACCACACGAAAGCAGTATTTTTTATTTATATTTGCTGCACGGTTTTGCAGTGAATCTCTTTCCTTAGCACTGTATTTGTGACTGTGCATTATTAGGCCACAGTTTTGAATTCACAATCTGTACATTCCCAGCAGTTCCCTGACAGAGTTTTAGCCTCTGCCACAGCTGTTTCAATTTGGCTAGCAACTGTAATAGCCTTTGCAAGGGTTAAATCTTGCTCTAGGAGCAGTCTCTCTCTAATACGTGGTGAGCTTGCTTTTTCCACTATTTGGTCTCTTAGCATTTCATCTGTAAGATTCCAAAACTCACAGGTAACAACCAGCTCTCTCAAAGCTGCTACAAAATGTTCTTTGGATTCACCATTACGTTGTCCACGTTGGTGAAATTTATATCTTTCAGCAACTACATTTACTCTTGGCACAAAAAATTTCTTTATAGCAGTAAGAGCAGTTTCATAAGTATCATCAGGAAATGGTAATGTATAGAATATATGCTGTCCCTCTGCTCTGAGGCAGTGAATAAGTAAAGCACGCTTTCTAGCTGCAGAAATCTCTCCCTGGTCAGCAGCAATAGTGTAATTATCAAACATACGTATCCAAGCACTAAATGGTATGGTAGGCTCACCAGAGTTTGGTAGAAATGGTGCAGGATGCTGCAAAGGTAGAAAAGATATCCTCGTCGCCATTTGTTATGTTTTGGTAGCCGAGAATGAGGAGGGTATAACTGCTTTATTAACAGATTCATACAACTGTTACACAACTGCCTTACTTCCTACTTTCACTTTCAAACTGTACAGAAAGTCTTGTGTATGCACAATACAAGTCCTGTGCACAATGACACCTGCAGGCCATTTGTATAAACACCAAAAGGTGGGAGAGCCCGATAGGGGGGCCCGGTTGCCAATCCTGCACCAGGGCCCACCAGCGAGTAGTTGCACCACTGGTCACACTGAAACTTCTGTATCGTTTCTGAAACAAATCCTGAAACAATTATGTTTCTCTTCACTATCCCCGTCTCAGTATCTTTCTCTTTTAAATATATCTTCATACTGGAATCAGAGTCAGATTTTGACAGTTTGATCTAATATATCATTGTAGGGGGGCTAGAAGATGTATTAAAGCTACCTCAAATAACTAATTACAGCACAAATAAAATCTAACAAAATAATTGACTTTGGGACAAATCCTGAATGTAGAGAGACATGATTGAGTATTGGGAAAGAGAGAATTCTAATACATCTTCTATGGAAAAGAAACACCACAGCCAAATGCTATTATTAATGATAATAATATGTTTCAAAGTTTAATGATTCTTGATTCTATTGTAATCAAGTTTTTCATGTTGATAATAAAGTGCTACACTCATGTAATAGGAATACAGGAAATATATATATAATTGTGTCTTTTGCTAGTTGACACCTATAGCATCTGTCTGCACTCCCTCTAAGAATTTGTCTAATTTCACACAAGGACTCTTATACACAATTTCAGTAATGTTCTTACTTTCTAAAAATATATGTAACAGTTCAAAGGGGACATTGCTTCTTCTCTAATGAGCTTCTACCATGAGCTGTGTGTTCTAAGTATTTATACTGTACATAATTTTCCTAAACCCAGGTCATGCTATTGTATAAACTTATGCAGTCAAGACCAAATTATTAGGAGCTTTTAGGAATATCATTGTATGCTTGATCTGGGTTTGGATTTGCTGAACGCTTACAATGTACAGTATTAACTTTTACTTAATATATTGAATTCCTTTCATAACAGCAGTAAATACTGTATAATTATTGACAGCATAATGAAGAAGAATAGGATACTCCCATACACTGGCCAGACACATACACAAAACATACACAAGTGACTGGAACTTTGCCTGATTTGGCCACCCATGTGGTGATCATTGTTTGTCCTGCTGATGGTTTCAATTATAACTGCTCAGGTGCAAATTTACCCATTGTTGAAACAGGAGCCCCAGTGTTGTGTGATAAACTCACCTCAGACTTGTAATCTCTTAGTACCCAGGGGAGCACCGGATACTGCATAAGATCTCTAATGGTACGGCCAGCAAGATTGTTCAAAAACATAAGGTATTCAAAATTCCCAATTTCCCTTCGCTGTCATAGAAACAAAAGAAAGGTTTTGAGAGATTATAGGACATGCTGGCACATAAGAACATCTCTTGTAATAACATAGTCATTTAGCATTCTAAAGACATACACTTAAATAGGAAGAATAGGTGGAAGAAGGACACTTTATTGCAAGAGATATGGGGTGGCTAAAATAAGTCACACACAATTAAGGTGACCTTCATACTCTTCCACTCCCTAAGTTGCATGTTTAATTATGCCCAAATTGCTAATTTGCTGATACATGTATGGGACCTCTTATTCTGAATTATGGGGTGATCTGAGATTTTCCAAATAGGATTGTTTTGCTTCCAATCTCGGGTTACTGTAATGTAGTGTAACATGTTTTTGGACCAGCTAGTATACAAGAGCATGGGTTGCACTGGAATCTAACTCTTACGGCAGGGCCTTTAACCAATAAAGAAATGGACACCAGGAGGTTCTTGCTCTAAAACAGAACAAATAGTTTATTTGTCAAAGACAAAATATCATATCATCATATATACAGTTAGGTCCATAAATATTTGTACAGACAACTTTTTTTTCTAATTTTGGTTCTGTAAATTACCACAATGAATTTTAAATGAAGCAACTCAGATGAAGTTGAACTGCAGACTTTCAGCTTTAATTCAGTGGGTTGAACAAAAAGATTGCAAAAAAAGGTAAGGAACTAAAGCCTATTATAAACACAATCACTTAATTTCAGGGGCTCAAAAGTAATTGGACAAGAGGTTCAAAAGTAATTGGACAATTGACTCAAAGGCTATTTCATGGGCAGGTGTGGGCAATTCCTTCATTATATCATTATCAATGAAGCAGATAAAAGCCCTGGAGTTGATTTGGGGGAGTGGGGTGCTTGTATGTGGAAGATTTTTCTGTGAACAGACAACATGTGCTCAAAGAAGCTCTCCATGCAGGTGAAAAAAGCCATCCTTAAGATGCAAAAACAGAAACAAATTATCCGAGAAATTGCTACAATCTTAGGAGTAGAAAAATCTACACTTTGGTACATCCTGAGAAAGAAAGCACTGGTGAGAGAGAAGCACAAAGCTCAGACAGTATATCAGAGGTAATACAGGTACAATCCACGAGGATGTACTCAAGGCAATACAACTTCCCTCTAGGCAGAAATACCTACAGTAACATAGTCTGGATCTCACCCAGCAGAGTGGTCAGGGAGAAGAACCTAAAGCAGGACACTCTATCCACTGGGGTCCCTTCACTGTAGGCAATCTTATAGTCTAGGGATGTTACTCCCTGCTACCCTCCTTAATGGAGCACAGAGCTGCTGTTTCTATCTTACCTCACTGTCTTACTCTCCTAGAGAGTACTTTAACAGTTATATCCCTGCCACTCACTAGAAACCATTTTAGCAGGACAGTCTCGCTTTGACATCTCAACCCACAGTTCCGCATTTGTACTGAGATGTCCAGACTTTCTTTTTGATATCCTACACTGAACAGTGAGAAAAATATACAAAGTTTCTAACTTAATTGGCTTTTGGCAGAGAGCCCAGAATAGATAGTTATATAATTTTGTAACTGTTTTCTCTTGGCAGAACTAAGACTCACAGCTTAAATGGCAATTCACCCTCATTAGCAACTGTAATAACACATAAAAAAAAACACAGAAATGTGTTCATAAATATAAATGGGCAAATTTTGTAAAATGGACATGGTAATTAGGGGGTATGGTCACAAAAATGATCGTGATCAAAAACTTTTGTCCCTCTTTACGTTTCCAAACTATTGGGAGGAATGACGGGGTTCCTGCTCCCCAACTTAAACACTAGAGGTTCAGGTCCCTCTAGGGCAAATGGCTTTACTGGGCCTTGGTGTACCCAGGCTCAATGGAGACATTTGGATGGGCCAAACACCAGGAGCCAAGGAGGAACATTCACCCTTTCTCACTCACTATACCAAGTTGTGACAAAAAGTGGTCACAACACCTCTTGGTCAATAACTGGGATATGTAAATTACAACTAGCTACATGGGCATCTGCCCAGCAACTAGGAAGGTCAGGAAGTGTATGGATTTAAAGCCATAGGCGCACATTAAGTCAATGATTCCCTACAGTAGCAAATTGTAAGCTGCTTTTCCCAAAATTTGTTTTGTTGAAATTGTGTTAGAGCAGGGGACCCCAACTTTTTTACCCATGAGCTACATTCAAATGTAAAAAATGTTGGGGGGGGGGGGCAACACAAGTATATAAAGACTCAGAGGAAGCCAAATAAGTGCTCTGATTGGCTATTTGATAATACACATGGGTTTTATGCAACCAAAACTTGCTTCCAAGTCTGGATTTCAAAATTAAGCACTTGTGGGAGCAACATAAAAAGGGTTGGTGAGCAACATGTTGCTTGAGAGCACCTGTTTGGGGATCCATGTATTAAAGTAACACTGCTACCAGAAACAATAACATCTTAGGTAAGATAAAGTAGAAGGTATTATTACATAAAAAAGGAAGTCATTTTTTTATTTAATTATTTGCTTTAAATGAAGTGTGAAAGATGACCTTCTTGTAATTTGTTTCTGGAAAATGTTTTCAAAATTATGGATGCCATACCTTTACTGTATATATATATACTGTAAAAAATTCAGGTATTCCACAGAGAATTAAACCATCTCTGGATTTATGCATTCTGAAATTGTGACATCTGTAGACATTTAAGGGTAGGTGGTCTGGGAAAACAGAAGTTCTACATCGGCTACCTCCTAGTTTTAAACCACTTAGAATATGGAAAAATATTCAGTCTACCTAGAAAATATCCAGAATATATTCAGTCTGCCTAGCAAATATACAACATTGCTAAAATCTGACTTACCTGCCACTTCTGTAACATCAGCTTTTCTCCTGCAGAACCTCTGCAAATAAGGTAATTACAATACGGTCAAGACTTAAACCACATGATGACATTATGGCACAAGAATAAAGAAGTTGCAGACTTGGAAAGTTCATGCTACATGTTAAATAAAATCAGTGAAGCACAAATAGTTCTAAATGCACAGGGTGGGGGGATTAATACAAAAAGCTAATTGCCTTTATAAATGAAAAATAGTACAGTTTAAACTTCACAAATAATGATTTTTTTTTTAATAAAGTGGCTGCAAATGAGTTTTTTAAATAAAGTGGCTACAAAATGTTGGGGTTCTTTGTTACAAAATACCTTTTTTACCCAACATTCTATTTCATTTCTCAGTTTGGTGCCTAATTATCTGAACCCAGTATAGACAGAAGGTTTGTAGGAAAAAAAGCCCCATTTTTATCACCTGCTTCAGGACAGAGGCAAGCAGACCAAACAACATTCAACTGGCTATAATGTGTATGAGGGCATAGTGTCATCCACATCAGTCAACATGACTTGAGCCATTTAGGGATGGCACCTTTTATTTAGCTGAAAACTGCAATGTAGGGAGGCGGGCCAGTGACTTTGGAGGGCTGGACGGTGACATGGGAGGCGGTTGACATCAGGGGTGGGACTGGTGACATGGTGATCAGAGTTTGGCTGATCGCCATGTTATTAACTTCAATGTCCTGTCCGGATTTCCTAATTTGGAAATCTGGACAGGAACTTTTCACCCCGGCAGCTCTTCCAAAAACCGGGCTGTTCAGGTGAAAGCCACACTCTGTACAAGGAGGTGCACAGGTGGCCATTAGTGCTCTGTTGGTTGTGGATAGAGCAAGAGCTAGTATTTTGTGTTGTTTAGCTAAAGTCATGACCAGATTTACATAGCAGACACCCCTAGGCCCACTGCCATTCGTCACCCCCATCCCCTCCCTTTTATTAGCTCAAATTTTCATAATAGGGACCAGCGCAATGGGCCTTGGCGCACAGGAAATGTAAAAAACGGAATATTTTGCTGTGCATTCCCATTGTTTCTGAACCAATGTGGGTGTGGTTGAGCAGTATGCCACCCCCTAACATCCTGCCACCCTAGGCCCAGGCCTTGGTGGCCTTTCCACAAACCGGGCCTGCCTAGAGTAGAGGTTTGTGGATCTAATTGGGTCAGTGCAAGTGGAAGTTGTAACATTTGTCTTTATCTGTCTGTTTGTTTTCCTTGTGGGTGCACACTACTGAGTTTTTTTTTCCAATTTAGTTTGGTCTTTTATTTATTTATATATCTCTTTTATATCTCCATAATATTCCATATACATAGTCTTTCAGATTCAATATGCTTACACATAAATTTGATTCAATGTGATTCATTAATTTTAATGTGGGATAAAAATAATCCAGATATCCTCTGGTGGCCATTATTTTTATTATTAGTTGTGCATGCGTTTGCATGTATGTGCAGATTTGTCAAGGGTCGAATTAAAAATTCGAGGTAAAAAATAAAAAATTTCAAGCAATTTTTTGTGTACTTCAACTAGGGAATGGTCCACATTCGATTTGAATTTGCAAAAAATTTCAAAAATTTGAATTTCAAAATGTATCATATAATGTCTCTTTAACAATTTGTCTTCGACCATTCACCATCTAAAATTTGCTGAATTGCTGTTTTAGCCTATGGTGAACCTCCTAGACCCTATTTGGAGGCATTTGGTGGACTCTGAAAAATCAAATTTTTTTGGAGTAAATAATTTGATTTGAATTACAATGAATGCGCTAAAAATTTGAATTGATCAATTCAAACACAAACTATTCCCCCTCAATTTGAAAATTAAATTTTTAAAATAAATTTTGGTCTTTTTTAATTCCAATTCCAATGTAATGGGAGTTTAAAAAACATTATTTCTTTATTAGTGATGTTGGGGAAAATTGCTGAAGTAGCCACTTATTATTAAAAAATAACAAGTAATCAAAAAAGACAAAAGAGATCTTCTGTTGTCAAAGACATGAGCACTAAAACAAATGTGTCATGTCAATTCAATTCGAATTGATCGATTCGAACGATTTTATTGAACGATCGAATTTTCTTTTATTCAATCTAAAATAAGGATTCCCAATTCAGTAGCTTGATTCTGGCGAACTAGGTGGTTGAATAAAATTTTATTCGAATATTTGAATATTTTAATTATTCGAATTTGAATATTCGATGTTCGAATTTGCCTAATTTGCATATTTGAAGATTCGAATTCGAATTTATTTTAAATTCGATCAAACTTTGAATTATTCATGTGAATTAGTAAATCTGCCCCCTAGTGTTTTTTTTTTTTTTTTCATTTTTATAACATATAAGAATGAGGAGGATGTAGCTTCATCTTATCAGTTTGCCAGGTCTAAGCTGGTGTCGGAAACTCTAGAGAAAGGGATAATTTTATGGAAATTTTGTGCTTTACTGCATAGTAACGATCGGCGAAATGGCATGAAAATTTTGCTAGCGATGTACACTTTTGCTAGAGAATTGTCCTCTGCACCTGTTAGTAAATTGATGTCCCTGCAAATTTTCTCTAGCAACGGCCACTTCGCCCCTTAATGAATTTGCCCCTTAGTGTAGCAGTAGTTAACATTACCAATTGATCAGGGATAATGTAAAAAATAGCAGACATATTTTTAAGTTATTGGCAACATGTAGTCTTTTTTTTTTCAACTGAAAAAGCATTTGATAAAATGTGAATAGGAGGTCCTCTAATAATGTGTAGTAATAAGAGCAAAATCATATGCAATTTCACCTTTCCAGTAACTTGTGAATTCTGACACTGCAGAGTTATCATAACTACAGTCAATAAGACTTTGTAAATTTTGGAAAAGGGGTTGCTGTGATAAAATGGCCAAAGACTTCAATGATTGTGCAAAATTTTCACAGTTTTGCAAATTTTTTTAGTGAAACAGGATAGATTTTGCTTATCTACCAGGGCCAGAACTAGGGAACTAGGCAAATAAAGAACTAGGCAGAAAAGGCATGTTATAGGGTGCACCGCTTGGGGGGCACAAGGCACATACCTCTTGCCTGCACACCCCTCAGTGCCTCGGGTACTGGCTGCTCCTCATTGCTCCCTCATCTCTCACCCCCACTGCTGTCATCATTACACATGTGGGGGGGGGGAGTGGGGGTGGAGCAGGTTGCCTAGCTGACACGGCCAGCCTGACCCTCATATACAGATTAAGCCACTTTGGATTGTGCGTTTGACACAAAATAACTTAACTCAGACATTCCATTTAACTCACTTATCACAGAATATTGTGTCACAGCATCCCATCCAATTAAAGAGTTCACCATTGAAAACAGTGGTGCTTTGGTATGCTAATGAAAAGGTTAAATGCATTAAATGATTTAAGATGACTTTAGATAACACAGTTTCTTCAATTAGCCCTGAATCACGACACATTTAACAAACAAACCCAAGTGTCTGCATCTGTACATACACACATACATACAATGATGTAACTACAGAGGAAACAGAACCTGTGAGGCACGGGGCCTGGGTGTGCTTCCTCCATCGGGGAGCATGTTGGTGACCAGGGGGATCACCCATTATTTTATAAATCACCTATTGAATCAAACCACAAAGTTAAATCCTGGAACTACTGCAATATCCAGGCTAGTGGTAAATATTAGGTTCCCTTGTGTACATACATGAACTTTGGAATTTATTTAAGCAGGCTTAGTGGGTGAATTTGTGAAAGTGCAAGAAGTATGTATGGAGGCAAGATCTTCCAAGTTGTTCCTCCTAAGTGGTGCTTATGTGCACACTGAGCATACTGTACTTGCAGCTGCATTCCTAAATGAGCTGGTATTAGAAACATTTTTAGATTGGAAGCTCTTTTGGACAGGACCCTCTTTATTTCATATATTGGTTACGGTTGTTTCTTTTGTATGTAATCTGTATGTTCACCACTTAAATGTACTATGCTGTGGAATATGTTGCTATTTTACTTATATGTTGCTATTTTATTTTATAATACTATTGATGTAATGAAATATGTGTTATGTAGAAATACTGCAAATTGCATAGTATATGTAATAAAAAAGGTATTAACATTCAAGTCTTAACTTGCATGCACAGTTTTAAAAAACACACACGGAAAGCAACATAATGGGTTCTTAAGATAACAGTTAATGCTTCCTCCAAGCCACAAGACTGTGTACAGATTTGTCTCCATTCATTCTGGAAAAGTTTAGACTCCACAGTCAGTCCTCTTGACAACCTGTGTTTATAGCAACAGAGCAGCTAGTAAAACTCTTCAGAGAGCTGCTGAGGAATAACTCAGAGACACTAACTAAGAGACAAGAAAAGAAAGACAGTCCAAAGAAGGTAAGAACTAAGAGATTCAAAAACTGACTTTTGAGAAATAACTATTTTACTGTTTATTTGATCCAGCACTGTTGTTGTTGAAAAAACAAAAAGACCGTAACAAAGTGCTCATAGAATGATCACCATCAATGCAGAATGCTATTTGATCTGTGTAACAGAATTATTACTGATCATAAATTAATTTTATGTTCATCTGTATCTTAACAGAAGCTTTTACCTGCAACCTTTGTATTACTTGATTGAGTGGAGAATTAATAAACCAGGTTAGTTTGCATTCTCTAACTGGAATAAAGGCAATGACTTTCATGTATAAGTATTTCTCAAAGGGTATTTTGCATTAACTAGGTGCTCAGCAAATCAAATACATCATATCAAGTCTACCTCATACTGGAAATAGCTAAGACTACAGTGGGCATACATGTGTGCTTGTTAAAAAGCATAAAATGGTGCTCATTGAGGTCCAGGTATTTTTCTGCTACTTTGTTGCTTCCTGTTGGGATGTTCAAAGATGTTCATTGCTCAAGGTAACTAAAGAAAAGGTATCCTGCAGAGTGTCAGTAGAAGGAAAATAAGGCACTGCACATAACATATTGCCACATTATGTAGTTAACCAGTATTTCACTGTAGCCATTGCCATAAGCTGAGATGTGATGTTACCCTGCCTGGTATAGGGAGCATTCCTATGTATAAGAGCAAAAACATATAATGAGCTGTAGTCTTCTTTCTCATTCCAAGACACTGCATCTCTATTACTACTAGTACTATGGTTGTTAGGTTACAGCAACACAGACACCAGCGGCAGCATTAAGAAAGGGAATGATCTCTTGTGTCATTTCAAGGGAATGTGAGAATGGCCAAAAAGACAAAGATACTTCAAAAGTTATGTACTGGAAATAAAAGTGACAGTTATCATTAACTTATGTACATATATACATGTATTGATCAGGCATTTACAATCTTAGTGCTAATGGAAGACCAGGACAATCTTTACTTTTTCTATCATTTCAAAAAATAAAAACTTGATCCGATGCGACACGACTGTCGGATAAAAGTGCATCTTCATCCACCTGTGTAGTCCTGCCCTTAGGTGTAATAGCTACAACAAAATTGATTTTTTAACAAGGCTATGCAGAGTTAGCAGCACACTTCTTTTTGTAAAACACCTTATTACACCGTGAATTTTTTACTCCCATTTTACCTCCCTCTTGACAAGAACTTATTTTGTGTAAACTCTTGTCATCTTTAAAGAAACTCATTTGTACAAGGAGGGACCTGATCAGTACTGGCAGCTCTCTCTGTTCAGGAATTAGCTATGATATATGATGTCACATGCATATGTAAGTGCTGCTGAGTGACAGGGTTAAACAAAAGCTGGCTGGTAGATTTCTTGTGCAAATTCAGCTACAAAGCAGACTACATTCAAACAGGATAGATGTGTTCTGACTTCTTTGTGACTGTAACTGTATCTGCTCTGTGATCTATAGGATCAGGAAACTCAGGCTTATTAATAGTTGAAAGGCTTCATTAAGGCTTTTTTTCATAAACGTGGGCATAATATAGGCAGCTTCAATGCAGCAATAACCCTGCACCTATGCAGCGGCTTATTTAATAATAAAAGAACATAACTAAACAAATGGGGCAACTACCCATAACAATCAAAGAAATCATACAGTAGCTTTCATTCTCTGTCATGTAGGAGAATGTCGAATACCAAATGCCGATTTGTTGCTATAGGTAACTGTACTGGTACAATTTTGCAGTTATTTGTATCAGCCTTGTTATTCCACACATTTGCTGCCAAAGGCCTGTAAAGCATTTACTATGTTGCCTTAACCCTGCTAATGCCAGTAAAGTATAACAAAACACCTAGAGGATGTCAATCTGCAAACTGTGTTTTCACCTCTAATATTCAACATCAGTGCCAGTTTTAAGCACATCGGACCAATTTGGCCCAATTGGGCCCCGCACTTATGGGGGCCCTGCTCCAGTGCAAGCTCTGATTCCTATTCCCTTAATTCCCCAGTTGCCCAGCCTACCCCCATCCCCAACTGGCAGCCATCACTTGGACAGAGGGGAAAGCAGGCACTATTTGCCCATCCAGCTCTGTGACCCTGCGACAGAAAACAAAGTTCTTTCTAGGGGGCCCCACCAAAATGGTTCCAATTGGGCCCCACACTTGGTACGGCCGGCCTTGTTTAACATAACAGCAAGAAGACTGAGTTAATTAAAACATTGCCCCAAACACCACTAAACAGTCACCAAAGTGTATTTCTGTTGCATAGATTTAATTCCAAGGATGCTGGATAGTTGAAAGAATCAGATAACTAGTACTAGTATGCAGTGACATACTGTATTATTACCTCACTTATTGCACTATAGTCTAAAAACTAAAAAGGCTTTTGTTGATCTTTCTGTATAATGTCTCCAGGAAGTTGTTGTTACTGAGATTTACAAGATTGTGTCAGCTGACACACACAGTCACGTGACTCCTCAAGGGCTACTGACCTCATGCTTGGTTAGTTTTCCATGGAAACCAATAACCAACACAAGCATTAGTGAGTCAGATTACTAATGTACTGTAATGATTTATTGTTTAGAAGAGTAGGAATGACTCACTTTTATTGTAAGGTAATATAATGCAGAACAGGGTAGTCTTCTAAAAGATCAAAATTACTGTATCACATAAAATCACAGTGCTACGAAATAAGTTGGCGCTATAGAAATGCATGTTAATAATAGTAATAATAATAATGCATATTTAAATTTCACATAGAAGTTGGTGGTTCAATTTTTCTTGTTTTAAATAATACATATCCTATATTACTTTTCAGCAGGTCATGGTCCCCCTCTAGCAGGAGCCAATCTCTCCGGGGGTCCCAGCATGCTCTTGTTGCAACCTGTTTTTTGACCCCCCCATATTCAAAGGGGTTGTGGGGATACTGTCATATATAATTCAGCTCCAACAGAATTCTGCGCTGAAATCCATTTCTCAAAAGAGCAAACAGATTTTTTTTAGATTTAATTTTGAAATATGACACAGGGCTAGACATATTGTCAATTTCCCAGCTGCCTCAAGTCATGCTCTGATACATTTCAATCACTCTATACTGCTGTACTGCAAGTTGGGTGATATCATCCCCCCAACAACCTAACAAAAGAACAATGGGAAGGTAACCAGATAACAGCTGCCTGGTAGATATACTGTAAGCACAGCACTCAATAGTAAAAACCCATGTCACACATGACTCCTTCAGTTACAGTTGAGAAGGAAAAACAACAACCTGCCAGAAAGCAGTTACATCCTAAAGTACTGGCACTTTACAAGTCACATGACCAGGGGCAGCTGGGAAATTGACAAAATGTTTAGCCCCATGTCAGTTTTCAAAATTGAATACAAACAAATCTGTTTGCTCTTTTGAGAAATGGATTGCAGTGCAGAAGTCTGCTGGAGTAGCGCTATTAACTGATGCCTTTCGGAAAAAAAACATGTTTTCCCATGACCATTTAAAATAACTTTTAGTATGGTGTAGAGAGGGCTATTCTGAGGTCATTTCCAATAGGTTTTAATTTTATTATTATTTGTGTTTTTGTGTTATTTAGCTACTTATTCAACAGTTCTCCAGTTTCTAATTTCAGCATTCGGGTTACTAGTGTACAAATTACTGTACCTTGCACTAATTTGAATAGGAAACTGGAATATGAATAGGAGAGGGCCTGAAAAGAAAGAGGAGTAATACAAATTAGCAATAACAATACATCTGTAACCTTACAGAGCATTTGTTGTTTAGATGGGGTGAGTGACCCCATTTGAAAGTTGGAAAGAGTTACAAAAAGAAGGCAAATATTTCAAAAACTATGAAAAAGAAAAGTGAAGTCCAAATGAAAAGTTGCTTAGAATTAGCCATTCTATGCCATACTAAAACTTAAAGGTGAACCACCCCTTTAACAAATTGAAAACATTTGTGCTGGTGCAGTTACTCATGGTAATTAGTAACATATTTGCTTTTAAAAAGGCGAACTGTAAATGCTACCTGCTACTTAGTTACTATAGGCAATTAGACCAGTAGCAAACTTTGAAACATTTATTACATAACTCTTATCATTGTGACTCATTTTGAACATTGGTCTGTATGGGACTGAGTTATTACATACTTTGTAAAATTGTTTTTCATGCAACTGTGTTGCCTTAAACATGTGTGACTGTTTTTTGTATCTTATAACATTTCTCAGGAAGAAATTATAAAGTGCTTTGTGCAATATAGCAATGCTCTGCATTCCACCAAGATATTCTAAATGTTACATTATTTCTCTCATTTCGATTATATAGCTTAGTGCCCAGTACCCTCTCTCATTATAATGCATTTCTCTACCATTTTTAACATTGCTATCTGTCATTTCCTATTACCCATTTTTCTGTATAAATCATTTGTGTAAATCATCTTTCATGTGTGTTGCTACACTTTGCTGTTTCATCTCTGGATAGGAATAAGTCCCAGCCACAAAATGAATCCCATTAACCTATTGCTGCTGGGGCCTATGTGTTCCTTTCACAAACACATTCATGTGATACATTTTCAGTAGTTGTTGGTAACCACTCTGCTTCCCTTCCCAGCTTCCAAATGATTAATGAGCTCTCTTTGCACCCTGAGGGGAATGTATGTACACAAGATGCTACATCAGAAGATGCTCAGCTCTGGGAAACATTCACTCGTCTGAAACCCTACACAGCCCCCCCCCCCCCCCCCCCCCCCCCCGTTTCAGCATAATCGCATACCGATTTCCCTTACACTTCTGTAATATAAAAAACACTTGAAATCTGTCTGCAAAGCATACTCAATGACAGTCCAGTTAAAAATACAATTCTAGGCATTTCTCCTGTTTCGCTTTTCCATGCTAGCCATTGCTTTTAGTTGAAATGGAAGTAAAATTGTTAGATACTGCAAGACATAGCTCATTTTATGGGTCACTTTTTAGTATTTTGCTAAATCATATCAAACAAATGGACAAATTGATTTGTTTTAATCTCTTTAGCCTAATCAAGGAAGTCTAAATGCAAGTGAGGGGTGCAAAACCTAAAGTTTTAGTATGCCAATGGCCAACTAAATTAATCAGCTAAACTTTTTGACCATATCATTACAAGTACACCCAACTTAAGACCTTAATTTCTCTACTGCATTCAACCAAAGGTTAATTGATTGGTTGGATCATCTACAGGAATATTATCAGACAAATTATTTTAAAAAGGGGGTAGAAAATAAGAGCCGTGCCTCACAAGATGACTATATGTGGCAGGTTGTTAATGTATTCCATTATTTTCTATGAGTACAGTCAGTTCTGTAAATTTGTGTTCTGTATGGCTTTGATCTAATATTTTGATCAGATGCTGATTTTATTTACCACTTCCTTCTACAGGGAAATGCCAAAGAAGAAAAGTGGGCCAAAAGGTAAGAAAATCACCTTAAAACAGGCAAAGAATTCCATTAAGATTACCTTTGATGGGAAACGCAGGCTAGATCTTTCAAAGATGGGCATAGTAGCCCTGCCCAAATGTCTTCTTAAACTGTGTGATGTGGAAGAGCTGGACCTAAGCAGAAATCTAATTCGAAAAGTGCCTGACTGGATCCAGCGCTTCCAGAACCTACGCTGGCTAGATTTACACAGCAACCAGATTGAGAAACTTCCAGAATCCATTGGTCAAATCCAGGGACTGTTGCACCTCAATGTTTCTAATAACAAGATCACTGCAAAAGGAATACCCCTGGAGATAAATCAGCTCAAAAATCTCCGTCTTCTCAACCTTGGACTAAACACTATTGACATGCTTCCAAGCTCTCTGGGGGCACTAAAGGAACTGAAGGAGGTAGGGCTTTTTGATAACCAACTCACAAGTTTACCCACCAGCATCATAAAGTTACCTAAACTCAAAAAGTTAAACACAAAAAGAAATCCTATTCCCCCAACAGAGGAGGAGCTAGATGAAGCCCAGAAGGATACAATTCTAAGAGTGGAAGCTCTTTATCTGGTAGATGAAAAAGACCTATGCCAACCATGCCTTGGTAAGTGTCAGGAGGAAAGAAACAAGATTAAAAAATTAAACAATCTTGGTCCATCAACACTGAAGAAGCCAATCTTTACCAACTTGGTGACTCCAAATTCTACGGCCAAAGAAACCCAGGCTGAGTGGAGGTGAAAATTGGACTGAACCTCATATAGAAATAAGTGGGGTAAAGGAAGAAGGATTCAAATAAAATAAAACCAATGAGTGTAGACTTATTTAGGTAGTGACTAAAGGTTGGTGGGTGGGGGAGCAATTATCCTTTCTTACTGTAAGAGATAGATCTCAGAGAAGATTAAGTCAAAACAACTGGTAAAGTAGCATCCTATTGATAATAAATCAGTAATCAAATGGCATTAATGGCATAAAGGTGATAATATTGTTGCATACCTGCATTGTTCATGTGATCTATTTGTCCGCTGGGTAATACTGTAGGTTGTTTGCTAAATATGTAGGGAACAAGAACTAGGTCCAATATGCTACAGCTTCCCCTGACTTTTTTCAGATGCATACATTTAAGCAACTACCTGGAAAAACAAAATATTGCTATTCTTGCATTTTATAACGATGGTCAAATAGGCTAATATCCAGTGAACTAATAGTTCATGTAACAGAAATGTAGGAACATGAAAAGTTATTCATATTATGCATAGCTTTCCAAATACTTTAATGATCTAAACTTAATGACCCAGAGCATTACAGTAGTTAGAAGGCTATGCAAACTCTACCAGGAATTTAGCAGCTTCTTCAATATGTAACTGAGGTTCCTCACTACTCTATTGTCCTTTGCTTAATCTGTATAACTGCATGAAGTATGCATGGTTGCTCGAACAACCTACATGTAGGTGTCCCCCTCTCCTGGCTCCTAAAAGCAAGGGCACGCACAGTGGATTGTCCACTTTCCCCTGCAGGCGGTTATATAGAGGTCGAGGAAAGCAGCTCCGCTCTTATATGCACACTCTTGTAGCTGTTGACAAGCCTGGAGTTAGCAGTCAATCCACTTTGTGTGCCCTTGCCCTAAATGTCTGGTGTGAATCTGGCATGATATGCAGAGGGTACTCAGACCTTTAGAAAAAGGTGCTGCCTGAATTAGCACTAAGGGGTGTTTCTTGCACTTTTTCCTTCACTGATTTAGAAATCCTTTTTTTCAGACAATGAAAATAAAAAAAAACATAAAATCATGCCAATCATTAAATACAAAAAAAAATGCCTTTTTATTCCCTTCACAGAGATTGCATTTATTATTAAGGGGCAGATTAACTAAGGGTCGAATTCAAGGGTTAAAAAACCCTCTAATTCAACCGTGGTAATACTTTCGAATTTGGAGGATTTTTACTGCAATTCGATTGGTCGAACGATAGAATAGAAAAATTAGATTGATCGATCAAATCTTTAACCATTCGATCGAATTTTTTTATTCAAACAAACTTTTTGAATCCCAATTCGGTAGCATTGATCTGGCGAACTAGGCAGTTGAATAAAAATTTAAAGGGGAAGTACTTTGACTGTCGAATAGTTCAATATTCGAATAGATTTTTATTTGAATCATTCGAATTATTTGACTCGATCAAATTTTCAAAATTCACTGGTCAAAGTGGTCTTCAAAAACATTCGAAAATTCGAATTTGAAACTTTTTGTGAATTTAGTAAATCTGCCACTAAATGTGCTACACAAATGAATATTAAAACTAATTAAATATGTAACAAATTATTTAACTGCAGCCTTGGAATTCATGAAGGGTTAAGTTATAATCTGTTAACCTCATGGGTGTTATGACTGTGAAAAGGTTGTCCCTCTGTTAAAAGAGAATACATTTTATAATTAGAAGGACAGAAAAGTCATATTGTAGTGTCTCTGACACTGCATCTTAAAACATACAACCCTTGATTAGTTATTTCGTTTCTGGTGCCATGGTATATATAGTTGTCCTATTATGCCTCCTTTATTTGCTATAAAACACCTTGGGCCCTATTTATAAAGCATCAGAACAGTGCACTGTGCTTGAATGAGATAAGCACCAGTATAGCTCCTCCCTATGCAATATACTTCAAGTGCACTTTAATATTCAGAAAACAGAAGGAAACTGCAACCATAAACTAACTAAGCTTTTTCCTATTATAGAACTAGTAATATATAGGTGGGGAACTGGGCATACACTATAAGATCTGGTCGGTGAGGTCACCAAACAATCGGAATTTTAACAAATGATTAGAAACAATAGGGAGCATCTGTCCTATATTTACCACTTCTTCCCAATCACCTTGTGCTGACAGACAAATGGGGAGTATGAATCTATTCAAGCAAAGATTGATGTAACATTCAGTTATACAATACAGGACTCTGCTTCTACAACATTTGCAATAGAACTTCAAAAAGTACTATGCCATGCTCTGACATTTGAGAATTATTTGTGCCTTAGCCAGTCCCAATAGTGAAACCAGTGATATACACCAGTGACAAACATTACCATTTTAATTGACACAATGGTTGGTGGTAGGTTACTGACAAGTTAACAAAAAACTAAGGCAGAGAAAAATATAATGCAGGGCTGTTGGGAAAATACCTTATATATTGACAGTCTTCATCAGCTGATTTCACTTTTGAATTTGACATCGAAGATTGGAACCTAGAAAGATCAGACAGGGACAAAATAGTAAGGAAAATGGTAAATAGTATGGAAATGTGCACATAAAGGTTATGCACACAGTTTGCAACAGAAACATTAAGGAGACGTAAACTGACATGATATACTTTATTCCCATAAATGAGAACCAATATGAGAAATGCAAAGAAAATAGACCTATAAGTTTCACACAGACATAAAGCTGTAGATAAGTGCAGTAATGCTCATTGTAGAATACTCCTTTACCCTTTCATTGCTGTGCTCACATCTTTATTAGGAAAAACTAAGAATTTCGAAGTCCGGTTCCTCAAATATATTTCCAGAGCTATTTCCTATAAAAAAGAAGCAATGTCAATTGTCAATAAAAAAATAAAAGAGCAAAATATTTGCATAAAAGATGTTATCCATGAGGTCTGCTGTACCTGCATGAGAAAACGCATGGGCTGCAAATCTAACAGATCCTGGAATGGATAGCGCTCAATTTTTGGGTTCCTTCTAACTGCTTTTATTTTAGACGATTCCAGGCTGTGTTCAGCATCTTTAGGGCTCCCGGTAAGTGTATCCTTATAACACAAGTCATAAATAAATGGGTCTTCAATGCTGCAAGAAAGTATATTAAGCCATAATTTAAACTGGCATTTTCACATTTTGCTTTTTATGATTGCTAATATACACACCCTTGTAATATCTTGGAAGGAAGATGATGTTTTACTGTACCTCTCATCAGCCCACAGACTGATTACTCACAGTAGTCAATAAGGTGCAATAATGAATTGGCGAGCACAAGCAATGGCACCTTTGTGGAGATGGCTTAGCAGGCTAAAGATGCACCTTTAGGTCTACCAGCTGGTGGTTCAGATCACCTCCAGTAGAAATATTTAGGGGGGTATATACTAGCCTGAATCCAACTATGGTCCCTTCACTTTACATTGTATTTCTTTCTTTATTTTGCTTTATTTTCAGGCCCTCTACTTTTAATTTTGTGCTAAAAACTGGTGTTAGGTAATTAGACCTAGAAACATGACAGTTAAACTTCAAGACTGCAACCTGCAGAACATATTTTGAAAAAGTGTTAAAAAACACAAATAATTAAGACCAGCTGCAATTGTTTTAGAATGATGCTGTCTAAATCAGATTGTAATAATGTAATTGTTTCATGAAATGCACCATTTAAATTATGTATCATTATATATTTAACAAAAATAAATAAATACAACCTTGCTGAAACATATTATGTCACATTGAAACATGTATGAGTACAGCATGTACATATTATTAGGTCAATGACACACAGGGGCAGATTTATCATTGGTCGAATTTCGAATTAAATTTTTTTTTACAAATTTAATAAAAGGGAAGTAAAATCCTTCATATTCGACTATCGAATTAGAAGGATTTTACCGCAATTCGATTGATTGAATAAAAAAAATTTGATCAATCAATCGTTCGGATCGATCGATTCCAACAGTTTAATCGATAGGTCGAATTTTTTTTTTATTCAATCTAAACTGATGATTCCCAATCATCCCAATCATTGGTTCTGGTGAAGTAGGCGGTCGAATAAAAATTTAAAGGGGAAGTTATTCAACCATCGAATAGTCGAATATTCAAATAAAATTTTATTCGAATATTCGAATTATTCGAATTCATCTATTTGATGGTCGAATTTGCCTAATTTGCATATTCGAAGATTCAAATTCGAATTTAATGAAAATTCGATAGAACTTCGAATTATTCATGCGAATTTAGTAAATCTGTCCCACATTGTATTCTGGTGCCTGTATTAAATTGCATAAAAATTTATTTAAAAAATCTAGAGGGCATCTGTGGGTGCACTGGAAAAAAGATTGGATCACATATTTTCTATGGTTTTAAAGTTATTTCTACAAATCCAAATGCAGCTCAAAGTGACATGCCCTATCCCTTATCCCTTCCTGACTTTTTGCTCCTCTTAATTCTGGAAGTACCATTTACTTAGGCAGATGCTGAATGAAAATGAAACTGCAGTCATGATTCAAATGTCACATTAGTCACAAAAAGACAAATAAAAGGAAAACATGTCAGAAACACCTTAGGGGCAACATGTTCACATAGAGGTATAGAGATATATGTAGACTGTCTTCCTTTTTTTTAGAAAAAATACTGTCCTTCCTACCCCTGTTAATTATAGCTAGCTGTATGAAATTACCCTTATGTGAAATCATGTACAATATATTTAAAAGTTGCCAATCTTTACTTTTTTTGGACAGTTAAATTTAGGCTTCATTTATAGCTGGGAGTGAGAGTGTTCTCAAGACACCACATGTAGTCTTTTGGTCCCCACTTGCTTGAAGAAGGTGGTTTGCTGAATGGCCTGAGGTAGAGGTAGGCCTCAGTATGTAAAGTAAGTGCTACAAAATATTTTTATTCACACTCCAGGAGTGAGAGGCAGGACCAGGGTAGTCAGAAGATCAGCCAAAGGCTCCAAAAAGAGGTCAAGAAGGGATAGTACCCTGCGGTGTCACACACCAGTATAGGAACTCAAGCAAACAAGCTGAAGAAAAAGAGATTCTTAAGACATTCCTGCATAGATATACCACTGTGAACATCTGGTGGTGCTATTTCACTAATCTGCAAGTACTCCCTCTGAGGAGTTGGGAACAATACAGTGCTGATTATAACAGTTACAGAGGGATGAAAGTGGCTGAAGCATTTATGATGTGATTTGTACCATCTAGCAGTGCTGACATTGTGTAACATCCAGTCAATAAAGAATTATTATTTTGTTTTGAAAAGCACTGGCACCCAAGTTCATTTGAAAAATTAGCTTTGTATGTGATGCAGTGTTGGCCCATCTGAGTAAAAGAGTTGAATTCAACAAGTACTCTACCAGGAACTGCAGGAGTTGCCTGGCTAAGTCTGCAGGGCTACAACTGATGGTAATGCAGTGTGTGAGCACCTTTTGTTCAAAAAGGCAGTACATGAAATACTATATGCTGGTCAGAATCTTATTATGCTATAATCTTTCATGGATTTTGTTATTTTGTCATATTTGGGGGTTCACTTAGGGGCTGATTTACTGAGGGTCAAGTGAATATTCAAATTTAAAAAATGTTATATTCGAAGTAAATTTTTGAAAAACTTCGACCATCGAATAGGTTACTTCGACCATTTGATTAGAATAGTCCAATGGTAAAATCCTTCGACTTAGAAATTGGAAATACTGTCTCTTTAAAAATACTTAAATTTTTTTACTTTGCCAAATAAAAGCTGGCAAAGTGCTATGTTAGCCTATGGGGATCTTCTAGACCATTTTTCTATTTTTCTATCCATTTTTTATTTTATCAAGAAAAATCCTTCGATCGTACATTAAAATCCTTCGATTTTTCTTCTGCAGGAATGCCAAATTCGGTGAAAAATTCTTCAACTTCGATATTCAAAGTCGAAGGATTTTAATTTGATGGTCGAATTTCAAAGTATTTTCCACTTCTAAATTCGACCTTTAGTAAATCAGCCCCTGTATGTTTCAACCTGGGAGAGGAGTCTATGTTAAAAACACAACCAGTTACTTGATGAATGTCCTACCAGAGGACAAAAATAAAGCAATTTGCCATTTAAATCAAAGCTTGGCAATATGCTGACCATATGCATTCAAGTGTTGTAGGCTTGTAGTATAAATTCATCTCAACATCCTTGGTACAGTGGGTATCAATTACCAGTCTCTAAGATGAGAGCAGGAAATGTAACTTGGATACTGACCACTTTACCTATTTTATTATTTATGAAGATTCTCATGGGCATTCAGAGAACACATACATAAAATGTCCTGTATTTACTTGTTTTTAGTGTATTAGTGAATGGGGTTATCAGCACAACTACAACTACAGTTTTTTTATATATTACCTTGACTTTCCATGTGTAATGCAAGTAACATCGCCTGAGGTGGAGAGAGTGAATTGAGGACACAGGTAGAAATGATTTCTCCCAAACATAAGGATCCCTTCTGTGATCAAATGTGCCTCAACTAAAACCATGGGTATCTTTAAAAAAATCTGCAGACAGAAGATTATACAGTTTCAATAAAAGTACACAGTCCAGACATGCAAAATTATTGTAAATACCATGCATATCCCCACTATTAATGAATTCTTATGTGCAGGTCATCAAAAATAAAGTAGAAATTAAAATCATTGAGGACAGAAGCAAACTAACAGTTTGTGAAATTAAAACTGACACATAAGCAGGTGAAAAAATGTAAATAGTTCGGCAATACTACAGTTCCACCAACCCCTATGGTTGGTCCGTAGGGTAATTCCTTTACAGGAACCTATATAAGGAAGTTCAGGAAGCTGTGCACTTCCTCTTTTGGTCTAGAAATATCTTGAGGCAGGACCATTTTAGAAGAATGACTTCTTTAGGGTTAGCTAGTGGTAGTATTGAAGTGTGAGTTCATGCTAGGAGTGGAAGGTAGGTAATTTAGTGAGAAAGGACAGTCTGTTGTCCTGATGAGGAGTGAGTAGATTGGGGTAGATTGCCTGAGGTGATTGTGCATCATCTAGGGAATTTGAGCATTCAGGTGTCAGTTTGATTGTACCTACAGAAGCTGTAGTGAGACAGCTGAGAGAAGCTTGTATGCTATTTGTGGACAGGACAGAAAAGAGGGGAAGCCTACAGAGAGTAAAGGAGAAGGGTCCCCGGAATGGTTAACAGTACCCTGCTAGTGTTCATCAACATCATGACAAAACTGGAGGCCATGTAAGATGAATGCTGTGTAAGAGGGAGAGCATGATAGAAAACATTTGGAGAAGTGTTCATTGTATAACTGATATTCTTGAGTCAGCACCCAGTCCCCCCGGGCTGTTACCTGCCCCTGCAAGAGACTGATTTCAATGAAAGTCTGCCCTGGTGCATCTGGTTCATCACACAGCTGTGTACAATGTATGCTTATTGCAGCAAAGGCTGTGTATCTGTTCATGACTTTAATGGGTGTCAACCAGCCATGGGTGACCCTGTTATAGACACACATAACTATTTTGTTAGCAAAAGCTTTTGTTGTGCTATGGCTCACAGATGACAGGTGCTAATGTCTCTGGACTACACAGGACAATTGCAGGCAACTCCTATTCAAAGTAGGGATGAACCAAATCCATTATTTTAGGATTTGGCTGGATTCAGAATGCTTTTTGAAAGATTCGGGTGAATACTATACCAAATCTGAACCCTAATTTGCATATGTGAATTGGGGAAAAAGGGAGACATTTTTTTTTAAAAGATTTGACTTCCTTGTTTGTGATTTTTACTTAGTTTCACCAGGGACTTGGATTCAGCAATATCCGAATCCTGCTGAAAAGGGAAGAATCTTGGCCAAATCACAAACTGCATCCTGGATTAGGAACAAACCTAATTCAAGATAAATAGGGTGAACCTCAAGAATGTTGTTCCAACCCACAGAGCTACATAAACACAAAAATCCCTCTGTGTGCCATTAATCTTTCAACTAAAAATGGCATTGTACTTTTCACATTAAAAGACAGGAAATATTTAGAAAAACCTTTTTTTTGATGAGCAAAGCTCTAACACTGAGAAGTGTACACCAACTATTTACAATTTAGTAAAACTAACATAACACATAGGAGCTGGAATATAAACAGTACCAATGTATTCTTCTCATTAATTAGTTATCTGAAAATACCTTCCTGAGAGTCAGGAACATAGAGGTTATTACAGGGTATTAAGAGGTTATTACAGTTATTAAGAGGTAATTGCAGGCAATCCTACCTTATATTTGGAATTCTCAGTAACAAGATATGAGGCTCATCTGCTTGAACTGATCTTTTCTATATACTGAATTATAGATCCCCTTTAAGTGTGGTTATATAATGAGTGATGCCAACAGTGCTGACAACTTAGATATGAGATAGGGATGAGCAGTACTACCCCGAGAGGTCCATATCAGATATATAATTGTCTTTATATGTTTATAGGTGAGTTTTGTGGGTGAATATTAAGAATGTAATGCAATCCCTCCCTCACCCTGTTCCATTGTGAAATCATAGACACTCTGATTTGAAGTCTCTTGGCTTTCCATAGTGGTTGGTGCACATATTCTCTGGAAGGCAGAAGAACTTCAAGACCTAGAATCCATTACTTCATAAAGGAAAAAGCTTATGGACTAGTTGCATTACACTATGAACCTGAGAGGGGTGATGAACAGACCTGGATTTGTGGCAAGGCCACAAAGGCCCGGGCTTAGGACGGCAATGTTTCAGGGGCTCCATGCGGCCCTGCCTAGGGCCTGGTGATGAATTTGTCCTGATTGGCAGACACTAATGATTTCTTTTCAATCTGTTTTTTCCTTTCCTCCACCCGCCACTGTACACTTGTGGATTATTCCAGAGGCAGTGCTAAGAAAGCTACCATGCACTGATTGATAGTGGGCATGAAGCCAGCTGGAGGCCTTAACCAGTGCAGTTGTTTGCATTTGTTGGGGGAAAAAAGCAAATTGCACAGATTTGCACACATTAATAAATGAGGCCCCATATGAACTGAACTTCTAGTGATATCACCAACCTAATTGATGCACATCAAGGGCAATATATTTGCAGTTAATATTAGCAAAAATATGCACAGAAGTAACAATTTAGCTATAGCTGTTACTGGAATATATCAAAAGTGTGCAAAGCCAATCTGTTTTAGACATACACAGCCATTATGTTGAACAGTCTGTTACACACAGTGAACGTTACCAGCAGTCTGACACAAGTCCTGCTGTGTATAACAGGCTCCCTGCACTCGCACCATTTGCTACTGTGAATGACTAGCACAGAGCAATCCTGCCTCAGGCTGACATATAACAATTACAGGAACAGTCAGAGAAGCTTGTTCCTGCATATACATGACCCCATTCTCAGCAGGATAATTCTTTACTTATGAAAATCACTTAATGCTTTACACATCTTCAACTTTCATACTGACAATCTTTAGTACAGAGGGATTTATCCAGGGATTTTTCAGTGGGGAAACTAAAAGTTTGGTTCACTTGCCAAATAAACAGTACAAGTGATACTATGATTTGTATTTAGCGATGTTTAAGCATATCTTCTAGAACTGGGCAGATTTTACCACATAGATTGTGATCTGGGTGATGGAGAGCCAGTATACTAAATAACATAAAATGTATACATAGGTATAGGATTTGTTACCTGGAAACCGATTATTCAGAAAGCTAAGAATTACAGGAAGGTTGTCTCCATTTAATCAAATAATTAAAAATTTTAAAATTAATTTCCTTTTTCTCTATATTACTTAAACAGTACTCAGTTTTTAGCAGACTTAACCCTTTAAGTGCCAGCAGAATTTTGCATTTCTTTTGCACTCACTGACAGATGTTTTTAAAAAAAAATTTGTGCTCTCACACTTTAGGGGCATTTCCTGGGGGGGGGGGAATTCCCCTAGGAAAACGATACATTGTTGAACCGGAGCTTTCTAAATCTGCTTGAGTTTTTGTGTATTTCCACTTCTGAAACAAGATTTAGAGCTTGTAATACCAAAATAAATTGAAATTGTTTAGGAATTTATACCAGAAAAATATTTTATGCACAAAAATATTTTTTTGGAAAGCATCAAGTGTCTTGATCATGCCAATACCAGATATGTGAAGATTTCTGACTTTTGTAGATCAAAAACTCCCAGCAGTAAATTACTGAATTTCAAAGCACTACAGTACTGTGGATTCCAAAGCCAATAAATTCTGGAACAAAAGGTTTACTACAGGAAACCATATATTTTTGAAAAGCACAGATTCTGTTGAATCCAAAATGGGTTACTATGTCTACTTTCAAAGCTTTTCTGAACTTAGTGGTTTTTATAAAAATTTATGAAAATGCAGAAAAATTACCTCGAAACGTTCATTTTGCAACTTTGTACCAAGACAAATATCCTAAACATGAATACTAAGGGTCCATTGAACAGTTTGATGCCCATTGTGCATAGGATTAACAAAGTATCTGGTGTTTAGAGTTCCCAGAATAAAGTTAGCTCATTCAACTTGTCCCAGAAGTCACATCAGCTACTGAAAAATCAACAGATTTACTGCATTTTTTGGAGGTTAAAAATACAAAAAATACTTTGACCCCCTGTGTTGGTAAGTAGCAGTCCCTGCACAGATACACAGATTTATTTCAACTTGATGAACATGAAGTGGTTATGGGAACATTTTAAAATTACTGCACCCCTAAGGTGAATGAGACATATGAAAGATTTATCTTTAACTCCAGAGTGCAGACTAATTGAAAGCATAGATGAATACATAACAGACCTCAAGATGAAAAACAGAACATGTAACTTTGGTCACCTGAGAGATTCATTAAAGGGGTTGTTCACCTCTGAGTTAACTTTTAGTATAATGTATAGAGTGATATTCTGAGACAATTTGCAATTGGTTTTCATTTTTTATTGTTTGCGGTTTTATAATTATTTAACTTTTTATTCAGCAGCTCTATTTTGCAGTGTCAGCAATTTGGTTTCTAGGGTACAAATTACCCTAGCAACCCTGCATTGATTTGAATAAGAGACTGGAATATGATTAGGAGAGGGACTGAATATAATGATAAGTAATAAAAAGTGGCAATAACAATACATTTGGAGCCTTACTGAGCACTTGTTTTTAGATGGTGTCAGTGACCCCCATTTGAAAGCTGCAAAGAAACTGAAGAAAATTGCAAATCATTAAAAAACTATGAAAAATAAATAATGAAGACCAATTGAAAAGTTTCTTAGAATTGGCCCTTCTACAATATACTAAAAGTTAATTTGAAGGTGAACCACCCCTTTAATCAGAGACAGAGTTGTAATTGGATATAATGATCAAAAAGTGCAGGAAAGATTGTTAAGGGAACAGGATCTTACAGTAGAAAAAGCTTTAAGAATTTGTCAAGCAGGTGAACTCACAAAACAGCAGCTCAATGTGCAAACAGGAATACGGTTTCTATAGTCAGAGAGTGGCCAAATCCTCAGTCACACCAAGGGTTCACACAAGTAAATCTGATTTTAAAAGGATACAGTCATGGGAAAAATACATCAGTTAATAGTGCTGCTCCAGCAGAATTCTGCACTGAAATCCATTTCTCAAAAGAGCAAACACATTTTTTTGAATTTCAGGGGAGCAGGGGAAGCTGGGAAATTGACAAAACGTCTAGTCCCATGTCAGATTTCAAAATTGAATATAAAAAAATCTGTTTGCTCTTTTGAGAAATGGATTTCAGTGCAGAATTCTGCTGGAGTAACAATATTAACTGATGCATTTTAAAAAACATGGTTTCCCATGACAGTATCCCTTTAAGAAAGGCAAAGGGAAAATTGATGCAAGATTTACCAAAATAAATGCAGTGATGGACAGCAGCAATTAGGAGAGTCTGGCAGAGATCTATGTGAGTAGTGTCAGTAAAAGCATGGAAGTGAAAAAATATGTACTATAGTCATTGATACAAATGGTTCCCTGATTAAGTATAAAGTGAACATAGGGGCAGTAAAGTAAAACATCGGTGCTTAAAGGAATTGTTCAGTATAAAATTAAAAACTGGGTAAATAGATAAAAATGTTTTCAATATAGTTAGTTTATCAAAAATGTAATGTATAAAGGCTGGAGTGATAGTAAGTCTATCTAACAGAACAGAAAACTACTTCCTTCTTTTCAGCTCTCTTGGTTTACACAGACTGGTTGTCCTAGTTACCAGGCAGTATCCAATCAGTGACTTGAGGGAGGGCCACATTGGTCATAACTGTTGCTTTTGAATCTGAGCTGCATGCCGAGGATCAATGGCAAACTCACTGAACAGAACAGCACAGCGTATGTATTTACCCAGTTTTTATTTTTACCCTGAACTATTCCTTTAAGGCATATAATGAATCGGAAATCCCATTAGTAGGAAAATGCACACTCACTCTTACTTAGGGCAAGGCAAGTAAGCATGAATTTGCAGTAGTTTGTATAGTGCTGAAACAATTTCTCACAGTCGAGTGAAACCAGCAAAAACCTGCAAAAGTTCTAGCAATTAAAATAATTGCCAGTTCCAGTAATAAAAAAGAAATGCAGAGATTCATGGGTATGTTAAACTACCTTGTCAATTCCCAATCTGGCAGACAAGATGCCCCATACGAGGAGCTTGTTGTCAAAGCATGCTGAGTGTAACTGGACAGAGAAGCAGGAAATTAGTTCAAATCCCTAATCTCTTTGTTGTGCACAGACTCTGGAATATTTTGAAATACATCGTCCTTCAAAAATATCAGCAGATGCATCCAAAGATTGGAATAGGTGTAGTTCTACTACAACAATATGGTAAGGAATGGCACAACCAGTTGCATATGCATCCCGTCCATTCACACACACACACACACAGCACAAAGATGCACAAATAGAAAAAGAGACTCTTGGTATTGCTTTTAGATGCGAAGAATTCCACAACTTTGTGTATGGGACAAAATTTATAGTTGAAACAGATCACTGTTTACCATCACATAAAAAGAACAATGGAAAGCTCATCCACCGATTCAATGTTTGTTATTGAAATTGTAGACTGCACAGTAGAATAAACACCAGGGGGCTGATTTACTAAGGGTCGAATTTCGAAGTGGAAAATACTTCGAAATTCGACCCTCAACTTTTTTGGGGGGGTATTTTCGATCGAATGAAAATCATTCAAATCATTTGAACGATTTTCATCAAAATCCTTCTAATTCTCAGAACTTCTCAGGACAAGTTCTGTGAGATCCCCCATAGGCTAAAATGGCAATAGATGAATTTTAAGAATGTTTAAAGGGCCAGTACTTAGAAATTTGAATATTCTAATTTCTTCAAATCGAATCAAATTTTGGGCTAATCTATTGTTGAAGTAGCCCAAAATTTGTTTGAAATTCGAATTTTTGAAATTCAAATTTTAATTCGACCCTTAGTAAATCAGCCCCCAGGTGTTGTGTTTCGATTGCCGAGGATGAGCAGAGTATAACAGTGCTTTATTAGCAGGCTCCTACAACCATTACACAACAGTAACATAAACCCTATAATTTTTAAGCAGTCCAGAAGGTACCATGTATGTACACAGTATAGCTCACACCACACCAGGCAGGTTCCTTCTAGTTGCAGATGCATTATCAAGGACATGGAACAAGGACACTGTTGCATCAGATAGTGAAAAGGAATCAAGTGTGAAAATACATGTTACTAGTGTTATGGCTAGGAAAGCAGTATCAGAAGAAATGTGAAAGAAATGTAAAACAAGCACTGACCCTGATGATCATCTACAAGAAGTGATAACTGCATTACATTCAAACAATTCCAAAATATCTTCCAAAGTCATATTGTCAGTTTTCTGATGAACTTTCTACATGGGATGGAGTATTACTCAAAGGATCTCAAATTGTTGTGCTTTCATCGCAGTGAAAGGACATGCTAATCATAATACATGAAGGCCATCTTGGAATTAAAAAATGTAAAAGATGGGCAAAAGAATCCTTATTTTGGCCATCTATAAATGAGGATACTCAAGCTGCACAATGTGCCAAACCTTTGCTTCAGCACTTCCAAGGGAGTCCCTAATAGAGAGAAAGAAATGCCATGTGGTCCCTGGGATACAATATATATTCATGTTGAATATTTATTCATGTTGAATGGAAAGGAGCATTTATCAATACTAGATGCATAATACAATTATCCAGTTGTTCGAAAATAAAAGAATAGCACATCATTTCAGGTATGCAAAGTACTTAAAACACACTTCTGCAGTTATGGGATACCGAAGTAACAGAAGTAAGAACAGATAATGGTTCTCAGTTTATAGGAAAAGACTTTGTAAGATTCACAGAAGAGTTTGGATTCAAGCATGTCACTTCAAGCCCAAGATTCCCTCAGAATAATGGACTTGCAGAATGTGGCATAAAGATTATAAAACCTGTTCATTCAGGTCAGGACCCATAAGTGGCACTCTTAAACTATACAGCAAAAGCCCTGGAAGTAGGCAAATGCAGGTAATAATATAATTTTATTACATATATATTAATTACATTAAATTACCTGTACTACTAATGGGTTGTTGCTATAACCACAATTGATGTTTAATCTTAAAAAGGGAAGGATGTGTTGTTAATTGTTTATGTTAATAAAATTTGTTATAGAAAAAGAAGAACAGAGGTGGGGCCAGCTCTCATACTCACACAGATTGAGCTGTAGTCAGAGATCCATGCTTCTTTCATGCATTGTATATTAATAAATAAGTTGCTGTTGCAAAATCCACAGTCTCATTATTATGGAGTACAATGCACCCCCTCCCCAAAACCAAATATTCTTGGAAAAAACACATTTAGCCAGATCCAAAATGAGTGACTACGTCTTTGTACTCCAAAGTAGTGATTCGCAAAGTTTTCACAAAATTCTTGGTTTTGATGAAATAGCTGACAGTTTCTAGCATCTCCTATTATCTCCCTCATAGCATTAGACACCAAGACAAAAACATATTAAATATAAATATCAGGGGTACACTGAACAGTTTGATGCCCATTGTGCATAGGATTACTAAATCTGGAGTTTAGAGACCCCAAAATGAAGTAAGTGCATAAAAGATAATTTTTGCTAATGAATAATCATCTCATTTACTGCACTTTTTACAGGGTAACATACAAAGATACCCCCAAATCATATATTTTTGGAAACTATACATTCAGACAAATCCAAAATGGGTAACTATGTCTTACTACTCCAAAATACTGAAAATCTCTTTAAAGCTTCTACTTTCTAACATATTATCTCCCACATAACATTAGGTACCAAGATAAAACTTTCAAACTACTGAACATATTGATGCCCAATATGCATAGATAACAGACTATGTGGAGTATCTGCATTCCACATAGTTTGTTATCTATGCATATTGGGCATCAATATGTTCAAATGCAAATAGATTCTGACGAATACAAAGTTGGTAAATACAGATTTCTACTGCAAACTATAGTAAAACTATGACATTTCTGAAAATTGTTACAACACTTGCATTTTACCCCATTATATGCCTCACATTTCATAAAATGCCAGCATAAAACATCCTAAATAAGTATGCCAGGGGTCTACTGAACACTTTGATGTCCAGGTGAAATGCCCATGGGTAAACAAATTAACAAAGAACAGTGTGAATGCCATAAAATCTCTAAAATCCAATAAAACCACAAAAATAAATGCTTTTTTTCCACTTAGGGGCAGATTTACTATGGGTCGAAGTGAAAATTCAAATAAAAAAATTCTAATTTCAGAGTCATTTTGGCTACTTCGATGAAAATTCAAATAAACCAAAATTCAATTTGAATTGAAAAAAAAAATTCAATTTGAATTGAAGAAAATTTGATTCCAATTGAAAAAAATTCGATTCCAATTGAAAATTTTTGATTCGAATTTTAAAATTCGACTATTCGAAAATCAAGTACTGTCTCTTTAAAAAATTCTAATTCGAACCCTTCTCCACCTTAAACCACCTTAAACCTGTTGAATTGCTATTTTAGCCTATGGGGGACCTCCTGGAACATTTAAGAAGAGTTTTTGGAATTTTTTGAAAATCTAATTTTTTTGGCCAAAATCGATCAAATCGACCTATGCATGCCATATTTGATTGAATAAACACTTTAAAATATTTAGTTTTTTTTTACTTTGAAATTTGACCCTTAGTAAATCTGCCCCTTCGTGTAATCAGCAGTCACAATCACAATATGAATACTTTAGCTTGGACAAATAAGTTTTGGGGACAGAAACAACAGCTACGCAGAGCTGAAAATGCAATAAAATGGATAAAACGCAATAAAACTGGTAAAAAAATATAACAAAATCACCAAAAATATAATAAAATCACCAAAATAGCATACAAAAGGTATTGCACAGGGTGTTTAGTGAATATGCTATTCACAATGGCAATAAAACAATTTATTCAGGCAAAAAAACCACAAGATGCCATAAGAAAAAAAACATAAATTGTGTGTGTGTACCTTTATTTTTTGGCAAAATAAGTGTTTATGTGTGTGAATGCCTGTGCAATTATGTTTGAGAGGTATAAATGTCTGAAACCCCCCCCCCTAAAAATATATGTGAGTGTGTGTGACTGTGGGAGCTGCAGATCCGTGTCCAGGAAGGTTGGAGGACTGGAGGCACCGCATGAAGACGTCTTCATAGTGATCGGGGTCGGGAGGGATCGCTGGATGGAGGAAAAAGTGCAGGCAGACACGTGTCTGCTGCATCTATGGGGCACTGGACTATGACTCCCCAGGGGCCATTTTTCCCATGTTCTGCTTGTTGCCTTTAAAAGCACTTAAAGGGTTAAGGTTTGAAGAACCAAATTACAGAAAGATCCCTTACCTGGAAAACCACAGGTCCTGAGCATTCTGAATAACAGGTCCCATACCTGTATGTTATGTCCTTTTACAAACTGGGCTTCAGTAAGTTATTTAAGCAAATAGCATCTAGAGATCTTAGATGGGAATATTTATGGTGTTAAATGTTATTACTTGTTTTCAGGAACAACATCTAATCACATGGACTGACAATTAGTGATGGGCGTATCTCCCGCGTTTCGCTTCGCCAAAAATTGGCGAAAAAATTAGCGAAACGAGTCGATCGTCGTTTTTGACGCTCGTTGCGTCAAACGCGGCGCGTCGTTTCCGACGCGCGTCGTGTCAATCGTGGCGTCAAAACGAAATAGTGGCGTCAAAAACGACGCGCAACTCGTTTTTTTTGGGCGAATATTTCGGCGGCGAATTTTCGCTGGCGTTTCGCGAGTTTATTCGCCAGCGCCGAATCGCGGGAATTCGCAGCGAATTCGCCCCATGCGAATAAATTCGCCCATCACTACTGACAATATGAGGCTCATAAGTGATCACATTGTTAATAAGTGATCACAGTGTTAAGCCCAATATCGATTTAGGTTTGCTCAATTCAATAAAATACATATATTGTGCCCCGATATGATGGTTGCAATTGCTTTGCAGAAGAATGTGCAAGGTACAAGAAATAGCAAATTGTGGGATAAAGGAGCTTTCTTACAAGCTTACTATCTTTTTCTGAAGTAAATATTGGCAAAAACACATGAAATTGCACTGCAACGTTGCAGCACAAATAAAATTAATTCACCATTTAGTTCTCACACAGTTGGAAAATAGTAACATACTGCATAAAACGCTTAGAAAAATGTTGGCTCTACATAGTATAATAATAATGTGAACAAAAGTTTCAGACTGGTTCAGAGGCAGTGACTGCTGTCAACCACAAATAATGTCAGGGCTGCAGTATAGCAAATACAGATCCCAGCACTTTCCTAATGTAATAAACATTATATATATATATATATATATATATATATATATATATATATACATAAATATATATATATATATATATATAAATATATATATATATTGTTTTATTAACTTAGACCAATCTTTTCTGTGACCCACCTTTTCTTTCTCTGGAAATTCCCGTAGCACGTTAAGTCTTTCAGGACATATAGTGCATGTAAATGAATATTTCGAGTTATCTTGCAGAGTTGGAAAGAATGTTAAGCTTGTCTCATCACCCCTTTGTTCATTCAGCCTCATCTGGACTCCTTTAAAAAACATGAAAGATCATATGCAGACAAAGTAATTACATGTCCATTAAATGCACAGCCTCAGGGCCGGATTTACCTAGCGGGCGCCCCAAGGCCTGCTGTTGTTTGTCGCCCCTGTCCCCTCCCTTTTATTTGCTCAAATTTTTATCATCGGGACAGAGCAATGGAAATTAGCACAGGAAATTTATATTTCTGAACCAATGTGGATGTGGTTGGGCAGTATGCCGCCCCCTAAAATCCTGCCTCCCCAGGCCCGGGCCTAGGTGGCCTCTCCACAAATCTGGGCCTGCACAGCTTCATTCACTTTTCATAAGCAGTAAATAAAAATGCAGTAAATTAGTTTAAAAATTAATTTTTGTTTTGCAGTCAGTTGTATTTGTCAGTATCATAACTGAAACCAAACATAAATGTATGGGGTTTTGTAGGGTCAGATTATGATTATTTAAATATTATTTACAGTTCCAAAAAAAACAGCATGGTGTATCAGCTTTTCTCACAGAAGCAAGGTTGTGTTATACTACATACAAGATGTGACTGCTGGAAAGATGGGCTTTTAATGAATATCACTGAATCAACAAACACTATCAGGCTTAGGCCCCAAGAGCAGTGAATCTACTTTATAAATTCTAATTTATGGAACTGAACTTGGCATTATTGTCCAGATGATGAATACTTAACATGTTTGTTTTTGGGTAACTTTTAAAATAGGTGTATTTGGATTAAATCCCAGTACCAGCTGCTTCATATCCTTGGCAAGCCAATCTCTTTGTACACCAAGTACCAAAATGTAATTGTAAACTGGGCAGGGACTAGTTCCTGAAAAATTTAACACATGCAGCTGTGCACATTGCAGTGATATATCATTATCTGTATTACATGTTTAATTTATAGACTGGGACAGTCTATGCTGCAGAATTGTAACTCACATATTATTCCAACCCATATTCTGCAAAAGAGAAATCAAGCCATACTATTAAAGGAACAGTTCAGTGTAAAACTAAAAAACTGGGTAAATAGGCTGTACAAAATAAAAAATGTTTGTAATATAGTTAGCTAGCCAAAAATGTAATGTATAAAGGCTGGAGTGACCGGATGTCTAACATAACAGAACAGAGCACAACTTCCTGCTTTTCAGCTCTCTAACTCTGAGTTAGTCCGCAAATTAAGGGGGGCCACATGGGACATACCTGTTCAGTGAGTTTATACACACACACATATATACACAGTTACACACATTGAGTGGATCGCTCTTAGAAAGGATCCCCATCTTCACACCTGAGCTAGCTACAAACAATTGGTCCATTATGTCTTCTATATTTGTCTAAATCAAAAAAATGATTAACCTCGAAGAAGGTAAATCAAAGTTTGTGAATACAGAGGTCTGTTTGATTAGGTGTCATTAAATGTTTAAAGTTTTAACATATAGATTCAGTATAAAGGACTCACGCACACTCATGACTATGATATCCAGTTATGATATATACATAGCAAACACACAGGACCAGACAGTAGTTATACTGGCTTCTCAACTGCAGATGGGGTGATGATATATAAAAATAAACTTTACCTTTGTTTATCTCTGCCAAAAGAGAAGTCACTCCTGTCTCTGCGGCACTCTGAAATAACAAAGGAAAACAGTATTTAAGGTATCCAGTGAAAGCATGATAGCATTTTGATAAGCATATAAAGTATAAACTCATCTGCTCTTGCAATCAATATACAGTATTTAAAGGCAGAATATACAGTATGTCATTCACAATGTGTTGTAAAACTGCACTCTGCATAGTGTGAAACAGAATATTAACACAACCTGAGAAACTTTTCACATGTAGCAGTCCTGTCCAACTGGTGGCCCACATGCAGCCTGTGACAAAAGTATGCCTGCTGTGCTTGCTTACCTTGTAGAAGCTGTAAAAGGTATCAGTACTGAGAATAACTGACCCCTGCATTATTTACATCTCAAATTCAGACAATAAGATCCTGCATTGTTCACACTTAATTCCCCTGAACTGTTCACATTTGTAACACGTCTATTGTTCACACCCCTAAAGCTCTGCACTGTTCATACCTCAGACCCAGACAGAAAGTGCCCTCATTGTTCACCTGTTCAAACCTCAGGCAGAATATAGGAACAGCACTGGAATTGTGTCACTTTACGTAGCACAGTATGAATTGTTCATCTTTGAGCGGTCCTGATGGGTTTCCCAGTCTCTCCGGCTCTATTTTGCCTACCCTACGCTCCCTTTGTGTGCCACACTATGATTGCCTTATGTTCCCTGTGTGCCATACTATGCCTGCCCTATGATCCTTGTATGTGCCATATAGGTTTCCCTGTTTCCTGCTCCATTTTGCCTGCCCCATGCTCCCTGTGTTTGCCACACTCTGATTGACCTATGTTCTCTGTGTGTGCCATACACTGCCTGCCCTATGCTCCTTGTGTGTGCCATACTCTGCCTGCACTATGCTCCCTTAGTGTGCCATATTCTGCCTGCCTGCCCCAGGCTCCCTGTGCCTTCCCTACTCTGTTTGTGGCATATCAGTGTGTGTGTGTGGGGGGGGGGG
>CM044443.1:64646245-64722273 GCA_024363595.1 Xenopus borealis | reverse complement strand
GGTGTTGCTAGCATTTGGAAATACTTGTTAGGGGGAGGAGGATGGATATGGATTTAAAAGTATATCTTAATATGACATAATAAAATTGTTTGACATATGAGTGATGAGTGATATCCCTGCAGAGTGCACCAACTATTTTCTTGGTGCACTACCACCATTAATGTAAACATGGTCTTTAAAGTTCCGGTGGTAACATGGTTGTGGTTTAAAACAGGGAGTGGTAAACATTGGATTCAATTATCGGCCCTATACCATGTAGGCCAGAGAAATTCTGCCACTCCATAATACAGAAATTGGATAGCACTGATATATAGTATGTGGCTTGGTGCAGGGATCCCCAAACTTTTTTACCCATGAGCCACATTCAATGTAAGAAAAAGCTGGAGCACAAAATATCAAAAATATAGTGCAATATGTCTGTGAAAAATGTAATAAACCCCTTTGCAAATGGGTGTGTCTCAAAACTTACTAGACACCAAGAAAAAGATATTGACTCATCCCTTCTCCTTTACACACTACTATACTTCCACTCAGAGATCACTTTACTGGCAGGTAGATAACAAGAAACATATTTCACACACACACACATACCAGTGTTTTCAGTTCCCTTTGAAATAGCTGCATCCTTTTTCTGATACGCCATGGACCCTCTCTAGGGCTCATTTCCCACTTGTGCTCAGTGTGATTCTGTAGCAGCCCCCAAACTCCAACTTCTGAAAGCAGTTCTTGCTCTTGTTCAGACCAGTTCCTGCAGGCAGCCATATATCGGCATTGTTGTATCTGTTAAAGCCAATCCAGATAAGATATAATAACTTAAATTTGCCCCTGAACACTAGAGTAAAGAGCATAAAAACTCAGTAAATCTTTGTTAGTCTAAAATATATACTGTACCAATGTTCAACATGGAACGAATCAACAGGGCTTGCTTTGCTTTGACAAAGTATGCAGACTGCACACAAAAAAGTTGGTCTGGTTTTTCATTTAGAAATAAACAATTGTGATTTTTCTTCCTTCACTAAACTGACATTTTTTAGCAAAAAAGGAAATGTAACCTCTTAATTTCTAACACTTCCTTTTATTTTTTTCCTATAAATTTTAGTTAATAACATTATTAGTACCCACAACCTCATTGTGGTTTCTGTCTGATGAAACACTGGTGCAAATGCAGTGACACCAGTGTTATCATGGCACACAATTTTGTGGCAAATTTGAAATTAAAGACAAAGAGGAATCAGGTTTAATGCTCCATTATAGGTCTTTTGATAGTTCCTGGGTGTGCTCTAATTTTTGATCTATTGTTGATGTCTCCGGTTCTCCTGACCATTCTTATAACTATCTTCCTTGACCATTTCCTGTGTTTTTCCCTTTAGATACTGCAAATTAGAGTTTGCCTGGTCAGTTGTGTACAGCTTACCCCTTATTCCAGACATCAATCCCAAGATGAAGCAAAATGGATTGAAAGCTAGGTGCAAGTATCTGATAACCTTAAATGGCCAATGTCTCCACAATGGCTTTTATTGTAAAACAGGTATAAAAAAGTGTTTGTTGTTAAAAATAAAATTTATATTGTTTTACAGGGAGTGGTCATATGACTTCCATCTCCACATTTTCTCACTGGCAACCTGTCTAAATGCTCCCTATTACTTCCCACAATACACAAAGGGGGCTAAATATCATGCTGTGTAAAAAGTGTAGTGAAGCTTTACCGGTGATGTTGGCAGAGCAACCAATCAGCAATTAGATTTCAACAGTTAGAAAACAAAAGCAAAGATATTATTGGTTGCTATGAGCAGCATCAACGGTAATGTCTTACACCACTTTTTTACACAGCATGATAGATAGGCTCCAAAATGTGTACTATGGGTAGCCTTCAACAGCAAATTTTCCTTAAGCAGTAACCCATAGAATGTGATTGGCTTTTTCAAACATTTTCAGGTAGACCAATGAATGCAACAATTTGATTGGCTGACATGGGTTAGAGCCCATGGGCAAATTTGCCCAGCGTTGATATATTAATCCAAATGATTCTGGTTGATTTAAGAGTGTGTATGTTATGTTAACACATCAACATATGGTCTATGTGTAATCAATGTGTTTTTGGGAATAGTGGCCTAGTAACTGAGTTTACCAGAGTTCAACCCCCAAGGCAGACTTGTGTTTCACAGAATTTACAGTACCTCTTGATTATCTCTGTACAGACACTTGAATAAGTCTTGTGCTATTCTCCTGCATTCATCCAGAGAGGAAACAGCTTCCTGAAAATTTAAGAGAAACATTTAAAAAATTACCACTGAGTAGGAATGTAAATATGATGCTGGATGGATGTGTGTACAAAAAATCACCTTTAGCAACTAAAATGCATTCACTGGACTGCAATGGTGTAACTAGATTTTTCTAGGTTTATGAGGGTAATGCTGCATTCATAGGTTTTGTTTGTTTAGGTGCTCTTTATGCATTCACAGTACCATATGCAACAAGATTTCTCAGTGTCCATCCTTTCACCCATCAACAGATACTTTGGTTACATAGCCCAAAATATGTAGTGGAAACAACAGGTGTTATTGTACCATGATACATGGACGAAGATCAATGAATACTAATTCATGCAGGTAGCTTTCTGATTTTCTCAGTATGCCTCATAGGTTCACTTTCTTCAGGTCTATTGCAGTTGGCATTAGGAGTAGTGAAATGTCCTTCATCAAATGGAATGTCTCCAAAGTCATATCTAGCAGGAGCAAGGCGACTTGCATTCCATATGCATCAATCAGACAGTTCATATGTGCATGGCCCTCGCTGGCGTCTCACTTTAAGTGGTGTAGTAACTTTAGATAGTCCTTGTTTCAGTAGTCCTGGTTTCTTCATACTGACTAAACACTAACTGACTGACTAAAATACAGGCTGAAAATGCACTTCTCTTGCACCAATAATTCTGTCAGTATATGCCTTGCATTTGGCTTGTTGACATTTTGACATTTGTCAGCAGTAGATGATTTGATAGGAACAGTATTTGGTGGAAGTTTGATGTCTGCAACATGTAACTTAGTGCACATCTTTCTGCCATGTAATAATTCAGCTGGAGATGCTTGGGTTGTTGCATGGCACGTTGCGCTCTAGTTATGTAGGAACTCTGTTGTAAATACTTTCCAAGATTTCCCAGAAAGTTTTGCTGTCTGCAGTGCTTCTTTCATACTTTGGTTGAATCGCTCGATTTCTACATTTGCTTGTGGGTAATACACTGCAGATTTTCTGTCTCTCAGAAAGATTTCAAACTCAGATGAAAAACTGTGGTCCATTGTCTGATATTAACTCCTTTGGATAAACTTCTCTGCTTAAGACTGTAGACAGAAATGTTATTACTGTAGCTGTTATATCAGAAACAAATGCAATTTCTGGCCATTTACTGTAAAAGTCTATCAGAGTTATAGCAAATCTGCAGTCTATAGAAACATCTGCAAAAGGACCCACAATATCAATAGCAAGATTTCCCCATGCTGAATCAGGGTACTAGCTGAAGTGGTGGTGTATGTATGATAACTGTTTTGTCATGATTCTGACAAGTAACACAAGAATGAATGGCAGCTACCACATCACCATCCATTGCTGGCCACCAGTACAGTTCTCATAGTCTTTATTTTGTACGTACAATTCCTTGATGACTATCATGTGCAAGTTGTATGAGCTTTTCCCTCAAGGTCTCTGTTACCAGTAAGCAGTGAGCTCCACAGACAACATAGCCATCTACTAAGGACAATTTGTGTCTAATCCTGTAGTAAGGTTGAAGATCAGGACTGAGTTTCTTCTCAGCATTTGGCCATTTGCTTTGTAAGATGTTCTGTAGTTTTACTTGAATTGGACATGTGAGGCAAGCTTGCTTAAAATCAGCAGCTATAACTGTAGGTGATAATATATCAGTCAATGCTACAACTTCTATGTCCTCATCCAGTGTATCAGAAGCTGCAGTTAACATTAAACGTGACAAACAATCAGCAGTAATATTTTTCAAACCTGGTTTGTATTGCATTTTGTAGTTGAAATTCAGTACCCATCTACTGTAGCTATACACATTCCGGCTCTTCCTAGTCCCTTTGTTGTAAGTAGTGAAGTTACAGGGCTTTGGTCAGTGCATAAGGTAAATTCTCTACCCCATAGGTAGGTTTTTTTGTTGCCCAAACACACGCTAGAGCTTTTTTTTCAACAGTTGACTACTTACACTCTGCCTTTGTAAGTGTTCTGGATGCAAATGCAGTTTTCTCTGTATGATCAGCATGGATCGGTGTGAGAACTGCACCAACGCCATAGTCTGAAACATCTGTAGCAATCACAGTGGGTAATGCAGGATCAAATAAAGCTAGTGCTGGACTGTTCACAATTAGCTGTTTTACTATTTCAAAGCTATAATGAGCAGATTCTGACAACACAAGACTTAAAGTTCCATGTAGTAGTGCTCTAAGTGGCTCCACAACTGAAGCATAGTTGAGAATTAACTTAGAATACCATGAAGTAAGACATAAGAAAGCTTGTAAGGTCTGGAAATCTGATGGAGTAGGTGCTTGTTTAACAGCGTCGACATGGTCAGGGTCAGGCAGTAATCAATCTTGTGAAATTATATGACCCAGAAATAACAGCTGAGTTTGTCTGAAGTGGCATTTGGAAAGGTTCAGTTTCAATACTGCAGAATCAATGCATTTCAGAACCTTTTCTAGGTAGTTGTCATGAAAATCCATAGTTGGAGCGCAGACAATTATATCATCCAAGTAGCATTGTACACCAGGTATGTCATGGAGTATAGAAGACATCAGTCTTCGAAAACAACTCAGTGCTAAAGTCCAAAAGGTACGTGCTTGAACTGAAACAAAGCCTTATGGGTGATAAATGGGAAGTCTCTGCTTTTCTTGTGCAATAATTCACGATGATAAGCACTGTGAAGATCCAGAGTGGAAAAGAATTTTGCTCCTCGGAATTTTGAAAATATTTCCTCTATATGTGGCAAGGGATGATTATCCATAACAATGGCTTTATTAGGTTCACGGAGATCAACACACAATCGAATACCTCCAGCTTTCTTCATTGTTACAACAACTGGTGAAACTGATTCGGAGGATTCTGATTTTTCAATCACATCTTGCTCTACCAGTTTCTTTAGTTCCTGTGAGACAGCCTCCCTTATAGAGTAGGTCAATATCCTTTCTGGAGTACTGGTTTTACATCTGGTCTCAGCTTAACTTTGTGTACAAAGTTCTTTGCACAACCCAATGAAGTGTTGCTTTGTTTTGAAATTGTAGACACTGGCTGTGTGTAGTAATGATACCATCAACTAATTGTAGGTTTAATGCAAGAAAGAGATCCCTTACAAGTATGGCAAGTGTAATTAAATTGTATAAGAAATAGGTACTGCTAACTGATTTTGCTTATTTCAACCCTGACCTTTAATAAAGGAACTGGAAATTCATACATCAGAAGAGAATTTCTATTCCAGCACTGCATGTTCCCTGACACTCCCCCTGCTGTCTTTGGCACGCCACTCATTTGCATTTTAATTAGGTCTCAGGAAGGCAGGAAGATCCACGGCAGCCATAGACAATGTCAGCTCCTGCATTTGCCGTCACAAGATGTCTAATGAACTTAATTAGATGATTAGCAATGTTCATTACCCTTCATGTACCCGGTTGTACCGCTTATTGGGGACAGGAGGAGGGCAGCAAGCTGCTTCTTCAGGCTGTTCTTGCCACAGATGAGCATGACCGTTTGTTCTAGTACCTTTATAAGCTGCAATGATTCCTTGCAAAGATGTAACAGTAACACATTTTACATATTAGCGGTATGTTTATCAGATTTATCTGCCTTACAATCAGGCTTCTAGGAAGTGTGTAAATGTAGGTCTTGGCACCCTTCCCAATGATCCCTTAGTTAGATCTGTGTGTTACTTGGATTGACATAGGAATTCTAGAGGTTAAGCACAGCATGCTATCGCCTCAGTTAATGTGGCCATATTAACCATCATCTATTTTGACAGAATGAGAAGTCCATATGCATTATACCAAAAGGAATTACTGCATTTACAGGACAGATTTCTGTCAGGAGGCAACAACTGGTTGATTCGATTTCATGCAGTTGGCCTCTGAAGGCAATATACCTGACCTTGTGCAGAAAAAAATTGTCTCATGTTATGCATTAGGAAGTCCTTTACTGCACTTTTTAAAGGCTTCTTTGTGATTTGTGGATTGTGATACAGTGTCAGTATAACAGCTTTTTACAAGTGGCGCCAGAACAATATAAGCACACTGGAAACAATGGGGTTAATAAGCCAGTCTTAGTTTTTGGGGATGCTACACCTCCCACTAGACTTGCATCGCCTGTGATGTCATCAATTCTATGTCCCCCCTCAATTTGCCCTGGGGTCTGTTTAATTATTTTTTAAAACTAATTGTGATTATTCCAGTTGATCGGCTCAGCGAGCACTGTAATTGATATCTGCTGGTTTCTCCCACAGAGAGATGGCTATGGGATGCCTTCTGCGGCTGAAGGTTAAACATGCTGTTATTGGTTTTCCCCTAAATATGCCAGATCATTAGATCATTAGCTCCCCCACTGAAGCACCCGCCATCTGGAGCTGCGAATAGAGACATCACTCATGCAGGAATGCATGAAATTGAGGCGCCTGTCTCTCTCTTTCTCCTTCTATATGCCGTGCAGAGCATTTTATATACAAAGAGATTTGAGAGAAGGGACATTACTCATGAACTGTTATTCCTCATCACATCACTCACGACAGCTCCTCCATTCTCTTACATAACCATTGCCAGAGGGCTGAGAGGGTGATCTGTATCCCTCCCCTCAAACTCAGGAAAACTTGCAGAGAAGTTACAACGGGAGAGTTAGCAAGGAAGTGTGGGAATGTACTACAGCGCAATATATTTCCTTTATTCTACGGTATATCATGATAAGTCCTTGATAAGTAGAGAATCAAGTGGTTTAACAGAAACCCTTACAACCAGCTTCTGTTATACACTTCACTTTACTCTTTCAGATACCACTTCCCATAACAGATGTAGTACATTAAAAGCTGCTATAATGTGCAGGTATTAATCAATACGAAATGTGATATTTCTGATAATTAATCATTAGAATTTTTATAACATGCAGTTTGTTTATAGAAGTTGCTATATTGTACCAATAAACAAAATGCATTTATAGAAACTCCTTGTGCATTATATTTTAAGGTCTTGAAAGTGGGTAAATAGTAGAGTATAGTATATGTTTATTCACTTTTGTTAGGTTGCCTCTGTACAAATCTGTTGACCGACAGTACTTTAGAATAAATGAATGCAGTTTCCATACACGGACAAACAAAGGATCTAAGCCCATTGGCCACCCACACACTGGGCCAAATCGGCTGATCCCAGAGGAAAAAGGCTGAAGGGGCTGATTCAGCATAAGCAGTACAAAATTAAGCAGAGAATAGAAATATGTTTTTACCTGTGGCTTGAATTCAGTATCTTGCCCATTTCCTCCATAAAGTCCTCTGACAGCTGCTGTGATCCTCTGCCCTGGACCTGCTGATGTTCTGTTTTTACTCTTCAGGTTCTTCTTCTCTGATACTGTAAATTATTCAGCTTACATATCAAAGTTTGTTGCAAGCAGTTGCACTCAGCTTACATATAATCAGTCACATAACACATATGTTAAACACAGGCAATTTGTGCTAATGACAAATTTTCATGCTTAGGTAAACCCTGTCAACCATAACTACCTATGTGTAGCTAGTTTTTATATGCAGACCACAGAGGAGATCGAAGTTGTCCAGTATGGAGACTAAAGTCATAAAAACAGTGCACTTGAGGGAAATTTAATTAAATAGCTACATCAGATCTTATAACCAGTTGGGATCAATTATACAGTACAAACAAAACAACCTACAGTATATGTCAAACATGGAGCTTCTTGGCAAGAAAAAGTCTGGAGAAGGTGGAGCGTACTGATGTTAGCAGGAGTTACATTACTGAAGATTGTGCTTTTGTTGATTGTATAAGTAGAGTGTTGATGAGGAAATATGAGGGAAAGGAATTATGAACTAGGTGCAGAAGTGAATATGTAAGTTCTTTCACTGTGATGTCTGGGCCTTTTTTAAACATGGAAATCCAGGGAGACATCTTATTCAGCTGAAGGCAAATATATAACATAATTAATCAATTGCAGTTATTGAGAATTTCCCAGAAAAGCATGTTAAGATGTGTTGTCCCTCACTGTGGCAATAATTTATGTTCTTTATGTAGCTACCATCTAATAACAGTGAATTCTACAGTAGATGTCCAAGTGTTGATATACACTATCAGAGTGCCCTTGAAATTTACCTAAATACTGTTGCCAAGCTTTTGAAGCTGTTTCCTCCCATAAAGGGGTGACCTGGGATATCTGACATTCTCCTTGTTTGAAATATAGGTCCATCTTGTAATATTCTTCCATTATCTGGCGCCTGGAAACCATCAGTTGCTCCCAGACTGTATGCACTGCTTGTAGAACATGGACATGTGCTGAAAAAAAATCATTGCATAAGGTGAATACACAATTCGAGATGGCAAGTGCATAAAGCAGAAGGCTAAAGGAAAGGGCAGCAACTTTATCAATATTTTCCTCAAAGGGGTCCCTCTCGAGTGCCAAATCTAGGATGTCTGATGAAGGGGCCTTCCCCGAAATGTTACCTCACTTGCAATTAATAAACATTCAGGGTTTATCCTGCTTGTAACAGCCTTGTTGTGCTGGTTTTCATTCTACTTGCTACAGCTTGGAGGGTGCCAATCCCTCTGGAAACATTGCACACCAGGCAGAACCAAATTTCTAAGGGTCAGGGTGTGCTGTGAGTTCTTTGACCAAATCAAGGTCTGCCTGCCGGTATGTCAATGATGATATTTGCCTATTGTGTTCTTTTAACTTGTTATATCTTTATGCAAGCATGGTAATTAAATATGGGGCTGATGTATTTATTTATTCTTTTTTAGTAAAATAATAAATGCAGTAAAACAGCCTGTGATATAAGCCTTAATCATCTATCACAGAATTATCATTAAGACAAAGTATAGGGTAGGCAGCCCTGTGCATTCCTTGAAGTGAATGAATCCACTGACCATTCTTGAATCTGTTCCCTCTTTACATACCCTCCTGCATGTCAGGACCATCTCTCTGCTCCTCTGCTTCCTCTTCTTTTGAGAGAAAAATCAGTTGCCAAGATCTTCTTTGAACCTTGGATTTAACACCAAAACCTTCAGGATAACTAAGGGAGAAAGATATTGTACAATTTTCAAGAACCATTCTGTACATGCCCATTCTGTTCTATAAATGCCTTTAAGATGGCTTGGATGATGTCTTGGACAAGAATAATTTCCAAGGCTATAGTGATACTAACATTTATGATTAGTATAGATATTCATATATATATACTTTATATATAGGCCCACATGTATATATGTTCACTGGGACTTGTTTGGAGGGGGTTCCACTTGATAGACTTTGATATTTTTAAACCAACCTTAACATTGTAACAGAAACAGTTATAGAAATTATCAGATGCATGCAATTGAATGAAAATCTTGTATAAGTATTAGCAGAATAATGCCTAGAACCTAGACTTGTAATCAATTCACATGAAGTGAGCAAAAATCATTATCCACATATTTATGACTGTCAAAGATGTCTGTTCACTTTATGCACTCATCTATGCATTTTGCATATTGCATTACTACTTCTTGTATAACAATTTTTTACAATAATTTACTAAATAATTTTGGGAATTTTAACTAAAGAAGCAAACATATTAAAATGATTGTAAAAATAGAAACATGAGTGGTGCTTAGAAACAATCATGATTAAAATTTTCCTGACACTCCAAAATTAATAGCAGAACTGAGTTCCTTTTATAAAAATATCTCTTGGTAGAATAAGTGTAATTGGTACTATAGGCATGGGAGGCCCAACTATTAGAAGTTAAATTTTAGTTGTAGGAATGCTTTTTGAAACCACAATGAAATGCTATTTCTAAAATCACAAATGACATGAAACTTATTAAAAGTTCAGAATATAAAAAGTTTGAACAGAAAAAATGCAGAACAGATTTGAATACCTCTCTAAAAATTTTTTGGATAATTACTTGTTAAAAAATTTCAAAAACCTCTAAATGTCTGAATGGCTTAAAAAAGTCCAATAGTATTTCTACAGGATCTCCACTGTTTTTACTTGGAGAAGATTTGTATTGGAGTTTTTAGTTGTTTTTACATTGTTGCAATCTGCCAATCCCTAATGCAGACTGTATTTTATGCTCTTTAGTGTATCACAAGAATATGCGTACATCTGACATACAGGTGCATTCTCCTATTTATCAATCTTTCAACCTATGAAACGGAGATCCTGCCCACTGATAAATTACAGAACAGAAAGCACACTCTGCATGATGTCAGATCTGTGTTGGGCATGTATTTATTTTAAATATGTCAGCAATCAGATGCTGCGACATCACATTTTATAAATAATTTAAGCTTCGGATTATTTCAATTCTATATGTAACTATAGCAATTCCTGTAAGCTATTCAGAAAAATACATTATACTGTTAAGCCCAATAAAATAAAGTTTGGACCTCCAAAAATATTGCATAGACCAACAACATGTAAAACAAGTACAATTTCAGTAACAAGAGTATTTAAGTAAGATAATGACATATTAAAGCTCTTCAAAATGATCTGCATGTTACTGCTATTACCCCTACCCTTGTTTAGATGAATTTGTACCTTCCAGAGAAGATCTGAAAGAGGCAATGTAGAAAGCATGCAATAAAGGTAGGGCTGGAGTTGTAGGTGGCAAAGACAACATCCCAATGAGAAAGAAGCAGCTCCAGAACCTTTAGCAAATTTCTCATGCCAGAGAGGGTGGTTCTGGGTCTTGATAGACAGTGCAGAATACTGCGATTCAGGTGACCATATAGAACAGTGAAAAGACTGTCCCGGTTACTTGGTGCTATGGCATGTGTTACCTGTAATTGAATGAAGCAAGTATTTAATGTAATTTAGGTATTAAACATATTAAGAAAGTTGGGGAAAAGGTATAACAGATCACATAATGACAGATGTAAGAATGGAAAAAAGGTTAGAAACATTGATAATGTATGACAGAATGTCAAAAGGACAGAATAGCGAAAACAGCAAAACAAAAAGCTGATTATTAGCCGAGTATTGCATGTTTCAAATAAAGCAGATGGGGTAATTGTCTGGGGCTGCATTTATAGTTGTCTGAAAATGGCAAAAAAGGTCACAAAACGACCTCTCCAGCAACATGCCAGGTAAGTTATAACAAAAACTTAAAATATGTAAAGAGTTGCTTAATATCTGCAGGACAGGGTTCAAAGTGCAAATAACAGGTACAATCCACCATTTTCACTGGCTAGTTAGGCCTGTTTCACTGCACCAAATATTAGCAGAACAGTGGAAAATTCTTGAAATCAAATTAGCACTGGAGTCAATGGATTTTTTTCACCGTATTTTTCACTCAACTGCGGTGATTCTTGCACCTAATGAAATGTCAATGTGCCATTTTTGTCTTACAGCATTTACTGTGTGACAAACTTAAAATTATTTCTGATCAAACAAATATTATGGACAGGTCTGCCAGGTACAGAATACAACCAGACTTTGGATGTAAGTGCACTTACAATGAGGCTATAAGGAGAGTACTTATGCACTTCTGTCCAGGATCAACATAACTGGTATAAAAAGAATGTAGGTGAGAGTTTCCTTGGTTATTTCTTGTTTAATAGGTTCCTCACACAGAGTCAGGTACCGCCATACCTCTCAGACTTCACAAATTGACAACAGTATCACTCTGGAGAACCATATCAATCAACCAGTTATCCCTTGATTAGAAAATTGCACTACATGTTTCAGATCATTTCAGGTACTTATGTTAACAGTGTACATAACCCAAATAATCACTGTACAGCCACTATAAAACCAACAAGTGTGTCAGCTTCTGTGTGGTCAGACACTTTGGAATACCTGTTTACAAAACAACTTCATCAAGTGGCCTACTCCGGTAATACAAGGTCCAGATCACACATGTATAAGATCAATCACTAACTTTAATCCAAAGGAGGCCTAGACACATACCTGTGGGAAAACATGTTTTTTTTTTGTTTTGTTTTTTTAAAACAAGCATACCAGTGCAAGTCTCAAGCTAGTACTTGAAGAGGTTAAATTACCAAGCAGTGGTGGTGGCAGAAAAAAGTTGCTACTACAATGTGAAGCTAAATGGATTGACATCAGGGCCGCCATTAGAAATCACGGGGCCCCGCACAACAACATTTTCGGGGCCCCCTGGGCCCCGCCCATGCTGACACCCAAGCCCCACCCCTGATCCCGCCTACTCCACATCAAAGACCACACAGATATCAGCACTAAAAAAGTAACCCCCCCACACATATTGATGGTCACGGCTTTTTAAAAAAAAAAAAAACATTGGCACCAGGACCCCCCTTACAAGTTAAAAAAAAAAAAATTGGGCTACAAAAAATATTTTTGAAAAAAACATTGGTGCCAGGGCCCCCCTTACAAGTTAAAAAAAATTGGGCTCCAAAAAATATTTAAAAAAAATATTGGTGCAGGAGCCTATAGAGTTTTAAAATAAAACATTGGTGGCCAGGGGATTAAAAAAAAAACCCACATTGAGTAGAATTGAACTCGTGGCTTCAGGACTTCAGTTATAGCTGTTTTCATGACTTTGGTTCTTTCGCCGCTTCAGGACATCAGTATCGGCTCCTTTCATGACTTTTTCCACTTCAGGACTTTAGTGTCGGCTCCTTTCAGGACTTCGGTTCTTTCCGCCTCTTCAGGACTTCGTATTTGTTCGGCACTTCCGCATTCTGCCTCAGGACTTCGCGTGGAGCGCACGCTTCTGCGTGTCCCCCCTGATGGTGGGCCTGATTGACATACTAAATACACTTGAACAGGACTGGACTGAGAATTAAAATAGGCCCTGGCATTTCAGGTACACAAGAGGCCCATCAGCCCACATAGAGGCCCAAACAGCCCCCACCAGCCCACTAAATACTGACTTTCTATGGGACCTTATAGCAGCCCCTCTGGCATTTGCCCTAACCCACAAATGGCCAGTCCGGGCCTGCACTTGAACCATTTGGATTGAATGATGCACTGTTAACGTAAGCACCCGAGGAAGGTTTTTTGATCTGAAACATGTAGTGCAATTTTCTAATAAACTGGTTGATTGATATGGTTCTACATAAGAGATCCCTGTATTCCCCCTTTCTGACATGCTACAATGATGAAAATATCCCTTCAACCAACTTGAAAGCATCAAAAAGTCAAGCTAAAGGCAAGAAAGAATATGTCTTAGAAGCAGAGAGAGACTTAAAAGAGAAGTCTAGGGTCCTTACAGCTGTAATTTGCTTGATAAAGAAGTGAAGAATCTTGCATGGGTCATCTATAAAAATTCCAGAAAGCATCTTTTCCAACAGCTTTTGGCTGAAGTATGACAGGTTAGCTATTGTCACTGCTTCTGGGATCTCAGAACCTGCTGGATACACCATGATTTCTAAATTAAAGACAATATTTAAAATATAAACACTAAATAGTTAATGCATTACGAGATACCCATAGTAATTAGCATCAGCAGCTTGCAAAATTGCCCTTGGTATTAAATCACTACTTCAATGTTGGTGGGAGGTAGATTAAGAGGTGCCTTAAAGGAAAATTATACCCCCAAAATGAATACTTGAGCAACAGATACAGTAGTTTAAATCAAATTAAGTGGTATGTTAAAGAATCTTATCAAAATGGAATATATATTTACGTAAATATTGCCTTGAACCACCATGTCGTGATGGTCTGTGTGCTGCCTCAGAATAATATTTCAACTCTACTGGGCAAATTTACTATTATTCCCCAAAATTGGCTAGATCCTACTCGAAATTCGATAAGCAATCGACCATCAATGAATTGGTACGATCGGATACAGATCGTTCGATTTCACGAAAAAAATAGTAAAATTTCCTTCGAGCATCCGAAAAATTCGTACGATTCGATCATACGAATGGTATTCGAGCAGGACTTAGTCTCAGAAGCCTATGGGGGTTTCCCATAGGCTTCTAATACAATTCGGTAGGTTCAATCTGGCGAAGAAGGCAGTCGATCATCGAATTATCGAATATCCGATCATTAGATCTATTTAACAATTCGGTATTCGATGATCGAAGAGGCCAAATTAGAATATCCGAAAAATTTGTACGATAGTTATTCACGAATTCACAAATTTTTTAAATTTGCCCCTACCTGTAACAGGAAGAAGTGTGGAAGCAAAATACAGAACTCATGTTAATTGGCTCATGTGACCTAAATTTATAGTTTGTTTGGTATGTTTGTGTGCACCGTTGAATCCTAGGATCCCAGGAGGCTGTCCTTATTTTTTAAAATGCCAATTTTCTATTTATGATTACCCAATGGCACATGCTACTAAAAAAGTATATTATTATGAAAATGTCTTATTTACATGAAACAAGGTTTTACATACGATTTGTTTTATGCAATATCTTTTTATAGACACCTACATTGATCAGGGGGTATAGTTTTCCTTTAGGGTCTGTTGATGTGTGAGGTAGCAGAACCATTGCCTCAACTCCACACTTACCTCAAGTGATAAGAGTGGTTCAAGGAAGGGAAACATAACTTGTGTATAAACTGGTACAATATATTTTACTCTTTAGTCTTCAAATTGCTGTGATGACAGGAACTTTGTTGCCATTTGTGTAAGCATATTTATATAGTTACATAATAATAACCCCAAAAGTGACTGGGGGCCATGGTTCCATGGACCCACTTTTGGTTGTAAATGCTGGTGTGACACAGTTTACGTTTTGCTGTGTGGGTTGCACAATCCCTTACCCCCCCCCCACCCCCTGAGCAAAATGTAATTTGCTGACACCTAGCAAATGTAAACTTGGATGATAGAAAAAATACAAGAGACCCAGCAGCTGCTGGGATGCCAAATAGTATTTAATGCATGTTAGGGATCTTAAAGGTGTGGTTAATCTTTAATTAACTTTTAGTATGTTATGGAATGGCCAATTCTAGGAACTTTTCAATTAGTCTTAATTTTTTTTAAAAATAGTTTCTTAATTATTTGCCTTCTTTTTCTGACTCTTTCCAACTTTTAATATAAAAAACCAAATGCTCTGTAAAAGTAAACATTTATTATTACTGCAAATTTTGATTACTCATCTTGCTTTTCTCCTTTCCTATTCATATTCCAGTTTCTTGTTCAAATCAATGCATGGTTGCTATAAACCAGATTGCTAAAATTCCAAAATGGAGAATAAAAAGCTAAATAACTCAAACCCACAAATAATAGAAAGAAATGAAAATCAATTCAACCAATGCAAATTGTCTCAGAGTATCACTCCATCATAATCAAAGTTAATTCAAAGTGAACCAACCCTTTAAAACAACATTGTTTCAGCGTACCATACATACCATGTAGTTCTTGGTTCTTTGACTCCCCTTGGTCACTGACTGCAAGAAATATCTCCATCATAAATAATAGAATCTCTGTTTGAAACTGGCTTTTCTTCTCAGTAGAGACGTCAGCCTGAAATACCTAACCAATTGAAATTTGAGCATTAATCCCATCATCTCTCTGTTTGTTAATGAATCACTCATTTTACTGCAATTTCCATACAACAAGGTCACACAGCATTACAGGTTTAAAATTCGTTTTTTTGTATCTACCTATTATTCTGTAAGCCAACGATTGACGTAGAACATCTATTTTTTTGCATCTTTACAGCTGCAATTTGTGCAGCAAATTAACGGTTTCTAATTGTATGTGTCTAGATTAGTCAGGTCCATATCTTAAAACCACACAGTTTTAAAAGCTGGATATTTTAGGCCCCTTTTTTGAGCTCCCTAGACTGTAAGCAGTAAAACAACTCCCACAGTGTCAACTTGGCACACGAACATTAACATTTCTACCTTTTCCCAGGGTTTTGCTTGTATTATAATTTATTCCCAGAATTATTCCCAGTAATAAGAAAGATTAAGGGGCGATTTACGAAATTCACGTGAAATGATCGAAGTTCGATCGAATTCGATCGAATACCGATCGTACAAATTTTTCGTGAAATCGGACATGCAAATTTGGCCTCTTCGATCATCGAATAGTTTGAATGATCGGATATTCGATAATTTGATATTGAAGGAATAAACGTTTAAAAGTTATTTGACTGCCTACTCCGCCAGATTGAACCTACAGAATTGTAATAGAAGCCTATGAGAAGCTCCTCATAGGCTTCTGAGGCTATGTCCTGCTCGAATACCATTCGTACGATCGGAGCCTTCAATCGTTCGAATCGTCCCAATTTTTCGGACGCTCAAAGGAAATTTCACGATTTTTTCGTGAAATCGAACAATCGGTATCCGATCGTACAAATTCATCGAGAAATCGTATTACGAGCAAAATGAGCCTAAAACAATTCGATAAGCAGTCGATGGTCGAATGCTTATCGAATTACGAATTTGGTTGAGCTAATTTTGGGGAATAATAGTAAATTTGCCCCCAAATGTAGGGGAAAAAACAGAAGCCACATTTATTGACACAGATAAGGGTCTTGCAGGGTAAGTTTCTCTGAAAAGTATTTGAACAGTGAAAATGGTAGAGCAAGAGATAATAGATATACAAAAGAACCATTTACTGTGGGCTGTAGAGAGCACAGTGTGTATGAGCAATATTGCAGCAAACAGACTCCACAGGGGTTATCTTAAAGGGATCCTGTCGTGGGAAAACATTTTTTTTTCAAAATGCATCAGTTAATAGTGCTGTTCCAGAAGAATTCTGCATTGAAATCCATTTCTCAAAAGAGCAAACATATTTTTATATATTTCATTTTGAAATCTGACATGGGGCTAGACATATTGTCAATTTCTCAACTGCCCCAAGTCATGTGACATGTGCTCTGATAACCTTCAATCATCCCCTCCTTTCCCCCACCCAGCAGCCTAACAATCCCCCACAATCCTTCTGTGCCATGAAGGAAATGCCAGTAGGAACTTTGGATAATCTATAAACACAGTTTGTGCATTGTATTTCTGTTTTCATTAAAAGATACTTATTAGAACTCATGCAGCAACACAAATCATTGTGAAATGACAAAATGATTTGTGTACTGCATGAGTTCTAAAAACATAGAAAGTGAAAAAGTAGTTGTTTTCAGTCACAATAGTTTAGCTAATTAGAACACCTTCCACCCAAGGCACAAAGGAAAATTAATCAAAGGGGCAAATTCACTAAGCGCCAAAAATGCGCTAGCATTGGCTTCGCCTACGTTTGCAACACTTCACCAGGCATAGTTTCGCCAGCGCAAATTCACTAAAATGCAAAGTTGTGCTCAGGGAGGCGAACGGTAGTGAAGTTGCACTACCATTATTTCGTCAGGCAAAGCACATTTATGCTAGCAATGCCTAATTTGCATACAGCACAAAGTTAAACGTATAATAGAAGTATGTGTTACAGCCACTACATTACACTACACAAGCCCAGGAAACTTTAATAAAGTTTTGGCATCAGGGCATTTCAGTTCAACCTATACCTTCCACTGGGACAGTGATACTTGCAGGACCCAAGAACAAGGCTTGAGTAAATTGATTGGTTGTATTATATTAAAGCACACAATGCTACATATCTAACTCTTTAATATTGGTAACCTGAATCTGCTCAACTTGCAAGCTGTCCAGACATAGTTAATGCTGTATATGATAGGTAATATCGACCTCTAAGAGATACTCCAGTGGGGGTTCATGCTTGAAAGTCAGAGGTTGTGTGAGATTCTGTTTGAGAATTAGGTGCATCAGCTTCTGGATTGGTTTCCTTACAGCATCAAGATGCTGTTTTTCTGTGTCAACAGAAGGATCTTGGGTGCCTGAAATTATTCCTTCTTCCTCTGTGTCACATGATTCCTACAGTGGATAAATATGGGCTACAATGAATTGGAGACCATGCCTTGTTAAAGATGGAGAATACATTGAATACAAAATACACAAAAAAATTAAAGCTACATGTTATATTTAAGTATTTTACATCCAATAGAAGTAATTCTAAAAACAAAAAAAACTGGACTTGCTGGGTAATTACTTAAATTATTATTATTATTTTTTTTAGAATTACTTCTATTAGATATACCATGACCTGGATGAATGAAAATCTTCATAGTCATCTTAAGTAGCTTACATTTCACCATTACAAGACTGGAGCAATATATTGTAATATATGTAATGTAGTCCCATTTAACAATGGAATGCTGAAATTAAAATCTATATAATCACTGAACATATACAATCAAGGTGTGGGATCCCTGAACAATTATCCATAAATGGCCAGAATGCAGTTTAAAAAATAAGCTACTGTGCAATTATGGGTATAGCCTCTAAAGAAGATAAACAGGGGTCAGTTGTCAGTCATGGCTCTCTACAGAATTATAAAAATTATAAAAATCAAAGCCTTTCTCATTTAAAACAGGACATATACATTTGAAAGAAATATTTTCTTGATGAACAGTTACTAAATTCAAAATTAAAAAGTATATCTTCCAGTTCTTATGTTGGGTCTGGGCGGAAAAACCTGTCCTTTTTTTCTATATTCAGTCTAATTAGCAGTTCCCCCTAGGGGTGCTGAGAGCAGTAGCTGGGGACTCTAGCATGATGGCTGGTTAGGGATATATTAGAGGAGATTGACTATTTGTGTAGTCTATTGCTAGATGGGTGGTGTATCCCCCTGCCTGCCCCTCATGAAGATAGGGCTGCCAAAATAAACTGAGTTATGTATTTGTTGGGGCAATCAATGTCTCTGCCCTCCCTTTCTTGCACTTTGCACACGGACTTCACTTGTTTAAAAGAGCCCTATTATGCACTCCAAGAATCCATCCTCTTTTCAATGGAGGGCCTAGGCACTTACCGCTACAGGCACTACTCTGATACGGCCATCCTATCAGACACCTTACTGACTGTTCACAAAGCATGGACTATGGCCATGAAGATCCTGAACCACCTATGGCCATTTGTCTCACCCCACCTCCCACTTTGGAACAACTCACACCTACCTCACCTACATGAACTACAAGATTTTATTTACCGTCCATGGCTGGGTTTTTAAAAAAAATCTGACCTTATACCCAGTTTCCCACACACCAGGATTTGCAAGGAAGAGTCCCAGGCCAACAGGTGCAACTTTCATGGGCAATATTGTACTCTCTCCCCTACAGTGGTCATGTTAGCCCTAGAAGATTCCCTCCAGTTCCCATCTCCAGCTAAACATCTATCAAGACTTTATAGGAAAATTATAGTAATATTCAAACCCCAATTGGACCAAGCTTACTACCTTTGGGTGCAGGCCATATAGGGACTCAACCAAGAATGGGAGGGGGAGCCTATGGTTTCCTAATTTTGTAATGTGCTCATACAGTACAAATTCCTTCATCAAACCTACATAACCCAAATCACTGGTGTGATCAGGACTCCATGGATATGTAACCTATCATTTTAAACCTGATGTGACCTGCTGCACTACTAACTACAGCTACATGCATATTGACATTTGTAACTCTCAGTGATATTATCCTCTTACCTGTACAAGCCTGTGCTTGACCCTGCATCAATCCAATACATTCTACCAGACACTGTTTTGTGTTTGTTATTGTTAAAAATGAATAAAACTTACCTTTAATTACCTTTAAAAATAAAAGTAGACCTGTTTTGTTCAACAGTGCTGTAGCTGTAAAATTTTCTGGCTTTTAAATAATATATATATATTTTTTAATTTAAATGTATAAATTATTAACATTTCAGGGAGCATAATTTAGCAACCAGTGATGGAAAAATTGTGGAGAAGACTTACCAAATCAACAGGCAGAAAGAGAAGACTGGCCAATGAATTAATTAGGTCTGATGTTATCCAAAGTGGATCCTGTGGGTATCTGTCAAAGACCAGACAGAGGAACTGCATCACAGTATTGGAATGCGCTAGAAGCCTAGGTTTATCTTCAGTTACTGTTTTCTATTAAAAAAAAGTCCACAGGAATCCATATTTAATGTAACAAACTTAGCATTTTCATGATCTGTTTAACAGCAGCAAATCATCAAGATTCTAATATGTTATAATAATGAAACAAAAGAGTATAAAATGCATATTTCCCTAACAAGAATTTGAGTATGAATTTGTATAGCAAAATATATTTTTTTAAATGAATATGGATGAACAGGTTAGATAAAGAGTTAAAGGGAATGTCAACTCAAAAATAATGTTTTGCATAGTTAAAGAAACCATAATTCTAATCAACTTTTCCATTAATTTTCAATACATTTTTTACAAGGTTTTAAGGTATTTAGATATATAATGCTACTGAAAGCAGTGTTGGTCTGTCCCTTTCTATTCTTTATGACTGTTGATACAATGTAAGACAAGCCAGCTGATTAACAAATGTGTTTTTGCTGGGGAACTCTTTTACAACATTGTTTAAAATGATGAACTATGCAAATACTGCTTTCAATAGCAGTTTAAAAAAAAATAAAAAATTAAAATCATTGAAACTATGTAATACATGACTAATAGAAAGTTACTTCGAATTATGTTTTCTTTTACTAGGGAATTTTTTATTTTTGGGTTGACTTGGCCTTAAGAAATCTGTGTCTCTTTTCACTCATATCTGAGCCAATGGACATGTCTAAATGTATCTAATTCAGAATTATCCTGGTTTCAAAAATTCCTATGGTATCTAGAAATAAGCATTAAAAAAAACCACACCTGATAGAGAGTAGTCTTAACCATAGCCATCAGTAGAAGAGCAGCTTCTACGCAGAGTCCATGCTGTAAAATTCTGTCTGTGCTGTGTTTATAAAATATATCCTGAAACTTGCTCTCCACATCTCCCTGGTATGAGACAAATAACAAATATATGAGGCTTATTTTGCCAAAAACATTGCACATTCCTAAATAACATTTTTTTTTTATCTTTATTTGACAGTGCAATGTCAATTAGATGACATTAGATGACATCTTGTGTTGTTTTTAAAAGATCAGTCCATTATTTACTTTTATACACAAGGCACAAAAAATGCAAAGAAAAACAAATAACGCAATAAATTAAAAGGAGGGACAAAGCTGATTTTGACCATCTTGGGTACTATGGGCCTAAATGAGCCTTTCAGATAAAAGGCAGTTGTCTTTCCTTTGTCCTGTGTACAGGATCTGCTCCTGAGAGTTATAATAGAATCATTACCAGACAGGACTTCCATTGTTTGACAGAAGGGAAATAGATACAAGTACTATGTAACATACTTCTCTGTACAAGCAAAACAATGATGATACAGGTATGGAATATGTTATCCAGAATGCTTTTGACCTGGGGTTTTCCAGATAAGGGGTATTTTCGTAATTTTGATCTTCATAACTTGTCTATTAGAAAATCATGTAAACATTAAATAAACCTCTCTGACAATATATATGCTATGATTTTTGTCACTGATTTGGGAACACAAAATTCTGGCATTTGACTGTAATCTCCCAGTTACAGTTACAGTTCTACTCCTGTAGCCTTCCACCCACCAAACATCAAGTGCTATTTGACGCCATTGTCCCTTGGAGATACTGCTTAGTAACCTCCACTCCAATCTTGAAAGAGACAAGTACAGATAAGAGTCTCACTGGTAGGTCCCTCACTGGTCATACCCTAGCATAAAGGGTGTAAGTTATGCATTATGTTCCTAACATGGGTTCTAAAGGATCCATTAGGATCCTAGGATTTCATTGAATGCCTAGTTACTTCAATACATATAGAAAAGAGTGGGTTAACACTATCCAGAAGTGTGACATTTGCATACTGTACATTAGGTGGGGAACTGGATCCCTAGATATCCCAAACCAATATTAAAGGAGACTTATAGGATAAATTAACCCCACACACACACACTTTTGTAGGCAAAAATGAATACTAGATGGTACTGGTTTTACTTTGAGCTAAGAATTTACATTATCTTTTTAAAATGCTCCCTATAGATCTGCTCCAGTCCCTGTCCATGTTTCAAATAAGGGGTGGGCAAGGGAAAAAAAGTCCCCAAGTGGGACCGAAATGTTAGTATTGATACTGTTCATCTTGTGAAATAAAAATCTCTCATGCTTCATCACAGAGAGTGCTGATCCATGTCGTAACTACAGATGCATTGTTTTATATTGCACCTGCGTGCTGGTACCTATATACAGTATATATATATATAACCAGCAAAGAGGATCCGCACTCTCAGGACTTATATGTTACTAATAGTCTCGCATTTAAAAATAAAATACATGTGAAAGTGAGGATCCTCTTTGCTGTTTACCTATTGGAATTTTTTGATACGCACCCAGGCATACTAAACCTTCATTCGTGAGTGCTGGCTTTTTTGTGGAATATATATATATATATATATATATATATATATATGTATATATATATATATATATACATACATACATACATTAAAACAAATATTTTCCCCAAATATGTTTATTACATTCATTCTGATTTTATTTCACTACATCAAATTCCCTTTATATTTGCATTTCCTTATGGAGCTATAACATTTGTTAATATTAAAAAAGTTTTTAATTGAATGGAAAATAAAAATGCTGATGCAAAGCTCTTTACTCAGTTACCAAGAAAATGCATTTTTCTTTATATGATTTTAGTGGCATTACATTTAAATTCAATTTAATGTTTGCAATATGTGAGATGATTATATTATAAAATCTATTACAGATCACTTGTATGTTAAATGTAAGCTGTTTTGTAAATCTACCACAGATTTATTTAAAATTATATTTATGAGTTTACTTATTAAAAGCATCTAGGTTCTAAACCCTCATTCGCCATAATTTTGTGTATTTACATTTGTTTAGATACAGTTTGTATCTAATCACCCAACACATACTATTTATTGGCAACAAATGTTCTATATCTGTATGAGAAAGGTTATCAGTTTATACTAATGTAGAAAACCATGAATTTGGCTTCTGATTATATTCCTGCATAATAAGTAAACCCATTGTATGCTGCACAGCTTATCTGTTATCTAATGTTCAAATAGGAGCCTTTTTGCCTAACTGCCTGGGTTTTGTAGCGGCTACAAAAATCCAGAAGCTACCCTGCCACAGACAATACAGAGAACTGTCTCTGCTAAAACACTTAAATACATAATCACTATAAAATTCCTTCACATGTATTTTGGAGTAATTACCAGAGCCGGGCCACACTACACTGGTGCCCTAACTCCAGCGCGTGTGCGTGAGTGAAAAAAAGCTGTAAAAGCACAGAGATGGCCAGAGAGGGGACTGGACTGTGGGTTGGTAACAGAGGAGGTATATGCTTGGCACCCCCCCCCCAGCTTTGCGCCCTAGGTACGTGTCTACTCTGCCTACCCCATGGCCCAGCCCTGGCAATTACATAATTTAAGTGTTTTAGCAGAGACAATTCTCGGTATTGTCTGTGGTAGGGTATTTTCAGGCATTCTGTAGCCTTGACAAAATACGAGCAACAAATAGCACTGTCGTTGCCCTAAAGGTCACCATATAAATTAAGATACATGGCAAATAGGCCACTGACCTGGTCCATCTTTAAGCAACTGTGCCTGCTTACCTCAGCAGATACCTCCACTAGGGGAGTCCTCAAGAGCACAGAAAACAGCAACAGGTAAATTTCTGTCCTGTCCCAGTGATGGCATATAATACATAGGAGAGTTCGGAATCCAAACACCAGAGAGAAGTTGAACGTTGTTAACATGTCTTGGCCTCTAAGATTATCTACAAGAGATTCAGATATATCATGCACTTTTTCAGTGGAACAGCTTTTTGCATATTTTAAATATACCTTGTATATCTACTCTATGAAACTGTAACGATTGGTAACGATTGGTATCCCAAAACCCAGAACAAACCCCAAGGTCCCGGTCACGGCCCACTCTTCTGCCTTTAACAGCCGCCTTTCACTTTGGGAGGAGCCCTCAGCTAATTGGATGCTCCAGGTCTTAATGGGAGAGGACTAGGGGGAGAGTTCTGGGCGAGCAAGGGAACCGCACGTTGTACAGGAACGGAGGACAAGAAGCGTAGTCAAGGGACAGGCCGGGTCAATAACCAGGATCAGACAATACAGTACCAAATCAGGACAGAAGCGTAGTCGAGGTCACAGGCAAGAAGGTCGAACACTAGAATCAAAGTAGAATCACACCCAGGAACTCAAAATAGCAGAACCTATATTGGGCAATGATTCAGTGCAGGGCAGGGGTCTTTATAGGCAGTCTAATGGCTTACATTAATCACATGGGCCAGATAGATAACAGCTGAACAAAGCCCTTCCTTCATGCAGTTACACGTATAGCAATGGGAGTGAACCAGTGGAAAACCTGTCTGCTCACATAGAGCAATGGTAAGTCAAACAACCCAGAAGCACCAAGTCCCTGATTCAACTCCGGACAGGCTATTACAGAAACTAAATACTTAATATATCTAAATCATATTTTTTTTAAAAGGCACTGACAAAGGAAGAAAATGCCTACATGGTTGCAATGGATGCACAAAACTCACAATAACCATTATGTACTGTTACTGACCCATTAGCAAATGCAACTCATACATGTTGTTTTCCACACATGCTCCTGCTTTTGTCACATTGCTGAAACGATTAAGTAATGTCCGGTTTTGAAGAAGGTGTCCCACTAGCCTCATGCCCAGGTCTACACTGGAAGGATGGACAGAGGGCTGGATAAACAGCAGAAACCAGTCAGGCCCAAGAGCTGACAATACTTCCTCTTGTTGCCTTAGAGTCAAATTAGTATCAACAGAAGAAAGAGACAGATTGATACATTATTAAGATAGTAAACATGTCACTATTTATCCCTAGATGCGATATGGGATGTCAACAAGGAATTAACCTTAAAAGAAAACCTTATTTGTACACAAATATTCAATTTATCAGAGCTATATAATTTTGGGGCCTGTGTGAACACCAAGCAATATGATCACTATACAAAACAATATATTTGGCATGCAATCAGTGTGGCATACAATCAATGGCTACCTATTTATTTATTATGATCACACAATTTATGTTTATTATTTTGTAACCACTAGAATTACCCATTAGTTTAGACAATACATAAATCCTTTATTGAAGAACATTGAACATTTCTCTTTTTGGAAATTTTGGCGAAACATTTTCTGGCGTTTTGGGAATCGCAGGAATTTGCAGCGAATTCACCACAGGCAAAACATAAGGCCTACAAGCATACTCTTTGAACCCACATTGAAAGTACTATTGCTTTTAGTCAAGTAACAATGAGTCAGATCCTTTGCAGGCAGGTGAGACTTTTCTGGGGATGTTGGTTTGGGCGGTGGTGGTGGGACTAAGGCTGAAAGGACAAATACAGTACTTTGCAAACCGGCCTTTGATTTACTTTGATAGAAAGTTTCCAAAGAACAGAGGGATGGACTCTGTGGGCTGGAGAGTGAATGGGAGGATTTGTAGGATTTGTGGTTATTTTTGTTTTGTTTCATGATATATGAATTGTTTATGATATGTTTGATTATTTCATGTAAAGTGATTTTTTAAATAAAACAAAATCATATGCAGGCAGTTGTAGTAAATCAATACTGATTAATTTCTTGTTGCAAGAAACCTGCATATCTTTGTGTTGCCCCCTACCGCAACTATTCAGCTAAGGGATATGGCACATGGGAAGACCTGTTACCCACAGGAAATCTGAGCTACCTGCAATGACAACTTTTTGGTGATTACATGATTCATATGATTTAGCTCAGGAGATTCCCACTGACACCAACACACAGGTATTTCAGGGATATTTGTCATCTGCTGGTAATGCAACAACATGTGTGCCATTACATCGTGTTTACTGTGACTATTTCTTGGCAACAAATGTTCTTTTATATGAGAACAGTTATACTGTGAAAATAGGAGTCTTTTGGGCTACATGTAGCTATGGTATACACATTAAGAAAAATGGGCAGATAACCTGCTGATGCTGACTGAAGTGCCAAATTGGCCTCTTAAATCTGATCTACAAAAATTCCCTCTCATCCTTCCCCGGTCTCCTAATAGTTTAATAGATTCCCCCGATTTATAGCATTTTGTTTTGAATGCTCTCTTTGCATGTGCAATGCAAATTCAGTTCAGCATAAAAAAACCTTCTGCATGCTCAAAAATGGGAAGTCTTTAAAATGCTGTTTAATAAATATACATGTCCCCATGGCTTCCCAGCAGTTTAATTATATAAATTATAGTAGAGTTTCTGAAGGAAACACAATTTTTTCTAGTGCAGGGTGACATTTTATTTAAATACATATAAATTATTTGAAATTTTTTGGTGTCTGTTCCTCTAAAAAAATATAATCTAGTCACACATGATCTTCATGCAATGCTGTCCAGAAGATGCAACAGAACAAGCTATTGTTGAAAACTTGTCCTTCATCAGCAATTTATTTAAATAAAAACAAAAGCAAGCATAATATATTGTAGGGCAGATAGCTGATTTAGCATTTTTTATGATTTCATATGTAAGAGAAGAGCACTCAAGACTACTACACGAGATGTTTGGGGTCTTACATGCCCTTTTTCAAGTTTATTCACCGTACATCCTTCTATTGTATCTGTACAGCTCTGTAGAATATGTTGGAGTCTTAGAAAAACTTTTTTTTACATTTGTAACCCTTGATGCTACAATGAACTGAAATGCCACCAATAGAGATAAAGTATCATACTATGCATACACTTACACACACACTGCTTCAAGTATAGTCAATGATTATTAAGCAGAGACATGTGGGGGTTCTTTAGAAAACTATATTACCTAGAAATGTTCTATGTCTATGTTTCCCATAATTTTCAAACTATTTGTTTTTTATCAATAATAAAACAACTCACTGTTCAGACAAAGATGAAGAAGGGGGGCATATCATTCTGATCAGCATGTGCAGGAGATGGTTTCGGAGCCAGATCAGTCGCCCAGAATCTGCACAAGTATCTGAAGGGATGTAAGCAGAAAGGATAGAAAAAGGAGAAAAATACACAAAATACATTCAAACCTTCTGAAACTTTAGAAAGAACAGAAAATAAACTGATAAATACAATTGCGGTGCAGAGCACAACTGAATTGTAAGGAGTGTATTATGTATGTATGTTTATATAATGTACATTATTTTCAAACACTGACCTTACATGGAATATCATATCATCTACAATTTTATTGTTATTTAGGTAAATGGTGATACAATAATGGGCCTTGTCTCTTAAAAGTTGCATTCAGCAGTTGCTAGTACAAGCTACAGCCTCAGTTTAAAGTTAGAATGAGGAACTTTATGGACCCGAACAGTATCTGGCAAAGCAATGGTCCCATCTCTAAATGTAACCTTATATTGCTGCTTATGTCATTTTATATAATAATATAACATATAATAATAATTTACAATTTTATTCTGAAAATATTAAAGGTATTATGTTAAGGACCCTTATTTCTTTCCCGTTTGTACTGTGTTTATCTGTTACTACTCAAATGTAATAACCTTCAGTTGGGGGGTCCTGTGGGTAAAGCTGTTTCTCATCAATTGATGTACCAGGCAATGTGCTGACCAGAAAGAGTCCAAGCCTGTAATAAAGAGAGGAAAAAAATAACATACTTCCAGCGCAAGACCTCCCTATAGACTCTTTCACAAGTTCTATGAATGGTATCCATTCCTGATAGACAGAGTGAGAATAAAAATCAATCATCTCCCAGCTTTAAATAAAAACTAAAGTTTACAATATGTGTTTTCTATTCCTGACAGCAATGAATATATGTATTAATTTGCTTTTGAAATAAATCTGTTACATTTACAAAACAACTTATTGTCCTAGCTGTATACAATATTTAAATCTGATGACAGCGTGTATCTAAGGTGTGTAATAAAATGTAAAAAATATCCTTTAAATAAACGAAAACTAAGGCACATCTGTTTGTCCTTATCATAATTTTAGCCCGTATTACATGTAGAGGAGTGCACAGTTACATTTTACTGCACTCCATACTGGTAGCACTACAACATTTTTCCTTTTGGAATCTGTTAGGGTCACTGAGTACCTACCTACTTTCTCGTGTTCCTGATGTATCCCCACATCAGACCAGGCTTCCCCATTTATGCCATGGTTCAGTGTTCACATCAATTGATAGCTTTTCTGGCCAGATACAGATCAAATTGGCTAGGGTGTCAAATAGGATTACTGTGAGTTGTAGGCATCAAATGGTCATTTCCCAGTTTCCTTTTGTCCTCCTGCATTTTTTGGCCATCCAACTATTGTGCCTTAGCTTACCCTGCTTTTTATATATCCAACTCAGTTATAGGAAAGGGAGTGATCCGATCATTGGAAAGACTGGACAAGTGCATGGAGCAGGCTGGGAGCCCCATAGTATATTTGGAAACGGCAAAGGATCTAGAAAATCCAAAGGTACCCCAACTGGGAGTAGGGGTTGAAAGGTTTTATCAGATCCCCTGTTGCCACTCCCAAGGAGAGAGACTATCCACTTTTTACACAGCATGGTATATAGACCCCTACATCTGTCATAAAACCACAGAGGAGAGTACCTATGATTTCTACCCACCAGCATGTAAGTGCTCTTAGATTCAGGCAGTGCACTCCTGCTTTAGAAGATAACACCAGAAAAAAAAGTTATAAAAATATAAATATCTAAGCCCTTTTGGAAAAGTTCTTCAAGGTTTCTTTACTTACCTAGATACATCATTCTTGTTAAAACAAGAATTTAAACACAAGTTTAAAAGGTTGCATATGAGGGTGGCTTTCTTTTGTGTCACACGAAGGTCGTTGAGAAGGAAAATTAGACTTGGAACAAGCTGCAGCTGTTGGATGATTTCTGTGTCTCTGTGATAAGAATATGGTACCAAATAATATTATAATAATTTGTAAACATGCTCCTTGATGCCATACAATTTCTGTTATTTTTATGACTTGCAAGACAAACTTTTTATATAGGTGTAGTACTTAAGGTTACTGTAAATAACAGATTCCTTGTGCAACTATTTACATAGACAGAGAATGAATATCTTGTCATATTTCTGAATCATCTTGTCAGTTGTTTTTTTTGTTGGGTTGTGACTTATTTACAGAAATGAATATGGTCTATTTAAAAGCAAAGAGGTGGGCTTTAAGTTAAAAAATTCAAAATGCATCAGTTAATAGTGCTGCTTCAGCAGAATTCTGCAATGAAATCCATTTCTCAAAAGGACAAACAGATTTTTTTATATTTCATTTTGAAAGTTTCCCAGCTGCTCCGAGTCATTTGACTTGTGTTCTGATAAACTTCAATCACTCTTTACTGCTGTACTGCAAGTTGGAGTGATATCACTCCCTCCCCTTCCCCCCCCCCTGCAGCCTAACAACAGAACAATGGGAAGGTAACCAGATAACAGCTCCCTAACACAAGATAACAGCTACCCCATGTTCCACTGCGTACTATTCAGTTACACCGAGAAGGAAAAACAACAGCCTGCCAGAAAGCAGTTCCCTTTTAAAGTGCTGGCACAGGTCACATGACATGGGGCAGCTGGGAAATTGGCAAAATGTCTAGCCCCATGTCAGATTTCAAAACTGAATATTAAAAAAAATTGCTCTTTTGAGAAATGGATTTCAGTGTAGAAGGCTACTGGAGAAGCACTATTAACTGATGTGATTTGAACAAAACTTGTTTTCCCATGACAGTATCCCTTTAACATAAATGGAGCTGCTTAGTGTGTCCTTGAATATAAAAAACAGCATTACTGTGGTTTATAGCTCATTTCTACATAATACTTGAAAAGGGCTATATAATAAATGATCATAGGTTGGTGCTAGTGATGGGCAAATAAAATTCGCGAAATGGCAGGAAAAATTCGCGCCGGAAAATTCGCCGCCAAAAACGAGCCGTGCGTCGTTTTTGACGCGACGCGCCGAAAACGACGCGCGACTCGTTTCGCGAATTTTTCGGCGAAGCAAAACGCGGGAGTTTCGCCCATCACTAGTTGGTGCATGTCTTGTCACCTCTAGCAACAAACCATCAGGTAGCCTTTACTGGTCACTTGTTTAAATTACATTAACTGGGAAAAGGTTTTATTACTTTATAATAATTATATTTTTCCAAATATTTGATGATGCACAAATGCCCATTTTATCATAGAACCTGATGGTTTAAAATTGTTTAGTGCTAAAACAAGATTCAGAATGCAGGTTACATTTTTTCACAATGTTTATACTTATTTTATATACAAACCCTTTTTAAAAACATCCTGTGCTGAATCTCAGTATTTATGAGATTTCATGAAACCATTCATTTATATATTAAAATATCATAATATGTCAGAATACATTACACAGCAAACATATGAATCTAGTTGGGAAGAAGGAAACTGCAATTTAACCCCCATATGTAATAAAAAGCACAAAGATGCAGTAACCCATGTAACTAATGAGATGCTTGCTTTTAAAGTGGACCTGTCACCCCAAAAAAATATTCAAAATCCTATTTTATCACATTAGTCAAGCAAAATGAACATTAATTACACTATATATAAATTATTTTAATCTTGTTTTCTTCAGTCTGGGAATTCATAATTATAGCAAGCAGGCAGGAGCCATTTTGTGGACACTGTTATTAAGGCAAGCCTTGCATCATGTCAGAATCTTGTTTGTGCAGCAGAATGGGGGGCCCAATTTCTATCCCCATGTCCTGGCTACACAATTAAATGGTTAAGAGAACTGGGGGAATGTGTGGGGAGCAGTGACATCTAGGAAGTGCTGAATGGAAAGTGAAAGTAATTATTTGCCCCGCCTCTATACCTTAAGGTGGCCATAGACGCATAGATAATATCGTACGAAATGAATTTTCGTACGATATTCGGTGCGTGTATGGTGGGAAATGAGCCGACCGACATTGTCAGAGGATTAAGATATCGGTCGGCTGGTTGATCGGACTGGACGGAAAATTTTGATCGGATGCCTTTGAAAGCACCCGTGAACATCGGCCATTGTTAGTGCTGAATCGTCAGATACAAGTAGAATTCTATTGTTTCTACCTGTATATTTGACGATTCAGCTCTACACGTGTGTGTTGAAACGAACAATCTTTCTTGGAAAGATCTTTTCCGAGAAAGATCGTAATTGTTACGTCTATGGCCAGCTTAAGGCATAGAGGAGTGGCAGACAATATTTGATTGACAGCTGATATATTTAAATGAGCTTAAAACAGCTATGAATGCTTTAATAAAAATGTGAAATTGGATTTCATGTTTAATTTGAAAAAGACTTTTATTATACAGATTTTTGTGTCTGGGTGACGGGTCCACTTTAAACACGTGACCAGTACATGTTACCTGCTGATTGATTGCTAAAGGTGATAAGAATGGTAGCAAACTTTACTACTGATATTATATAACTCCCTTAGTCTTACCCATGACATCTTAAAACTTCTTCAAGGTGGGTCAACAGAGACACATCCAGATCTCCTGGTACCTCCAGCCAGATCTACAGAAGAACAAATAGATACTTGGTTACATAAATAAGATGCCAGCCATCAAAACAAAGCTTCAAACTAATGGAATATGTTTAAACTTCAGTTGCATGCATACATGGATATTTTGATATTTTTGAAGGCCACACTTAATTTCTAAATCTAAGCCCGAAGTTTCAACAAGACTAGTAATTATGCAATTTTCAAATCTGTATTATAATAAATGTATTATAATAAATGTATGTCATTAGTAATAATAAATGTTACTAAATGGCCTGGTTGTGAGTATAGCACAATATGGGTTTATTGTGACCCAGTGCCTATTTAGACGCTTATAGCAGTTTAAGGGGCCTATTTATCATGATGTTTAAAAGGGTGGAGTGAATCATTACCAGTGATGTTGCCCAGATCAACCAATCAGCAATTAGATTTCACTAGATCACTAGAGATGTGAGTTTTTTAACCTAACAAATTTTCTCATCTGTTCTCACTGAGAGTTTTTAACAGCACTATCTAACTGATTGTGATACAAGTCAGCAATTTACAGGACAACCATGCATTCCATTAATGAACATTTTTTTGCTGTAGGGCTCACCTGGAAGTCACACAATATATGTTTCACTGCAGAAAAGTTCAACGGTCTTGCAGGACTAACACTTACATCTGCGGTGCCAGTAATGGTCAGTATGAGCTGAAATATCCGTGGATTCAAAATACAGGACTTACGTCTTAATAAGTATGCCAGAAGCTGAAAACAAAGTCAGCATATCTGGTGTTAGTACAGGAATACATTTTTCAGAGCTACTGTAAGTAGCCAGAATTTCTGAGTAAATTCTACGTTTGTAAGAATTCAATTTATTTCCTTCTGTGCAACAACCTTATCCCCTAAAAAATGGTGCTGTGAATTTAAAAATGTTTACTTCTAATTTCTCAGTTAGCCATAAGGCAGTCAGGAAGATTTTACCATTTGAAGGGTGTGGAGATGTATGCAACAACTGAGAAAGAATATAACAATTCAGTATCTGCTGTACACATTTAGAGTTAATTATAAAGTATATTTCTTTATGTTCACTTTATAACACAGCAGTATATTAAAAAGTGCAATAATAAATGGATATATCCATGTTTATATCATGTGAAATAACATTTTGATGTCAAGTTAAACTAGATGAATGAGCTTTATTTTAAAGCAATTCATTGAAAGTCTTTCTTGATACAGATGCTGCTGATTTAACATAGATTACCAATATACTGTTCTGTATATGAATCTGCTGTCTAGGTGTTCAGTAATTTGGTACTGCTAATGTCTTCTGTCCCATACAGAACAAAATATCCTCAGAGTCCTATCTACGCAATACAAAAAAGCTATGTAAAGATGAAGAGGGACAACCAGCACAGCAGTCTCCCCTAGTGTCACCAAGAAGTTTATAATCCAGGACAAACTTGTTCCAGGGAGATTCGTTTTCAAATTCTGATTAGTCGAAGCTCCAATTACACCAAATGAAATACAGAAGATGGGCCACTAGGTTCCCATAAACGTTCTAAATGTCTTAATTGCTCCTGTAAAATTTCCATTTCATAAAGATCCCGCCTGTATTTATTAAATCCAGTAACCTAATTACACCCATCCATCCTCTTTAATCTTTTTCATTGCAGTCATAAAAAATTCATAGGAGAAACAGTATTGGTTTAATAGCTGAAGAGGAGGAAGGTGAGTGAAGCAGGTAGGGATGCAAAGAAGAAAATTAATGCATAGGAGATGTTTAAAGACATGTGTATGAAATATGGAAGCAAGCAATAAAATGGGATTTTTAAACCATGCTGCTTTGAAGTAATACCTGCACACCCAGAGGCTTCACACACTGTGAATTTTACTGGTTCTACTAATAATTCATATTATTGCTCTTTACAAACCTATCCATTGCCTCTATCCCCTCTCCATGTTGTTTCACAGCTCTTACTAGTCTACAATTTGTTTCTGCACAATAGGGAATGAAAGGCTAACCCTTGAGGGCCACAAACAGGTCAGGATTTAGGGATATACCAATATGAATTACAATTACTAAATCCCCTGACATTAGCAGGCATATTAATCTAAATCATGAACCATTTATTCCCAACCCTACCTAAGAATATCTAACAACATTTAATAAAACCACTCCTGTTGCTGTATAAACTTGCTCATTGTAATTTTTACCACTGATTCACATATTTGCTCTATACAATCATATGTATAATCAGACATCAGTTTCTCTTTATGATACTGTACAGATCACATGGGTTGTTTACAATTAAGTTAACATCTAGCATATTATATAATGTTCTTAGAAAGTTCCCAGTCCAAAAATGGATTGCTGTGTGCAGCTACAATTTTATTTTAGTTATCTTTCTATTCAGGCCCTCATGTATAATTTCTAGTTTCTCATTCAAACCATTTCCTGATTGCTGAAGTAAATTACACCATAACAACCAGATAGCAGCTAAAATTTCACTGCCTTTAATATACTAACACGTTTTAAAGTGACTCATCCCCTTAAAGAAATTGTAAAGGAATGTATGTAAAAATAAACTAGGTCAACAGATGGGCTGTGCAAAATAAAAAATGTTTCTAATATAGTTAATTAGAAAAAATGTAATATAGAAAGGCTGGAGTGACTTGATGTCTAACATAATAGCCAGAACACTACTTCCTGCTTTGCAGCTCTGTTGGTTTCCACTGATTGGTTACCAGGCAGTAAGCAGTCAGTGATTTGAGGGGGGCACATTGGTCATAACTGTTTGCTTTTGAATCAGAGCTGAATGCTGAGGATCATTTGCAAACTCACTGAACAGTTTTGTCCCATGTGGCCCCCTTCAAGTAGCCAGAAGTAGTGTTCTGTTCTGTTAGTCATCCAGTCACTTCAGCCTTTATAGATTCCATTTTTGGTTAACTAAATATATTAGAATTTTTTTTTGCACAGCCTATCTATCTACCCAGTTTTTTATTTTTACACTGAACTGTACCTTTAAGGCTGTTGTGGCACTTCATATTGTATGAAATGAATGGTCATTGAGATATTTTGATGTTGGAATACAAAATGGCTTATAATTATTGTCTTTAGGCTAGAGTGGTTTGTAATAGCATCATATTTTATCCTAACTCATATATGTAAAGGCTCAATGGAGCTGTTTTAGCTTTTTATACCACACTTTCTAAGGGCTGTCTAAAACCATACAATTGGGCAATTACAGCAAAATTATTTAAAAGGTACCTGATATCCATCAATTTGTTGCATAAGTTGTTCTGCCAGAAGACTGCTGCTCAGAACAGACACAAGTGCTTTTATAGCAGCATACAGGGCCTGGTCATCACTTGACATGGATATCAAGCTGAGCAATACTGCTGGGCCACCAATGTAATTGAGAGAGTCAGCAGCCGGTGTGGAGTTAAAGACTCTTACTCCTAGTATGGAAAGGAGAGACAAGTTCACTAGTGACTGAGTATACAGAGGGGTATGGCAGCGATCATACCCTTTTAGGGCTCATCCAGACAAGAAGATTCGTGGAGATTAGTCACCTGGCGACAAAACGCCACGGCTTTGAGGCAACTAATCTCCACGAATGGCTTACTCGTAGCATGCACCCGCTAGAAGTAAAGTCGCCTGCGCCTTCACACGCGGCGACGCGATTTTCAAAGTCACTCAAAATTGCCAGGCAATTCTCAGCGACTTTGAAAATCGCGTTGCCGCGTGTGAATAGGCTCAGGCGACTTTACTTCTAGCGGGTGCGTGCTACGAGCAAGCCATTTGTGGAAATTAGTCGCCACAAATACTTGGCGTTTTTTCGCCAGGCGACTAATCTCCGCAAATCTTCTCGTCTGGATGAGCCTTTAACTTAAAAAGTCACTAAGATACAAAATACTAAACGATAAACTAAACAAGAACCTTGATGGAATACCCATGTAACTGAAAGAGGTTTTGTGGGATTCTAAAAAGTCTGATTTTTTCTGCTGTATTGTAAAATTTGACGAGCATAGGCAGAGGGTGATTTTTTTTTGTTTCGGTAGGCTAAGTCTTATTTTACAGCAACATATGTAGCTGGAGTGTCGGAGAAACTCAGGATGATTTTCAACAAACATCACATCCCTGTGTTTTTTCAAACCTAGCAACACACTGAGACAAAAACTGGTACACCTAAAGGATCCAACTCCTAAGGGAAAACAAAGTAATGTGGTATACGCAGTCCAGTGTAGCTATGAGTGCACTGATCTATACATTGGGGAGGCAAAACAACTGCTCCATAAGCGAATGGATCAGCATAGGAGGGCGAACTCTACAGGGCAAGACTTGGCTGTTTTTCTACACCTAAAAGACAAGGGACACTCTTTTAAAGATAGCAATGTCCAAATTTTGGATAAAAAAAAACGCTGGTTTGAAAGAGGTGTGAAAGAGGCGATTCATGTTAAGGTGGAGAAACCATCCCTGAACAAAGGTGGGGGCCTTGACACCACCTGTCTGCTACATGCAATGCTGTTCTCACATCTGTTCCCCGGCGGTTTCAGAACTCTTGACACATCCATTCATGCAACTCTCACAAGTAACACCTGTGTCTAGGAGTTGCATGACACATTGGTAATCTTATCACTGTAACTACACAGAATCAACACCACTTTGAATTGCAGATGTCACCTCTCTGAAGAGTTACAATGTGCAGTTGTGGTTGGATTGTTGGAAGAGTCTATATGCCGAGCACTCCTCTACACCAGTCAGTTGAACTGAAGAAGCTGCTCGGATGAGCAGTGAAACGTGTTCATTAAAATATCTCAGCAACTCCAGTTGCTTTGATTTACTTTTGATAAATATACCATGACCTGGATGAATGGGAATCTTCATAGTCATTTTGTTTATGGTAAACTGAAAAAAAGTGTTTGGAAGGTGAACAACCCCTTTAGGTAAACAGCCACCAATATCCAATTACAATGGCTCCATTGAACTATTCAGGTAGGTGTTCACACAGGTGTGAACGTGAGATCTGGTCACAATGGAACCATAACAGCTGCATTACACCTTCACATTTTTCTCAGTTTCAGCTATAACCTACCTAAATAGATGGATAGAACTACCATTGATGGTGTTTATTTTTTCTGCAATGTAAGTATACAATAATCCCCATATACCAGACAAATAGGTGAAGGGTGAGCAGCTGCTTTGTCTCTCGGCCCTGATCTCCAGCACAACCAACTTTCCTCGTTAAAGCTTAGTGTCACCCACTCCCTAACTGTGCTTGGCACACACTAATCAGCTCTTAAGCTTTTGCATCTGAAATCTCCTTTTCAGTGCAAAATCTCATGATGACATCACTAGACATCAGTAGAGTCACCAGGAAGAGAATTTTTCTAAAGACACTAGTCAACAGCACCCTCTGCCCATCCCCCAGACAAACTCAAATAGATACATTGCTCAGTCAGAGGATTTTAATGTTTTTTTCTTTGAATTTTTCTTGAAATTTTTTTGGGGAGCTGGTTTAGCTTCCCCAAACCTTAATGAAAATCCACCTATGCTGATGAGATGAAGTGGGGACAGGGTTGCTTCTTTTTAGTATTCTTTTACATCCAACAATCCTTTTTTATTTCTGTCACAAGAAAAAAAGCCTGTGCAACTCTATATCGTCAGATGAAAATGCAGGTTATAATTCTCCCTAACCACAGCTGTGTTGTGTCAGAAGGCAAACCTTACATATAATGTAGTTATCAGATCAGATTTTGATGTCAGATACATTACTTTGCAAATGCTTCTGAACTGAGTAACATTAATTAAAACAAATTAAATTTAGTTTTCTGAGGTAAGCTATGGCATACATAGTCAGTGACACAGTACACTGACAAATATTTTCTCACCTTTAGTTTGCACAGTTACAGCACCAAGAGTACGTGCTGTACCCTGGAGATTTAAAGCCAAATTTCTTGACAAGTAGATAGGGGTTGAATTATCCCTTGAAGGGACACCAATCTGTAAGAGAGAAAAGAATCAAGGTCTTCATGATACAATAATTATATACAGAGGTACACAATACCCATCTTAATGAATCTACAATGACTGACTACAAATTATGCACAAAATTATACCTGGCCTACAGAAAGATTATTTCCCAGTTTGGAGATAACCCATAGAACATCTTAGCTTTTCAGATACCTCTTTAGCTATATGTCTCCCGTCAACCTCATTATACATGTCTCTGATCTCGGTGACAGTGCTGATGTAAGAGCTGAGGACATTCAAGCCAAACACAATCTTTTCCTCTGTTACAATAGTAGTTGCATCTAAGAAAAAAGAATAACTAATTTAGAAAAAAAATTATTCACACAAATTGTTCACAGAATCAAAGTTAACAATTTTAAATTTGCCACACAGTGTATTCACCCAGCACTTAACTTATGATTTCTGTCTCAGAACTCCTCTCAGCTCATGGCTTTCAGGCTTCCCATTGATACCCTATTCTATACAAGGGTATTAAGAGACTGTTTATGGTTATTTGCTGCACATTCAGTTATAGGAGGTAGAAAGGTAGAGTCAGCCACAATAATACAAATGTGGCAATGTTGTGGTGCAGGTGGAGTAAAAGTAGATGATTAAGATAAGCAATGTGGGGCTTCTGAGGTGTAAAGCTGCTCCTTATAAAGGCATATTTTCAGTACTGTAAAGTGATGGTTTATTAAAATGGGGTACATACCCACAGGGAAGATTTTGTGATTTTCTGGCAAAAATCCTCAATAAATCGGAGTTTTCGAGAGGAAAATCCAAAAAGTCTTACAAATTTTCATGTGATTTTAATGATTTTTTTGAGTTTTCTCCCGCATTCAAATTCTTCGTGTAAATGTATTGATAAATAAGGGAAAATAATCCTTGCACATTTGGTTGGAGATATTTCATGAAAAAATTAGATACATTCAGATTTTGATAAATAACCCCTTAGAATTTTCATGCTTATTTAAAAAGTTTATCTCAAAGTTAATACTCCCTCCATTCATACCATGGTTGTTTCTGAACTTTAGGATACGAGTGATATATGAAGTTGAATGTATAGCTTAAAACACAGTTTGTACCTTTCTTATCCTGGTGTGCATATTTTTCATATTTTTAATTTTTTCTTTATGTTACCTATGGTGCCACACAGAGTACTTTAAAGGAAAAAGATACAATTTGTATTTCAGTTATACAGCCTACCTACATACATCAGTTGTATTCAGAAAGAACCTTTGAAAATGATTCTGAGTTTGAATTTTAAGATAGGTGGTTCTGTATTTATGTAACAAAATATTCAGCAGCACTGTTTACTCAGCACTGTATAAGTGTGTGCAGATATATCTATAAAGAGTGGTAGATGTTAGTAGAGCAGTTATGCATTGACAGTTACATATGCTTTTATTGTGTCCATTGACTGATCCTGCTAAACTCAAGATTATTATTATTGTTAATAATGTAATGATGTAATGTTCATGAATTTATTGTCTCTAAAAAGTTTCTTTCCACGAGCCTTAATTTCAAATAGGCTTCAGCCTCATAATGATTTAATTCCCAATGATTCTATACGGGAACAGGTCTTGAACAGGGATCACTGAATAGGAAATCAATAAACCACTTTAAACAACAGCCTCCTCCCACAACACTACACCTTCACCCTATACTTATGAGTGACAAGTAATAACTGAACACATTAATATCCATTTCAACCTCTGACCTGTGCTGAGAAGAAGAACTGGAAATGCAAAACAAGGATCCAGTGCTGGGAATACTGAACACATAATGAGGTGAATCAAAATAAAGCTGTAACAACTGTACACAAACTGTAGACATAACATGGGTACGAAGATCTACACATTGGATGAATGTACAGTCTAGTTTTTTTGTCTTTACCCTGCTATGAATTTATTATCTAAGTTATATTCTTAAAGGAAAACTATACCTCCAAAATTAATACTCGAGCAACAGGTAGTTTATATCAAATTAATTGGCATATTAAAGAATTTTACCAAACTGGAATATATAGTTAAGTAAATATTGCCCTTTTACATCTCTTGCCTTGAACCACCATTTCGTGATGGTCTGTGTGCTGCCTCAGAGATCACCTGACAAGAAATATTTCAACTCTAACTGTAACAGAAAGAAGTATGGAAGCAAAAGACACAACTCTGTCTGTTAATTGGCTTGTGTGACCTAACTTTATAGTTTGTTTAGTATGTTTGTGTGAACTGTTGAATCATACGATCCCATACATTGTCCAGGGGTATAGTTTTCCTTTAATAATGAAGTCCCTTTTCAATAATCTACTAAATAAGTTTATTTGTTCATAATCGAGTATATTTTTGATCGTTTTTACTCCCTGCTCTAAAGAAGAAAATCAAAACTAATTTTATAACTCCCTGAAAGAGAAGATGCTAAAAAAAGAATCTCCTTATCTCAAAACCTAACAAAGGCTGCACCACAGGAAAGGAAGGATCTTTGTTTATGTATAACTCTATATCACTATTTGAACAAATTACACTGATGAGGAAGTGCAAACCAATTTTCAATTAGTGCTTTATAACAGCAAAAGACTAAAAAATAAAAGAATATGCAAAGAACATTTTAAACACTATTTATTGTGCTCATTTTGAGCAAACACTGGTGGGCAGAAAGCACATCTGGACACTTACCCAGCCACCCATGGGGATTATAATAGTGGTACAAGTGAGCAGTGAGTAACCATGCAACTGGGCCCAGGAAGGGGGTAAGTGCAGTAGAAAGGGGATGGTGTCTGAGTCCATATTGCGCTACCATGGGTATCCTTTTACATTCTGTGAGCATGTAATTCTCTTCAAAAAGAGTTTTGGATACATACTATGCAAACGTTGGAGTCCAAGGGAATGAATCATGAACATGATCTTTATTTATATGAATTGCACTCTAATGTACCTAACTGCATAGATGAATTCTATAATCCTTCAAGAGGATACAATGGCAATTACTGTATATTACTGAAATAATAACATAGATTATTAAAAACAACATGTTTGTTGAATGTTTTTTCCCCCATCAGGTTTTTTTTCCTGGCCTTGATAATTAATAAATCAGCCTCCATGTGTATTAGGGTTTAACATTTAATTTTTAAAGATGGCTCTTAGTTTAGTTTAGATTAGTTTAATTTATTGACTAATGTAATTTTAATAATAATTCCAATTTCTAGAAAGTTTTTTTAGCAAATTGCTCAGTAGATGCAGGTGCATTACATTTGCATCTGAAATAATGTTGGAATTCTGGGAAATACACTGCATTGTTGGGGAAAAAACTTTGTGATTGCACTCTAAATTGCACTTTGTTCACTCACTTACAAATGTAGATGAGTCCATTAAAGCTATAGACATGGGTAATTGAAGACTCAGGGGAGACTCCATATTGTAGATAATTGTGCTTTGTAGCAATGAATAACATAGAGTGAGAATTAAGAAGAAAACACATGTGGGGCAATATTGTCTTGTATTGTAAATCTGGTTAGAGCAATACAGCCACTGTAGGGTTAAAGGAGAACTAACCCCCCAATACAAAAAGCCCCCAGCTACTACCCTAGATAGTCCACCTCCCTGCTTCTCCCCCACATAGTGCATTATGCCTGAAAGTGTACTGAATACATTGATCACATATCAGTGCAAAGTAAGCACAGCAGAGCTCATGGGCTTCATCTTCCGGATCTTCATCTATAAGGAGTGCCGTACTGACGCATGAGCAGGTGTAGCAGTTTATCTGTTCGTGCTGAGAATTGCTGAAGGGAAGGAAAATCCCCGGAAGAAGACCGAAGATCCTAAAGATGGCACCCATGAGCTCCGCTGTGTTTACTCTGCACCGATATGTGAGCAATGTATTCAGGACACTTTTAGGGCTGGGGGGACTATCTAAGGAAGTAGGTAGGGGTTTTTCTTACTATATTTGCTTTGTGTGTGAAACCTTTATCTAAATAAAATTTTATTGTACTGACCAGTCTTAAAGTTTCCACAGTAGGAAGGGCCAAGTTTCAGAAGCAAATGCAGGGTCCCCTCAGGTAAAACATCCTCAAACAGGTAAGACTGCCCCAACCTCCACAACAGAGAACTTTGTTGGTGCCACATCTGTGGTGTGCCAAGGAATGCATGAATGTCTACTAGAGCTGAGGGGTCCAAAGAGGAAATGGTCCCTGGCAAGCGCTGCACATAATGGATCTTTACAGGGAGAGAGAGAAAAATCAGATCAGGGGAGATTTGCATGTGAGTAGTGATGAGTGACATTTTTTATCAAGTTTTTAATGTCAGGTGAATAGGCTGTATCCTAATCATTTGAATCGAATTTTGAAAGTATTCAACCGAATTCCATTCGAATTATGAAAAAAAAATCTTCGAATTTTCAAAGTCCACCAAATGACTCCAAATAGGTTTTAGGAGGTCCACCATAGGCTAACACAGCAATTTGGCAGGTTTTAGATAGTCAAAGTCAAATTTTATAAGAGATAATACATGATAAGTTTTGATATTCGAATTTTCCAATTTTTTGCAAATTCAAAGCGAATTTGGACTATTCCCTAGTCGAAGTACACAAAAATAGCTTGATATTTGAATTTTTTCACTTTGAATTTTTACTTTGACCTTTCATAAATCTGCTCCTAAGTTTTATTATTAATCTCGTTATATTAGACCAATGCAGATGTTACATGCCACATTCATGCAAAAATTGACATAAAAACTGTCAGCTAACTGATGACATTAGAAGTCAAACATATATTATACAAAAAGTTGTGAAATGTGAAAAGTGCAACTTTCTTTATACCCACAGTGCAGCTAACATGGATGCTAAGTGGCACTTATTTTGGTAAAATGAGTTCAAGTGGTAGTTCTTATTTTTTTCTTTAAATGGCACAGCATCTAGTGCATGGCATCAATAGCGGCAATAGCAAGTATGGTCAGTTGCTTACCAAGCATTAAAAAAGGCAATGTTTCCACCAAAATTAATTTGATCACAGTATAAAGATCAATACAACTTTGCCATCTACATGTGCCCAAGCTCCACACATTAAGGCCCTACATTGCCTAGAAATCATTCACATTACATAATTACTGAATCCTCCACAAATTCTTCCTATATTTATACAAATCATTTGTGGAGGATTCAGTATTTGCCATTTCTAAGATTATAAACTACAGTCATATGAAAAAGTTTGGGATCCCCTCTCAGCCTGCATTATAATTTAATCAGCAAAAAAGGTAACAGTGGTATGTCTTTCATTCTCAGGAGTACTGGGGTGTTTTCTGAACAAAGATTGTTTAGTGAGGCAGTATCCAGTTGTATGAAATTAAATCGAATGTGAAAAACTGGCTGTGCAAAAATGTAGGTACCCTTGAATGCAACTGCTCAATACTTTACTGGCAACACCAAATTGGTTGGATTAGATTGTTAAGCCTTGAACTTCATGGGCAAGTGTGTCATTCAATCATGAGAAAATATATTTAAGGTGGTCAATTGCAAGTTTTGCTTCTGTTTGGCTCTCCTCTGAAGAGTAACAGCATGGGATCCTCAAAGCACCTCCCAAAAGATCTGAAAACAAAGATTATTCTGTATCATGGTTAAGAGGAAGGTTACAAAAAGCTATCCCAGAGGTTAAAACTGTTAGTTTAAACTGTAAGGAATGTAATCAGGAAATCGAAGGCCACAAGCATAGTTGCTGTAAAACCCAGGTCTGGCAGGCCAAGAAAAATACAGGAGCGGCATATGTGGAGCATTGTGAGAATGGTTACAGACAACCCAAAGATCACCTCCAAATACCTGCTGCAGATGGTGTATCTATACATCGTTCTTCAAATCAATTAGCACATAGAACATCTGTATGGCAGGGTGAAATTACGCAGGGCTTGGACATTCCAACAAGACAATGACCCTAAACCCACTTCAAAATCGACAAAGGCATTTATGCAGAAGGAGAAGTACAATATTTTGGAATGGCACAATTCCCCGACTTGAATATCATTAAATATCTATGGGATGTCCATGCTCGCCAGCCATCACATTTAACTGAACTGGAGAGATTTTGTATGGATGAATAGTCAAAAATACTGCCATTCAGAATCCAGACTCTATAGGAGGTATCTAGAGGTTGTTACATTTGCAAAAGGAGCTACATTTATGTAATATCTCTGTTGGGGTGCCCAATTTTATGCACCTGTCTAATTTTGTTATGATGTATACTGCATATTTTCTGTAAATCCAATTAACTTTATGTCACAGCTGAAATACTACTGTTTCCATAAGGCATGTTATATATTAAAAGGAAGCTCAAACAATGATAAACAAAACTCCAAAGTATTAAGAGGGGTTTCCCAAACTTTTTCATATGTCTGTATAAACATTTTTGAAATATTTGAAGCAGTTAAATCAGAAAATTAATAAAAAGTCAAAAAACTTTTTACCCCTTCCAAATTATAAAGGTAAATTATAAAATATAGGTGTGTGTTAATAAAAATGGATTAAAAGATCATAGAGAAATGCAAATATTTGGGCATTATAATAAGAAATGTGTAACCCCCCCCAATATTCCATGCTGCATCCCCTGGAATCTCAGTGTATTTTGACAATGACTTGGTCAGACACCCCATTCTTAAAATTATGAACACATGCATTTTGGGGGCCTGTTAGGTTGTATTCTAATTTATTTTAAAAAATGTTTTCCTTACCAACATTTGCATGTAATTTACTGATTCATATTGAAAATGTTTTTGGGGCAATTAACCTAAAATTGTCCTGCTTAAAGGTGGTTAAGCCATTGTAAGCTATGGCAAAACTGTAGCAGCTTTTCCAAATTATAAAAATATAAATGTAAAGAGTCATCAATTTTTTTTTTAGATTAGAATACATTTTATGACCATGAATGGAAAAGTCCCACTAAATCAGAATATATATATCAGGGAACATTTTTGCAAGGAAAAAAAAATTGTACAAAAATATAGGAAAGTGATCGTTTTTGCCAAGTGGTGACATATATTTGCTGACCTCTTTTGAACCCAGACATTGACCATCAATCCAGGCAGTAACCATCCCAGACCGTTTTATATCTTTCAATGCTACAAACAGGTGGTGCCATTGGTCCTTTACAAGTAGTCCAGACAAATTAAGCTGCACCTGAGATGGTGACCGAGAGGAATTACTAGGTAATGCTTCAACTTCCATCATATCTGGAAAAAAAAAAAGGTTAAGAATGCATCCGTTCCACATTCCTTAGACGTTTATAAAGTAACAGAGTAATTATGAAGGCACAATGTTTTTCCTCACTCAAATGTACTGCCCTCAGAATACTATTGTCATTGTATGTATTGGGGGGCTGTTCACCTGAAAATCCAAATTGTGTATTGACTGTTTGTTGTTTGCAGTCTATTTTCAGTCTTTGCGTGTGTATGGGGTGGGAGGTTGCCATTTGCCATTCTGTTATACATATCCACTCCCAAACTTTGTAATGTGGTCGTTTGATGCTATACTTTTTATTACTCATTTCTTTTATTCAATGATTCTAAACACAGAAATGTTGCCAGACTTGCGGGGATCCAAAAAAAAACCAGGTAATAAGAGTATATATTACAATCCAAAGAAAACGTACATTCACAAAATAAAGACAGATGAAATGCTCCTAGATATCTAATGTCTGCATAATACTAAAATATAATTTTAAGTTGAGCATCTCCTATCAGCTGACCAAACTAATGCCTATGGATACTAAAGCCTCACCCAAAGGCTGGAATTCTTGTTCTTCTGTAGAAATCAGCAGACAACGCTCAGCTGATTTAAGGGCAATGGATAAACACACATAATGCTGTTGACTCCGGGACATATGACGAACAATGGTCAGGAGGCGAATGGGATGTGGCTCTGGTGCATGGCAGAACTTGCTCACTAAGAACCAGCATGAGAAATTGAGGCCACCAGGAGGAGGAAAGTTGCGAGCACCTGAAATTTAATAAAGTGGTAAATATTGGCAAAGCCTTACAAACAAACAATTCAAAGTTTTATCAGAGTGCTGTTATAAGCAAACTAATATGAATAAAACTGGCAAAGTGTACTTGGTACCAGTACTTGGTACCTGGCAGAAAAAACACAAATATTAAAAATGCTGTACAAAACCGAGTTCCCTTTCTGATATCCACCATATTTTTGCAATAGAAAGCTGATCTGATTCTGCCAGTTTGATCATACCCCTCCCTTGCCTTTATCCTATTTTCTATCTTAGAGAAAACGGAAATTCTGACAGCACTGCCTCACATCACACTAGATACTAGTTCTTCACTAGTAAGTTAACATAACTAAAATACATTTTGGCTTCAACCACTTCCTGAAGTTGCTTTCCTATCTCTGTTTTTCTCATTATTTTCTCTTTTTCAAACATTGAAATTTCTCATCTGTTTTTCTCATCCTCTTCATAATGCTGAAATCATTTGCCTTCAATCACCACTTGTTTAACTGTTTCATCTTCCTTTTCTTGTGTTTTCCTTCTTATTTTTGATCTACTGTTTGTTCTCACTTCCCATGTTCTGTTTTTCCTTGACTCCCTTACTTTTTACTGTGCAATTTTTTTTTACTGCCTAAATTCATTCTTTTTATTAGTGTCTGCTTTTCATTCTGTTTAAAGTTAACTTGCTCATCTTCCCTTACTACTACCCTGCTCATTCCCTCTGTCCAGCAACACAGTTTGCCCTATTTACTTGTATACATTTAATTACATTTACTGCTTCCCTTATGCATTGATGCTGCTGTTGGTCTTGGGTCCATGGGCATTTTGACTCAGCGACAATTTTAAATTGACTTTTACACTGCATCACTATTTATTGTGTAAATCAAATAGGCCTCATATGTGCTTATGAGTCAATCTTTTATAATGGCTTTATAAAGTAATAGGTTGTAGCACAAAGTATAAAATAACAAAAAAAAATCCCTGGGAAAAAAATAACTAACTTTTTGCACAACCACATGTTGCAGGCCTCTCATCAAACTAAGTGCTAATTTTGTAATTCTGGTTTGAAGCTGGGAGACTTAAATAATTAACTTTCTTCAAATGTCCCATGATAACCATAACTGTACTGCTGCCTTTTGCTACCCACAGAAATTTGCATCACTGAGCGCTAGTGTTAATTAACCACGAAAGATTATCACAATTCAGCTGCCTTCTGGAAATTATCACTGCAAATTACCTGACATTATTGTCCCTCTTAGTTTGCTACAAAAAGTTTGGTGTGAAGCAACTAATTTTATTTGAATATACTGAGCATGTCATTTTAAAGCCCTGCAGAACTTGGCAATGCAGTAAAAGCATTATTATAAATTAACAACATAGATTTTTTTTCTTATTCAACCCTTTATAGGATATTGTATTTTATATCATTGTATATAGACAGTTACACTAAAGTAAAAGAAATTGAAGCAGTGCACCCTTTAGTAGAAGTAGTACACTTTAAATAAAATGTGCATGCTAGACATGTCTGTTGTCCTGAAAAAAATGTCAGTACCCCTATTTAAAACAGCTAATTTGACCTTAATCTGTTATCGAACTTGACTTAATTGAGCCCCCCAACATTAAGGGGCAGATTTACTAAGGGTCGAATTTCGAATGAAAAAAAAATTTGAAATTCGACCAGGGAATAGTAGGGAATAGGTGGGAAGTAAAATCCTTTGAAATTCGAATATTGAATTCGAAGGATTTTACCGCAATTCGAATCAATTCGATCGAATATAGAAAATTTGATCGAATCAAATTCAAATTGAATATTCGAGCGATTTTAATCGATCAAATTTTTTATATTCGATCTAAGGGAATGATCCCCAATTCGGTAGCTTTGATCTGGCGAAGTAGGTGGTCGAATTAAAATTTAAAGGGGAAGTATTCCACCATCGAATTTTCGAATTTAATTTTATTCGAATATTCAGATTATTCTGATTCGAATATTCGATGGTCGAATTTGCCTAATTTGCATATTCGAAGATTCGAATTTTAAAAAAATTCGATCGAACTTCGAATTCTTCATGTGAATTTTGTAAATCTGCCCCTGAGATGCAGGGTGCAGTACCATGTCAGACACAGGGATATTTTTATGGGGACTATAATAAATGTTTTATAATTAGTAAATTTGATTCAGGGAAAAGTGTTAAAATAAATTAGGCTTCAAGCATGTAAAATATATATAAGAAGTTAGTTTGTCTTTGAAATGTGTTTTAATGACAAGTTTTAAGCAATGCAGAATTATTACATACTCTGTAGGACAGCATTTGCAGGCTTGCAAGAAGAGGAGTCACACACAAACCGCCACTAGAGGGAAATTCCGCGGCTCTCCATTAATTTCTATGGGATTTTGAAAGGCGTATTTATCAAAGGGTGAACTTTCACTTCACCCATTGATAAATAGGCCATGTGTGGGGAGCAGTGGCATCTAGGAAATGCTGCATGGAAAGTGAAAGTAATTATCTGCCCCACCTCTATGCCTAAGGCCTAGAGGAGTGGCAGACAATATTTGATTGACAGCTGAGATTTTTAAAACAGCTATGAATGCTTTAATAAAAATTTGAAATTGGATTTCATATTTAATTTGAAAAGGACTTTTATTATACAGATTTTTGTGTCTGGGTGACGGGTCCACTTTAATGTCTCTCCGATTTTCTGCTGCTTATCTCTCTCTAGTGTTCTACTACGGTCATTGCCATGACAGGATGTTTAACCAATTTCTGATCAGCCAAAGAAAGTGATAATGTTTTGCTAGACAATTCCCACTTTGTGATATATGCTAACACCATTTTACACCATTTTTTGTGATCCCACCAATTTATAATACAATTCAATGGGTACTTTTTCCTGATTTTACATAATGATTTCTCAAATTTTACACCAAAGTTTTGTCCTGGTGTTCCTGTTTGTCCACTGGCAGCAGCACCAACATGTAAGTAAATCAGCAGAAAAGAAGATGGGGGGCTAAAAGGTCATCTTTGGTGGCACATATCTTTTTTTTCTAAGTGTGCGCGTTTCTCCACTGCCAGTCCACCTAATATGGCAGAGTTGTAAAACCACTGGGCCAGACCTAATCAAGGCCACATTGAAGATAACTTAGTGAATAGGATGGGCTAGAGGGGTAGCCAGTGGTGCTGGGAGATCAGGAGGCGAATTGGAGGTAAACTTTTAATACCAGCCATCACATAGCCTGGTAAAATATCAGCTGAGTGGCAATCATGCATGGGGCTTTTTCTCAGCCTATGTATATACCAGAAACAACAAATACATTCTGCTCAAGCTGCTCCTGTATGAGACACTGCAATATTTTGTGTGCACACAGGTCAACTTAGTGCATGTTACTGCAGACACATGAGTTGGCTGAGCATAGCAGATTGGCTGCTTCTCTTTTATATGAGGAATACCCCTGTGTGGCCATAGCCTAAACCGGTACAGAAAGGTAAGTGCTGCTAAGGGTCTGTCGGACTAAAACATTTGCAATTATTTGCTCAGTCACTGCAACATCCTGTCCAAAAACAAAGACTTGAGTTACTGGCAATGTTAAAGGACAAGTAGCAACTAGGTTTGCGACCTGGATGGTTTTTTACCGGCCCTGGCCTGTAAAAATGATCATTGATCCCAATGTTATTAATAGGGGAAAAAAATAAATATATAGGAAGGCTGGTATTTTTTTTCCAGAAAAAGTTGCAACCCCAGTAGCACCAATGAAAGAAAGTGTTTTTAAAGTAATTCAAATATAATGTACTGTTACCCTGCACTGGTAAAACTAATGCCTTTGCTTAGGAAAAACAACTAGTTTATATAAATAATTTGTTGTGTAGTCCTGGGGGTAGCCATTATGTTGAAATAGGGTTAAATGTCATTGGTTGCATAGCAGATATGACATGTAGTATACAAATGTACTTAGCTTAGAGCTAAGTTACTGTATGTTGGCCAGGCCACTTGATCTGATTTTTGCAGACTCCCATTCATGTGGTATAGTAATATAGAGGAGCTCTATAATTCCAAAAAAGGATTATTATTTCAACCTGGCAATTATAGACATGTAAGTTTGATAGTTGGAAAATGCCCAGGAGAATGGCATTATAAATAGTAATCAGCTTGGCTTTATGTAGTACAATCAGGAAAATAGAAACTTAGAGGGGTTGCAATAGATGATCTACTTGGATTTTGACAAAAACTTTTCATACAGTTCCACATAAATAGTGATGGCCGAATTCCCGCGATTTGCCACTGGCGAATAAATTCGCGAATCACCAGCGAAATTTCGCCAAAAAAACAAGTCGCACGTCGTTTTTGATGCGACGCGGCGAAAACGATGCGACTCGCACCGAAAATGACGCGACGTGTGCCGGAAACGGCGCGACGCGTTGAAAATTACGCGACGCGTCAGTAACAACGTGATGCGCGTCAAAAGCGTCCCGCGACTCGTTTCGTGAATTTTTCGCCGATTTTTTTGAATCTTTCGGCGAAGTTGTAAAGTTGTAAAGTTTGTAAGTTTGCATTCCTAAAATTTAGAGTTTTTGTTTACTCTATGCATCTTTATTGTTTTCAAACATTTAAAGATGATCTAATATTATTATCATAATAACTAAGGTGTTTTAGTACTTTAGTACATTTATAAATCATTTTAGGCTTTTTCAGATCACTAGATCCAGTCTAGGATAATTTGTGACTGGGTCCTCATCAATCTAAGGCTGAAATTTGTCATGTAGAATACTTATAAACTTGTTTTCTTTTAAATGTGCTGGCAGTATTATCATTCCAGTTAATATATGGGTTATTACGACTTGTCCCACACATGCAACTTTTTCAGTTTGCAACGGGAGCTAAACCTCTTCCTCTTGCAACATCAGGCCCTATGAGACTCCAACAAACAGATCATAATGTGTATCCCAGGCTTTAGTTGTCAGGAAATGTGAAATCAAAAAGTTCAACAAAAGCAGTGTGCACATATTTCAAATAAACAGTTGAAAGTGTTTTGTAGTGTGTTCCACCAGCTTTAGCAGTGGAGGCTGCAGGACTGTGCATTGAACACTAATTAGATCAGAAATATACAGCTTGTGGTCCTTCACCATCAGCTAAGGTTCTCTATATTTCAGCAGCAGCTTGAGGCTTTCAACAACTTCCAATTTATTTATTTATTTATTATTTTATATGTGGCATTAGATGGGGTTAATTTCTAAATGCTAGCATGATCTGCCTGGCTGCTGTAGTACACAGCTGTGATCACATTGGGACAGTAAAGAAGACCAAAAGATATGGTATAGTATTTCTAGCTAAACGGCTAAACTTACGGCTACTGTATACAAACACATTTGGACCACTACTGCTATTAGACAGAAAACAACAGCAATAAACACACTGTTATCTGCCTGTTACCGCTTCTCATAGTGTTTTTACAAAAGTAGGCCTATCTAAAAGATATTCAGTAAAGCTAAACAAGGAATTAACTGACTCACCTACTCAAATAAATGCAGGTACTAGGGCACAGTGAGTAAAGTGCATTTTTGAGCACAATCATCATGTTTTTTTCCCCAAAATACATTGCTTTTCCCCAGAATTCTGTCATCATAGATGCAAATGGATGATTCTTTTAATGCAATTGTTCTGTGCATACCACATTTCCATCCAGGTGCAACTCACTACTGTGAAAATCCCAAGATAATATATAATGCTGCTAAACTAAAGTAAAAATATAGATAAAAAATTATCCTAAAGAAAATAAATCTAGGCATACAAAGACAAGGAGCCATGTAATTTTAAAAACTGAAATCAAATATGTATAGAAAAGGGACCTAGCCTTGCTTCTTGTGTTCTTACAGCACGAATAATATTGAAGTACAATGTAGGCCAATACATGTGTCTGAGATTCCTTAGTGCTACCCTTTTCCCTTGTATTCAAAAACAGAGAGTATTTTAACAGAGGCCAGCCACAAAATGAAATAGATTAGTCTATACAGTAGCTTTTGTCAGCACTAGAGTCCTAGAGTCCAAAGATATGAAAAAAGGAGGAACATTTCTGAAAGGCAAAAGAGCAAGCCTCCACTTTGTGCTAATTCTAAGTTCTTTTGACTGGGGTCTGACTGTGCTCTGCACCTAGGTACAGGGCTCCACTGTGCCCTGCAGCCACTGGTGCTCACTAAATTGTGGGCAGGGGCGTAACTACAGAGGAAGCAGACCCTGTGGCTGCAGGGGGCCCAAGAGGTATAGGGGGCCCACAAGGCCATAATTAATGAGCAATTTCAATATATACTGATAAAACCTTTGTATATGTTAGGGGCCATAAAATGAATTTGATGTGTGGCCCGGGAGCATGTAAATTAAGGGACATGTAAATTGTGCGTCTTTATTCCCATAAATGTAGAACTGCCGAAGGCAGGTAGAGCTGTATTTAAAGGTGGGACCTAAAACCACAAGACAGAGTACAAAGTGCAAAAAAAGGCAGATCTACTTAATAAATAACTATTTTAAATATTTCTCATGATCTCCTCACGCATTTAAAAAAGCTGAGCTTATAAATCCCTCAGTCTATGTATAATCAGTATTATTAAACAATGATAGATGAGAGCATTTTCTAATTCTTGAATCTTCCTTGAATACCAAGATCTAAACCATTAAGAGTGACCCAGGGTTAAAACACTCATCATTTCTAGATTGTGTTATATTTTTACAGCTCAGTGTAGCAGGTAATGATTGCATTTTGCTGATGAGCTGGTGAAAGTGACAGGGTCACAGGGGGAGGTCTGCAATATTACTGCTTAATGGAGTGAGGTCACAAAGTCATTTCCTGCAGTTGCACCATCTTAAATGTTATCTGAAAGTACAAATTTGCTCCAAAGAACGTACCTGTTCCTATACCCCCAGACAAGATATCTTCAACATTTGAACCTAGAATAGTGCCAATTGAAGAAAGGAACAAACACCTAAAACATGATAAAGAAATTAAGATTAACCATACAATATACCAAAAAGTTATTTGTTTCTCTAACATTCCTCTAACTTGATAAGAGTAATTAACATTACAACAGCAAACCAAACTAACAAAGAATGCAGTAGGTAATGTTACTGTCTTGTATTGCCAAGCGTTCATACCATCATGTAAGGGTTGCCGTAATTCTAGGATTCGGTGTTGGACTGGGGGGCCTGGGACCCACCAGTCCTGCAGCCTCTGGGGCCCACTACACTGTCCCCCAGGCCTCCAATCCACAAACGATACCTCCTCCACCCCCTCCACGTGCACGAGCACTTGTGCTGGTAAGCAGAACAGGGTGCTGCCGATACTTCCTGTGCCCCTTCCGCATGTGTGTGCATGCTGATGGGTTTTTTCTGCAGAAGAGGGAGTGCAGGAGCGGATCCAGGGCCCCCAGCTGCAAACTATTGAGTACAGTCGATATCTCCTGTACCCCTTCTGCATGTGCGAGCATACACGCGCATGCTGGTGAGTTTTTTCTGCAGGAGCAGGTCAGGGCCGACAGGGCCCAGAATCACTCACATTTTTTTTTTAGTTTTTGCCCTAAAAAGTAGGATTTTTGGGCTAAACCCATCACAGACCAGAAAAACCGTAAATTTAGATAGATGCCTCTCCCATTAACCCCAAGATAGATATCCAGATTTGGGCTCACTAAAATTTGAGTTTCTAGTGAAAAAACTCAAGTTTTTTGCAGTTTCAACCTTTAATAAATAGCCCCCTTAATGATTAGCATCAATACATTTCATACCCTGATCCATGTGTTGACATGTCAAACTCCACAAATGAAGGTGACATAGAAGAATTCTGTGTTTGGAATTTCCGAGGGGATGTCATGGACACCAAACTCATAGATGTATGGAGGACCCAGCTTGAGCAAAGACGGTCACTGTAGAAATTTGTCTGGGTATCTACCAAAACATAAAGATTAAATAAAGAAACAGAAATAAAGAGAAGGTTAATGGATGCACGCAGGTATTCACACATGGAGAACAACTGATCATTTTACATATATATGTATGAAAAAGTACAGAAAATTTCAGCATCAAGTTATGTAGGTGGCCAAATCAGGCCCAGATCTGCTTTCTTGACATTGTTGCCAAATGAGCACAAATAAGATTTTAGCATGGAGTATGGCCAACTTTACTTTTTGCAGCCCAAAAGCTCATGGTTATACTAGGGTTGCCACCCGGCCGGTATTTACCGGCCTAGCCAGTAAAATACCTGCCAATGCCGGGGCCGGTATTGTAATGTAATGTAGCTGCTGTTAAATTTGTAATATGCTTAAAAAGACCCCTCAGCCCACCCCCAATCCCCTGGAACTTTTATTCTCCTTCTTGAAATGTCCGTGAAGCGGCCCCACCCCTTTTAAGACCATGACCACGCCCCCTTTGAAATCACGATCCATCCCTTTTTGTTCCTGCCCCCCACCAGCCGGTAAAAATGTAACGAAAGGTGGCAACCCTAGGTCAGACTGACCTGCCAGAGTACCAAAGGATCTCCCAGTGGGACCCATACTGGAAATTTTTCCATTTCCAATATAAGCCAATTTAACTTCCAAATCATTTGACACTGTCACCATCTATTTGTTACATGATTAGGTCCGGGATGTCAGGTTCTCTGGTGGGCCTTAGCAGGTACATCCAATACTGTAGAATATTGTTTACCATAATATGCAAAAGGTAGAAAGTTTTTTCCACTGCACTTTGTTCTCCAATAATTTCATTGTAATAGTGGCTGCTGCTGCTTTCAGATACATATGTTGCCACCTCATTTCAGAAGTGTATATGGTCAATTAAAAAAGAAACAAAATATCCCAAGTCCACTGCGGTATACTTGTGGCTAAATTCAACACCACAACAGGGGGATTGGTAGGGGTACCTGGATCCTCTGCATACAGGACATGTGCAGTACAGCAGGATTGGCTGAGGTCTGGTGCTAGGGCAACTCCAGCCTTGTTATTCTCTCACTATAGCCCTAGTTTAGGCCATGTTAATGGTCACTGTATTCCTATCACAATTAAGGCTGTTAGAGTGGTCTTTTCTTCTCTGTCAAAGTACAGGAACAATAGCATATTTATTGCTGAATGTAAAAAAATGCATTTGTATATGAAAACCAGTTGTATTTTATATTTAGTTCAGGGGTCATTTAACTAAGAACTGCAAGGTAAATCTGCATCAAGTTGGTTTAAAATATGGTTCTTAAATAACACCATCATTTTGTTTAATGTGTCCCAGAGTCTATTGGGGCAGATACTAGATAACATTTAATCAGTTAAATTGCTACTGTAAACTAAGGCTATTCAACATCAAACAAAATATTTTCTTTACCTGTGGATTTCTTATGTTCACTGCGTTGCTGCACTGTAATTCCACAGCACAGAAATTGCCTGCAAAACATGACACAATGCCATAAATGGAGTAAAGCCTTGGTTACTCGTTTTTACATAGAAATCCTAGGCCATGTATACATTACTGTGCATTAGTACACACATGTGTAGCTTAAAAAGCCAGCTCACCTTAACACATCAGGTTGGACTGCCTGGGATGCAAGCTTCTCAAAGAGCCTAATAAGAGGTAGCCGCAGTGGATCGCCATCATTATTCAGGGTTTCCCTACAAAAACTGACAATACAGTTCAGCAGCTGGGATTCACAGAGAACCTGACGTTGCCTTTCACTTCGGCCCAATGAATGTATATGTTCAAGAACTGCACACTGAATTTCCTTAGACAGCTAAAAAGACCAGTGAAGAAACTATAAGTTATTTAGGGGTTATTTTAGTATACATTGCCTTCTGTATCTACAGCTTGACAGTGAGAAACAGAATTCAGCAATTTATGTGTGTGTGTATTTATTTAGATCATATTGTGCATGTGCAAATATGTAAACCCTCCAATAGCTAATTCATTGTTAAAAGAATTAATCACATGAGAACATTCCAGGTTTTTTTATTCACATTTGCTTTTCTGATGAATTTTTGCTAAAAAGACAATTTGCAGCGACATCACCTATTTACTAAAAGATGAGCAACAACTCTGCTAGCCTTTTGCCAGGAGAATTCATGCCAAAAATCATCGCTGACGAAAGTATGCCAACGTTCTTTGCTCACTTTGATGAATACATGTATTCATCATGAAATAATGTCTAACATAGTACTGAGTAGTGATGGGCGAATCTCCCGAGATTCGCTTCGCCGAAAAATTCACGAATTTCCAGAGAAATTTGCGAATTGGTGAAAAATGTGCGAAACGAACCACGGCACGCTTTTGATGAGCGTTGCGTCAACTTTGGCGCGTCGCGTCGTTTTCGTTGCGTCGCGTCAAAAACGACGCGCCACTCGTTTCTCCGGCGAATTTTCGTGAAGCGAAATTTCGCTGGTAATTCGCAGGAATTCGCCCCTGGCGAATAAATTCGCCCATCACTAGTACTGAGATTTCCGAAGCGAAAATTTGAAGGTAATTAAATGTGCCCCTATGGGAGATGGCCTTCCCGTAATTCAGTGCTATCTGGATAATGGGTTTGCAGATAAATTATCTTATACCTATACTTAAAATTCATTCTGTTTTGGGGTTTTGTTATAACTTGTGATACCTTACATGGTTAATTTGTAATGTTGCACTAGGCTAAACCTCTGGGACAAGATGTATAGAAACTCACCAGGTCTAGAAAGAATTCAGGCATTTAGGGGCAGATCTGCAAAATTCACGTGAATAGATAGAAGTTTGATCGAATTTCGATCGTATTATTTTATTCGACCGCCTACTTCTCCAGATTGACACTACCAAATTGCAATAGAAGCCTATGGGAAGCCCCCATATGGTTTTTTTTCTATCACCTGCTTGAATACCATTCGGACGACTGAATGCCTGGATCGTTCGAATCGTACAAATTTTTCGAGCAATCGGAGGAAATTTTACGATTTTTTTTCGTGAAATCGAACGATCAGTAAAAATAGCCTAAAACTATTTGATAAGCATTCAACAGTTGAATGCTTATCGAATTTCCCCGAATTCGAGGGCTTTTAGCCCTCGAATTAGGGAATAATAGTAAATTTGACCCTAATTGTGTGGGCAGTTTGGATGCTAGGTGGTTACTTCGTTGTACCAAGAGCTGATTTTATGTAAAAGGGTATACATATGACAAATGAGAAATCAGCATATATCATTATTACTACTCATAACATTTTCCACTTTAAGTTTATAAATCTACTTAAAGGAAAACTATACCCCTCAAACAATATAGGTCTCTATAAAAATATATTGCATAAAACAGCTCATAAGTAAAACCCTACTTCATGTAAATAATCCATTTTCATAATAATATACTTTTTCAGAAGTAATCATTAATAATAATAATAATAATAATCCTAGTATTCATGGTGCACACTAACATGCATACTTGTTAGGTCCCATGAGCCAGTTAACAGACAGAGTTCTGTCTTTTGTTTCCACACTTCCTCCTGTTACAGTTATAGTAGTATTTCTGGTCAGTTGATCTCTGAGGGAACACAGAGACCATCGCAAAATGGTGTTTCAAGGCAAGAGATGTAAAAGGGCAATATTTACTTAAATATATATATATTCCAGTATGGTAAGGTTCATAAATATGTCACTTAATTTGATATAAACTATCTGTTGCTTAAGTATTAATTTTGGGGGTATAGTTTTCCTTTAATAAGTATCAAGTCTCATGGTTTATACAACTGTATGTAAATATATATTTTTTTACAGCAGAAAGGTCTTTGGTTGCCATGATATAGACTTAATTGTAGCTATAGTATGGAAATATTTGTTAAATCTTGTGATTTCTTTTTTTTTGTTCAGAACTACTATCATTGTGATGTCAAATAACATTGTTAAAATGCTTGAGATATTTAGCTCTCACTATGGGGCAAATGTAATAATTTAGTAAATAATACTTCATGCAACTTTGTCAGCAGTTAAAATGCAAAGTTCTGTCTCGGTAAATGAACGCTGGTGTAATTTTGCTTTGTCAGTGCAAAAATTTCTAAGAGAATTTTCTCTAGTGTTACTTTCTTCCTAGCGATACTTTTGTTTATGTCAATTTAAATATAGCGGGTACATACAGGTCATATATATATACTGGGCTACAAAATATGTTGGCACTATATAAATACATGTTGATAATAATTTTATATATAGCTTTATTAGTGATTGTTGGAGAAATTGATAAAAGTTGCCACTTATTAAAAATGTTCAAGGAAGCAAAAGAAAGACAAAAGAGATCTTTTACTGTCCTAGGCATGAGCAAACCCCAAAAGAAATGTGGCATGAGCTTCAAATGGTTAAAGTGTAAATAACTTGTATTCAAGAGTTACAACTTGTAAACTTAATACCACTTTAAAATATGAAAAAACACCAGTGTTTAATTTAGAGGTATTTAGATATGTATTATAAAAAAGAAAGGTTGGAAAAACTGTATTTTGCTTTGTTTTTACTTCTATTCTGCTTTATTTTCCCATTCAACAAAAAAGTGAGGTAAATGCTAACATTCTGTATTGATTTTAATTTTCTGCTTCTCCCTCATCTTGTTTATATAATGTATAAGGATAAATAAGGGGTGGTGTGGGAGCCTGAAAGCCATTTTGTAGCACTATAATTCCCTCTTTATTTGAGAAGTGTTTGGCAGCTTTTTCTTTGCGTTCAATGGATGAAAGTGAGGGGGGATTGATTCTGTCCAGGTCGTCAATACTTGAGATTGTGAAGTTTCAGCTAAAACTAGGATTCCTGTAAATTGCACTTTACTGAAAATGGTTTAATGAAGCCGGAAACTGGATGGTTTTAAAGAAAAAATTAAAAAACACAATTGATTTTCATGCAGGATATTTATCTGTCAAGGGATAAAAGGAGGGGCAAAAGTGAAAAAGGGAGAAACAAAAATGATAATTTATGACTGTCACTCTAGAAGGAAGAGAAGTTCTTTTAGAATCCTCTTTTGAACTCATAAAAAGTATTATTTCCACTAAAAAAATGAATATTGCTAAGATCACTGGAGTTTTAGACCTCAAACCTCAGTGCTGCTGGCCTCATGTTGTAAATTCTCTATTCTTTGTTAGATCTCATTGTCTTTCTTTGCTCTTATTTACAGTTAAAAGATTTTCATGCACGCATCTAAAAGTATAAAGCTTCCAACAATATTCCCACAAAATGGTTAATATGCACCACTGCAACTGGATACACCACTTTCATTTATTAAATGTATTTTTTTCCTAATAAACATATCCTTTTTTATTGTTAATATCTGTTGGGGTTTTTTTTGTTTTATTTTTTGAAAACTGCGCAGTGTAAAAATGTTTTTAAGTGTATTTATTAAATATGACATTACTGCCACCTGGTGTTCATCAAATAAAATGCATAATGAAGATTCATAAGTATGTATTAACTTGCTTACACAACTCACTATTTCCATACCTCTGGATTTTCTGCACTGCATACATTCTGAATAAGGCTGATGACAACACACAATGCACCAGGCTCCACAGTAACAAGGTCTTCTCTGGAACAACTGTAGAACCATTATAATGTCAGTAAATTGCTTAATTAAAAAGGGGTTTTGTTTGTGTATGGCACATGTCGTACAACCTGGCACCATTCTGTTTCCTGATAAATAGGATATAGTGCATTATAAAGCAGCAACAAAGGCTGTAACTGTATTGTTACTTGATAAGCTAAGCCTGCTGCCTTTTAAATAGAGGATAATATTTTGGACACCAGCTTCACTAGTTTTGGATACTTCAACCTCAAAATAACAATTTGCCTTACAAAATAAACATAATTCTAAGCAACTTTCCGATATATATTTGTTAAACATTTTCAGGGCTTTAAAAGTTATTTGTAAAAACAATTGCTATTGAAAGCAGCATTTGCTTAACTATGTTACTTACAATGGGCCAGATTCAGTTCAGTGAGAAAAATATGTCTCATGGTTTATTATGTAAAAACTCATGGACAAGATTTTCTCAAAAGGAGAAAAAACTTTTCTCCAATTAATTTCCAGTTTTTTCCCATCGACTTCTAAACTGTTTTCATGTGATAAACTGTGGGGGGCCTTGAGCATTGTTCTGAGAGGTCTCACAGAGTAACAATACACACTTACTCATAATTCAGGGTGTAGAACTCCCATTTTAATACAAAAATTCTAACTCAGCATGTCAGGCTAACAAAAGATGGTTACTATAATATCCTACATGGAGTAAGCAGGGCATGGCTTGGTTCAGCTGTTTTTAATCTGGCCCATGTGATCAGTGTTAGGCTGCCCATAAAGACCCCTGCTCTGCACTAAATCATTGCCAAATATGGCTTCTGTTTAGTAGTTCCTGGGTGCAATTATTGTATTCATATCTGTGTTTGAACCTCTGCCTGTTTTGAGTCTGATGTTTCGCTGCCTGTCCTGCCCCTGGCCTGTGACCTCGACTACACTTCTGCTCTTGATTTGGTAACATATTGTCTGATCCTTGTAATTGAACTATCCCATCCCTTGGCTACGCTTCTTGTTCTCCATGCCACGAGCGCTTCCCTTGCCTGCCCAGAACTCTCTCCCTGGTTCTCTCACGCTAAGGAGAGGAAAAAGCAGCTCTGGCAAAAGTGTCAAAGCAGCCCATGTATTCACGTGCATGCAAAGCATGATATATGTTTCCAACCCCTAGGTTAACTAGAACTAGTGTTTATTAATAGATATTTTAAGAGTCTATTACAATATAATCCCCAGCAATATTATACACCCTATGTGCTGGAACTGGCCCTTGCAACAAATATCTCACCCCAGTTTCAAGTATCACAAGTATTCTATGGATTAGTGGCCCTATAATTACAGTATATTCTAGTTTTTCCTTTGTGTGCCCCAACTAGACCATGCACCCTGGCAGATAAGAGGACTATTATTAACACATGTGTCACAGGGCCAAAGTGTGGCATACTTGAAGAGACTAGGCTGACTCAGGCAATTAATGCTACATATCACAGTTTTCAATATACAGATGCAGTCACTTTTAGATTGTGTGTTAAATGCGTCGTGACTTAACTCATCTATCCCATTTATCCCACTTAGCACAGAATATTGTGTCACAGCATCCCATCCAATTAAAGAGTTCACCATTGAAAACAATGGGGCTTTGGTATGCTAATGAAAAGGTTAAATGCATTAAATGAGTTAAGATAACTTTGGATAACACAGTTTCTTCAATTAGCCCTGAGTCACAAAGCATTTAACTTACAAATCAAAGTGACTGCATCTGTAGGATGAAGTGATTGTTCTAAACATGGATCCTCCTGTTGCCAACATACCTATCATAAGCAGAAAGGACTGGGTAGCAAGCAACTCTAATATTACTTACTGCAGTTGGTCAGAATTCCTGGTTCCTCCCATATGCCAGTAAAGGTACGAGTACTAGCAAATGTAGGCATCGGCTCAGCTGTGGCTGGCTATTATGGACAGCTCACTTACATTTGTAAAGTGATTGGCTCATTTACATATTAAAGACAGACCTAATTTGCATTTTTTAGGTGAACAGCCTATTTACATTTTAAAGCAAGCAGTCCATCGTGCATTTGTCCAAACCCACAGATTGCCAGTCCGGGCCTGCCTGGCAGCACCCGACTAGCTTTTGCACATTAGCATCCTCTAACTCAGGGATCTGCAACCTTGGCTCTCCAGCTGTTAAGGAACTACAAGTCCCACAATGCATTTGCCTTTATGAATCATGACAGACTTCATTGTATTCTGGGACTTGTAGTTCCTTAACAGCTGGAGAGCCAAGGTTGCAGATCCCTGCTCTAACTAGTAGAGAAGGATGCAATAGGTCATGTCATACCTGTCCAACATTTCAGTAAATGCTTGTTGAATAAAGTTGGTTAACTCCTCTTCCATTTCTCTTTTCTCTTCAAATGTTGAAAGAATGTCTTTCATTGGCAGTTCAATAGTAATTTTCTTGATGGCATGTTCCTGCCATCTGCAATTAAGTTTGCCTGCTGCCATGCCCAAAAGAAGACTAAGTATTATAAAACAGTTTCTAAGCGATTGTGAACATGTTGTCTGGCAACCAAAGATCACACCCAAGAGTTCCCGAAGAGATCTTCCTCTTGACAACATTTGATTCTGATAAATATTTGTCTGATATACCATTGGAAAGGAAAAGCAGCCCAACTGCTTCAAGTCTACTGCCATCTTCTCAAAAATCCTTTGGCTGTGGGAAAAGTGTTGATTGGAGACATTCTGGCAAAGGGCAGCAGACATAGCAGTGATTATAGCCTGAATTAATCCAAAAATATTAGCTGACTGGACTTCTAACCAACAATCTCCAGGTGGATCATGTAAAGATCCTTCCATGTCAGAAATAAGAGACAAAAGCACATCAAACCCGGCTGCATTTCTGAAACTGGTTTGCTCTCTAGGTGACTTTAGCATCTTCTGAAGGGACTGTCAAACCAAAAATATAAGACACAATGAATATCATCCTATAAACAAATTACAACACTTTAAATGTATTAAGGGCTATAGAATTTCAGACTTAATATAATGGAGTTGCACTAGTCACCCTTGAAGTCAAGTCACTAACAATTTCAGATATCTATTTATATTATTTTTACATGGGTTGGTGTACATACTTTTTCTTCATAGTAACACAAAATCACTTTGGTCATTTAAACTGATTGTGTGAGCCATTTTATCACCTACTATCAGAGTACTGTTCCTAAAGTTAAATGAATTCTGTGAGTGAAAAAACATCCACTGACTTAAATGCATTTTGCAAAAAAAAAATGTAGTGAAAAACTATCCATTTTCCTTCAATGCATTGCATGAATTTTTGCCATTTTGCTCATTTTTCCACAGAACAGATTCACTGAATACTAGTTCCTACCTCCAAGTTAATATTGCAATTTTAGATATCTACCCATTGTCTTTTAAAAAGTTCTGCATAAACAGACTTGCCAGACTAACCTGTCCAAATGGCACCTCTTAGGCCTTCCTGTATTAGTTGTTATCTGATACCATAAAAATTCAGGGCAGAAATGATAGTTCAACTGGGCCCTCTCTGGAAGCTGAGTGATTTGCAGAATTAGTTAAACCCTGCCTTGCATGTTAATATTTTCTGGCCTACAAAGATGGCTACCCCCATGTTGCTAGTTGTTACAGAAAATCAAAAGGCACCAGTCCAGGTTACCACAAGGAAGATCGCAGTACTGCAACCATGCTGCTCAAACCAGCAGTTCCAGTAGCCTACACTGGCATCCTTGACCAAGTGAACCATTAGGTACAGATTGGCTACCATAGAATTGTTACTGTTAGTCTTACCCTCTGCCAACAAATTGCTGTGGCCTGGGGCTATCACAGGTAATACTCACTAAATACACCAAATGGCTAAAAGAGTTATGGGGTCATTCTAGTTTCCTGAATATATATAGGTTGTTCTGCATTGTTGCTATAGCCAATTGAGCAGGTCAACACTGCTACTGTAAGCAGTTTCTCAGTAATATAGGTTATACTCTACAACAGCTAGCTCTATGTGTTATCCATTGGGCTTTCCTTCCCAGTGACGCTAAACTGAAGTATGTATTTTTTAGTTGTAATATTGGTGTGAAGGCAGCCATTTCTGGTCCTTGTGCCTGATCCCGTGTTTTCAGAAAGAGACAGTATTTCACAATGGAAAGTCTTTCAGATAAACCCCTATTGCCACTACTTAGGGTTACTGGTGGAGTCGTGTCAGGCTTGGGCCATTTACTAATGAGATATATTCTTATATCTACCAATGGGTGAGGCATGGGAGCATTTTTTATTACATGCCCATTGTTCTATTGATAGGCTGCTAGGGGAGAAAGGGTGGTCGGGATGATATCACTCCAACTTGCAGTGCAGGAGTAAAGAAAGGCTGAAGCTTATCAGAGCATAAGTCACATGGCTGAGGGCACCTGTGAACCTAAGAACATGTTGAGCCCCAAGTCTAATTACAAAATTAAATGTAAAAAATGTGTTGCTCTTTTGAAAACTGGATTTCAATGCAGCATTCTACTGGATGAACACTATTAACGGATGCATTTCATAAAAATGCAATTTCGAGTGCAATCACCATGTTTTTATTTTCCACCATGTGGCATTGCTTAGAATTAGCCTTTCTAAGTTAAACGTTAACTTTAAGTCAATAAAATCTAATTAGAATAGAACATTTGGGCCAGTTTACATTCACCTTGTAATTCAACATTTCTTTGTGATCATGCAGAACTGCTGCCTGACAAATGCAGTGCTAGGGAAAGTGCAGCATGAACTCTATTTCTCTTCAGTCAGTACTTTCCTATTACTCTCTGCCACCCTCCTTAATAACCACAGCATCAGTAACACCTCTGAGATTAGGTCACGTGTAAGCGCATTTTGCGACGATGTAACTCAGTTAGCGTCTAATATTGTCTGAGTTAGTATTCATGTGGCCTGCTGTGCGAGGGAAGGTGCTAACTCACTTACAGATAACCTCATTATTTTGCATTCCATTCTGAGTTTGGCCCCTTAATTTGCAGGGTGTCATGCTGCCAAGCTGAGGGCTAATCACATCGGACTGGAGTTAACAGCTAAATATATATTAGCAAATCAATCTGAGCTCTGTCTAATGCAATCACCCTCCCCGGGGCTGAGATAATAAATTCACTTGCTTATTATGTTATAACTCAGTTATCATTTGTCAAGATGAAGCTGTCAGCAGGGCCAGCTAAGGAGAGCATCTTACAGAGCTTAAAGTTAGACAGATACTGAAAACTATACATAGGAGACCATGAATAGTTTAGCAGCAAAAATACAGACAATACAAAAGTATAAAAAATGTAGATGTGGAAATGCAATGTGTGTAGAAATCTGCATGAATTTTAGGGAACTTTATAGCACCATATTTAAAAGATGTGGTGTTAAAATAGTTATCGGAAAAAGAAATGTAACCTTTTTAAATTCATTATACATGTAAGTTTTCTTTTTTGTAGTGTTGGGACATTTTTCGTGAAATATGCAAATTTTGTCACAAATAGCATATCTGTAAAATTCTAACACAAGAATATTTATGGGGTCTGACTAAAAAATTACAGGGCAGATATAAGAGGGAAGTTGGTGAGAAGCTTCAGTGAAGGGAAAGCTTGGTTGCCTTGTGAAGCCAAGCTAAAGTGAGAACCAACTTTCCTTAAAGGGATGTTGATCTAACCCATCTGAAATATTCCCTCTGAAACCACATTATTATATTGTATCCATGGATGAACAGAACAACTGATATGAAAAAGTGCTCTAGGTAGAAATAATAGCATCTACAAACATGTTTAATGACCAAAAGGTCAAGCTAATCTTTACCAGATTTGCAAGTAAGCTTCAGAATCTAAAGTTACCTGCAGTAGATCCAGTTTCAGTGTGACCTCAGCCTGAGTAGAAGAGCACAGAGCACCCATTATTGTGCTCATATATTCATCTGGATCAATGGCTGAAATATGTTCTAGAATACATATGGCTCCCCTACGGAATCCCATATCATCTAGGAAGATCTTGATGTATGGAATCATGCCATAGTCTTTTAGAATGACTGTGGGATAAAAGGAAACAGGTGTGGTTCAGACCAAAGGAATGCGTGCAAATGTAATTGTAAACTCAAAACTACAAAGGTTACAATGCTTGCAGTATTACAATTTTTGCTCAAAACAGGTACTCGCTAGAGCTCTTAACCTTTGATATACATTCATTGTAAGATCCACACTAATACCTATGTCCACAGTAGATTTTACATGCTGGTTACAGGATAATCAGTGCTAGGTCATTACTTTTCTGGTAGCCCACAATCTGATTGGAAAAAAGCAGAACACATAAAGTTCCCCTTTGAAATAACCTTTAATGTTACATGGTTAACCTCTAAACAAATCCACCTTGATGCTTCAGTTTTAGTGTTAATGTTATTTTTTATTGTTTGGGTTTCATTTCTAAGATCTACCATATATATATATATATATATATATATATATTGTCCATTTTGACAACCAAATTTCTGCCTGGTTAATATGGTAAGTGAACGTCCTCTTTATGCTATGAAGGATCATGGTTTTAAAAAAAAGTTATTGAAAGTTATAAGAAACACTATTGATTAAAATTAATTATACAGTAAATCATACGTTGCAACCCAATGACTCCTGTGCATCTACCAACTACTATTCTAATTTTTTCTGCAGCTGAACCATTAACACTTGAAGTAACTGTTGCAAAAAGAGACAGTGTTTACTCTGTGTTATCCCTGGTTAAAAAGCACAAGGAGTGCAAGAGCATTCCCCTTTAGGACATGCCAAACATAGGCCTCGCTTTATTCATTGGCGCAGCAGTAGGTCACTCTGCACAGAGACTTGGTAATTCTGGTAGAGAAGAAGGCAGTATGTGAAGTACAAAAAAATCAATCAATTGATGGTTTTTTGTACTTTGAACATTGACTCACCATAAGTACAGTAAATGACCCATAGCATTTCTCAACAATGGTGGGCCCTTATTTAAGCTGGAAGAACTTAAACACTTGTGATACCTGGATTTTGTTTTTGGTTTTTTTTTTATCACCTGTAAGACCCTTACAGACAGACTGAATATATATATATATGGCAGTTTTACACACCAAATGCAAACATTCCATCCTCTTACCTACGTTTCGAACTGATGTGTGAAGTAGGACTTCCACTGTTTGCAGTCTTCCAATGGTGAGCTCTCGTTCATATACTCCTTCTGTGGTTTGGCCTGTTGTAGCAGTAGCAGGGTTACTTTTCATAATTGAAAAATAGGCTGCTTTGTTAATCTAATACATTCACATTTCTTTTTATATATTATGTTATTTTTAATATAGTTCCATGCAAGCTAGTTATACCACATAAAGCATGTATGGCAGTTCACTGTTATCTATTAAAATGGTGGTTCACCTTTACGTTAAAGGGATACTGTCATGGGAAAAAATGTTTTTTTCAAAATGCATCAGTTAATAAAAATGAACCACCCCTATAAACGGACCTCTGTCATTGACTTTTACATGAATTACTGGTTTTAGCTGGACTATCTTTATAGGGATACTGTAATGGGAAAACATGTTTTTTTTTTTTTTTGTTTTTTTTTAAACGCATCAGTTAATAGTGCTGCTCCAGAAGAATTCTGCACTGAACTCCATTTCTCAAAAGAGCAAACAGTTGTTTATTAGGCTTCTTCTTCTGACTGCTTCCAGCTTTCAAATGGGGGTAACTGTAAGGCTACAATGTATTTTTATTGCTACTTGTTATTACTCATCTTTCCATTCATCTCTCCTATTCATGTTCCAGCCTATTATTCAAATCAATCAGGACCCACACAGTGCGGGTTGACCTCTTCTGACTGCTCTCCCCGCCCACACCTTAGATATGCCGGGTTCACTTTTTGCAGACGCGTGCCTGCTCACCCCGTCCCTTTTTTTACGTCATTCGTTGGGCAGGTCGGCGCGGGTCTATAAAAGGAACCCGGATGTCAGGCTCAGGCAGGCATGGTTGGTGGTAGCACGGGTGCGGGTCCCGACATGCACATCACTACTGAGTTTCATTAAAGGCAGCTGTTAAAATTGATACAATAGTTGCTAATACTCCAGAGATGCTGCTGAAATAATGTATCAGCTAAATGTTTCAAAACTGTGGTTTGAGTCTGCCCCTGAATTACTGAGCTGCCACATTGAGACACAGTGACATTAAAATTAGATTTTGGAAAAAAGGTAAACAAGTAAAAATGGTAAGTAATTGGTTCTGGTAAACTATTTAAAACTGAAAAATCATTGGAAGGTGAACCATCCTTTAAAGAGACCCCTGCAGGCATTTAAAAATGGGGCAGACAGAAAAAACTAGTCCAAGTTCAGGCCAATGGTCAAGGGCGAGCGGCAGAAAAACATAACCAGGAACAGGCCAAAGGCCGGGAAAAGCAGAGGATGTGCGGAGTCAAGAAACAGGCTGAAGTTGATACCAAAAGATCAGATAATGAGGAACAAGGACAGGAGAAGGACTTAAAAGGCAGGAGCAGTGGCACGGGAACAAGGTTGCAGGGTGAGGACCATCAGAGATACTGGAGAAAAGCAAAATCAGGACCACAATCAACAAGACACAAGGCTAGGAAAAGGCAAAATGGCCAATGATCCAGCAGTAAGAAGTCTGGGAAGCAGACTTAAATAACACTTTAAAGGACAAGGACAATTAAACTATAGAAGTAGGCTAAACATGTTGTTCATTATGTTTTGGGCTTCTATACCTGGCCAAGGCAACCATTAATTAGTAATTAATATGTATAATATGGCAGAACAGAAATCAGTGCAACTTACATCAGCATTTAATAATCAGTTCAGTAACATCGGCTTATATTACAGGCCAACCTCATGTTCTGCTTGATAATTTGCAATGACCCCTAAGCTTTGCTTCTCAACAGCTGCTCAGAGCCCACTGAGGCTGAGCATGTGAGTGTCACTGGCACTTTCCAAGATGGTGACCCTCTGTGACAAGTTTGAAGTCCTGGATCATTGCTGCTTTTGACAAGCTGAAACTTTAGGCTGGTGCAATAAGTCCAGTATATAAAACACGGCAGATTTAGCCATATTCATTTTAGGGCTTAGTTCCCTTTGATGGAAAACTAGCTTATAGAGGGCATGTGTTAGGGAAGATTGACATGGAGGCAGCTTTCCAGAAGGCACTTTGTCAGAGACACTGCCACACTGCCTCCTGTGGCTCAAGCAGAAGGAGCAGTGACAAAAATACCACGGAATTCATGACAGATTTTCTCCTGCTTTCAAATGGGAATCACAGATTCCACCTAAAACAATGCAGTGTAAAGCTACAAATGTATTGTTATTGCTCTCATATTCATAATGCAGTCTCTTATTCAAATCAATGCATGGTTGTTAGGGTAATTAAGATCCTAGCAACCAGATTGCTAAAATTGCAAATTGGAAAGTTACTGAAGAAAACACTATATAACTCAAAAACCATACATAATAATCAAAACATTACTCTTTACATTATACTAAAAGTTAACTCAAAGATGATCAACACATTTAAGTGACTTCTATAGAAAAAGCAATCAAGGTATATAAAACAAAACACCTATATAGTTTGCATGTCTGGAACTGACAATGGCATGGTTCTGCCTTACTATTCAATGGGCTATCTAATACCAGAATGATAAGTTTTGCCAAAATGATTCACCTTCAAAGCAGCAGGCTGTCCAGACTCTGGACAGCCTGCTGCTGTATCGCATGTTTAGATACAGTGACAAATTCCTTGCTAGTCTGCCACAAATAGTCTGAAACTAGGGTCTATGAGTAAGATACTTCATCTATACTTGCCTCTACTTAAATAGCACACCATCTTCCACCTGCTACCCCTCTTTGCCAGTTCACACACTATCATGAAAGTTCATGCTTATCCATTTGTGATCAAGTGCATTCTTTAAAAAGCTGCAGGGCCTAACACAATTCAGTGCATAGTTATCACTGCCTAGATATTACACCTGAAAACAGCTTAGAGCTAGGCATGATACTGTATATTTGCATGGATTGTTCATCTGTTGATGGATGATGGTTATATTTCCAGGCCCAAGAGTTGGTGCAACAAGGAGGAAACAAGGTATCAAGAGGAAATGGGTGGTTGTTATAGATTTTCTGCTCTTAGAATGTTTATAATCAATTGCTGAACATGTGGCAATAATAAACAAAATTTGTAACCAGAAATGTGTTTCTTCAAGGAGTTAACAACTAATGAGATGTCAGAACAGAGGATGAAAACCTCAGGAAATATTTGGGCCAGAAACGCCTTTAGACACCTTTGATGCATACATACCTGCTCTTCTTAATACTTTAGCATGATGCCTCAGCTGGGTAAGCAACATACCAAGAAGGCCTGAATCCCTAAAGAGGTCACTGAAGACAGAGTCTTTGACTATGATGTTCTGCAACATATTCAAAGATGACAACGTGCAAGAGGGACTTTGGTTTTGCTTTATCAGCTCCTGGACCTTTTGTAGGATTTGATGGGGAATGTAGGACAGTTCCGAAACCACAAACTGGATAAGCTGCAAAAATTGGTGCTGTACTGGAGGAGGCTTCAGTGGCAGGATCTCTACAAACTGTGAGATAGGTTGCAAACTCCACTCAAGAAGAAAGAAGTTGCTGTGCTCCAGAGTCCACAATGACTGTATTTGTGACAGGACTTTGCTACACAAATGTACATCCATGCTGTTTTGAAAAACACCCTGTAAGACTTGGAATGCCTGAAGGTTCTTCACTGTCTTTCCTAGAAAGACAAAATCAACATTGAATAAATGAAAAACAAGGACTAGTATATGAAATAACACGTCAATGTATTTATTTTTTCAAAAAAGATTAATAAAGCAGGAAAGCATTCACTGATATAATGGAAATGATGGAGGAGACTGAAGTCTAAATATGAACACCTACTGTTTCACAGTTGTTTAGTAAGTTCAGCTTTTGGAAATGCCTGTTTCTGAGACATTTCATGAGTTAATGGGGTGGTTGATCTTTAAAGGAATTGTTCAATGTAAAAATAATAACTGGTTAAATAGATAGGCTATGCAAAATTAAAAATGTTTTCAATAAAGTTAGTTATCCAAAAATGAAATGTATATAGGCTAAAAAAAGGGACAGCTAACATAATAGCAGCTGCTTTGCAGCTCTGTTATTAGTTACCAGTCATTCTACTAAAAGTTCCTCAAAGGTGAAAAATACCTTTAAACCTCACAAATAGGAATACCATTTAGAATGAAGTACACATTTAGACCTCTCCGGTATTTTAAAATACACATAAATAGACTTGAGAATAGCACAAAAATAGACTTGAGAATAATAAACAATGTATGAAATCCCCATAAACTTATTTTATGGGGATTTCATACTCCCCTATCCCCATAAACTTATTTTTGTCTCAGAGGCAACTCTTTCTTATCACCCAGTGTAATTTGGAAATTACACTGCTTCTATTTACCCCATGTTAAATGGTCACTATACCCTCAAGTTTTTAAACAGAAATGTGCTTATCACTGGTAAAAACCAATGCTGACCTAGCTTTATGGTACCTCTAAAATAAATGAGGGAATTGTCCCTGCTTTGGCAAGTGCCAGTGGCTTAACTAAAAATTCAACCCAATTTAACTATGTAACTATGTAACTATGCAACGCTTGGCTGTAAAGTTAGCTCTTGAAGAGTGGCGCCATTTCCTAGAAGGGTCTTCGAGTCCGGTCACTATTTACACTGACCACAAAAACCTTAAATATATTCAAACCCTTAAAAGACTGAACCCCCGACAAGCAAGGTGGGCTCTGTTCTTCTATCGCTTCAATTTCGTCCTGACCTACTGTCCGGGCTCCAAGAATGGAAAGGACACATTGTCTTGAAGTTTCACCCCGGTGGATCGTCATCCTGAAGAGCAAGATCCGATAATTCCTTCTTCCAGAATCATTGCTTCCTCAATTTCCTGAACAAATCCTTTCTAGTCAGTCTACTGCTCCTGCTGACACACCTGTTGGGATGGTGTTTATACCTCCTGAGTTGCGCCACTCCATTTTGCAACAGACTCAATGCTCTAGACAGGCCGGGCATCACGGTCCAGTCTGGTTTGCTGACTATCCGTAAAGATGTCAAGACTTTGTGGCAGCCTATACAGTTTGTGCCACTACTAAATCTAGTCACACTTGCCCACATGGGTTGTTGCAACCTCTACCCATTCCCTCTCATCCATGGACTCACTTAGGTATGGACTTTATTGTAGAGTTACCACCCTCAAAAGAAAATACTGTCATCTGGGTAGTTATTAAGATGACTTCATCCCCTTGCGGAAACTACACTCTGCGGTGGAACTGTCTCAGCTTTTCATCCATTGTATTTTCTGGCTACATAGCTTTCTAGTGGAAATTGTCTCTGACAGAGGGTCCCATTTGGTATCCAGGTTCTGGCGCTCCTAATGCAAAGCTTTGGGTATAACTCTCCAACTCTACTCTGTCTATCAACCTCGAACTAATGGGGCAGCAGAGCGAGTGAACAAAGCCCTAAAGCAATTCCTAAGGAATCATGTCTCCCTCTGTCAAGACGATTGGTCCGATCTCCTCCCGTGGGCAGAATTCGCTCATAATAATGCATGCCACCTCTACTGGAAGATCTCCCTTTATGTCAGTATATGGACAACGTCCTCAAGCCTTTCCACAAGATTTTGTCTTATCTGATGTCACTGCTGCTGCGATAGGCCCCCTTACAGTCACTTTATGCTATCCCACAATAATGCTGTTGTTTTGTTAATTTCATTCAAGGCACACAGGCTTCTTAGTTTTAACCTGTTGGCTTGCCACTGCATTGACTACAATAAGAAAAATGAAATGTGCCGCTAAGACAAAACCTTTTTTATAAACTTAATATGCTACCATGTTCAAATTGTCAAACTGACTTAACATATATGAACTCCCATAATCTATTTTTGTAATTTGCTGGATTTTTAAGTGACAACATATAAAGAAACAGTGGTGGATAAAACAGATATTTTATTAATACCGTAAAGTATTTCCATTAATTTCAGATTGCTCATGAAAACCATATATATCCCACCCAACAGCCAAAGATCATTTTAATGCAACAGTGTTACTTTTTTATTATTTTATATTGCATTTAATACACATTCTGGCATACCATCATGCTCTCTCTCTGTAAAGAATATAAAAAAATATAGGCAGTCAACACTGGTTAGCAACATCTTGTGACATAAGGTCATGCTCCCAGTGAAAAGCCTATTTTTTGGCCTTTTGTAGGGAGATTAGGGGGGCTTTGTCTGGTAATAAAACGTAGGGACAGTCAGCCTGAGACAGGAACTTTGGCAAGGCCAAAGATTGTGATATACAGCACAGGTGACTTAGCGGATGCGGCACAGTTGATTAGGTCACACACGTTAAGAGCTACATATATCAGTGCTTATCTGGCCCACCATTATGTACCATCATCATCATCATCACTCATTATTAAATGCCAACAAGAAACTACAGGAAAGCACAGGGTCAGACAGGATCAGTGGGGCACCAGAAGAAAACCCTGTGGCCTGTGGTACTCTTTAACACCACCGACCCAGGACTGCAGCCAACCAGCTCAGGATCTGAATCCCGTTCCCATTTTGTTTTTGAGTAGTCACGTTCTGTCCGGAGGATATTTGAGGTACACGATGGGTAAAACACCAGCAAATATCCCAAATCCACCAGAGAAGCCTGGCACTAGTATTAATGGGAAACCCCTGTCTGAAGCATTTATGACCAGATTTCATGCTGACATTGTATATTTGTGAGTTTCCAGGCTGAAATACATTTGTCATTAGTTGTTCATTATAATTCTCCAAGATTGAAGTTCTGTGTCATTAAGTATGACTAACGCAACTTAAAAATGTAAGATTCTGTCAGTGACTAAAACATACCTGAACCATGTGTCCATCCAATGCTAAAACCAGGGAGCTGTGGATGAGACACCTGACCTGAAACTTTTACTTCTGATTTTCCACAGATAACAAGGGAGGTCAATAATGTTAGAAGACCATCCAGTTGCTTCTCACCTCCTTCTTCTATAAATGAATCTCCTTTACATCTTTCAAGAAATAATACATTTAGATTTGAGTGTAAAATTTTATAAACAAGCTGTATTTCAAAAAACTTTAAAAATGCCGAAAGCCTACTGGCAACCCCTTGCCCCATCCCAAAGAACATCTGCATTTATCAGTAACACAGTGGGGTTGTAGGGTGCCATATTTTGTTTTCCTTTCTTTGCAATTGTCAATACAGATCATGTGTAGTTGAAGCCAGGCCTGGATTAGCTTCAACTGCACATGCGATTTCGGAGCTTACTGCTATCTCTCAAACTCCAGCGCGGGTTCCTGTCACTCCCAGTCACCAGCCACTTCCAATCTGTTTCTCAAGAGTCAAGATTGTTACTGCACTTGTCCAAATAGTATTTAAAACATTATCTTCCTTTATTTCATATATTTAAAAAGCTGTCAGCAATGGCATTGTACAAAAATTAATTAACTATTGACCCGTTTTGTGACCTGTAATGGTCACTTCATCACTTCATCGTGTAATTTGAGTTTTTATTTAATCGGGTTTCAAGACTAGAACTCACAGAATCATGGTTTTCCTATTCGAGGTATAAAAACCAACATTTTTCACCTCAATAGTACACTGTGGAGTATCACAGTTTTACTATATTTGAGTAAACTGAAAGATGTAGCATTTTTCACCAATTTTTATATCCATTTCACCATTTTGAACATATTTACAATTTTTAAAATACAGAGAATGTAAGGTCTGGTTGGAGATTTCTGCCTCAATTATCTGGAGGTGGAGCATGTTCCACAGGCTTGCACTTAAAGAAGTTTCCCAGCCTTTGATCTACAGGATGTTGATTAATGCAAGAGTAAGAGTGGTATTTGGCTTTATCAGAATGTTAATTTAATCTGATGGGAACATGGATATTGATATATATAAAGTAGATTGAATGATGAGATAGAAGAGATTAGATTCCAATTTACACAAAATAAAGCTCATCTGGATTATAGTCTTGCATAAAAAAGGGCATAAACTCAAGGGATGAAAACATAATTATACCTGTTTATAGATCCCTAGTAAGACCTCAGCTGGAGTATTCAGTGCAGTTTTGGACTCCAGCCCTTAGGAGGGATGTAAATGAGCTGGAGAGAGTGCAGAGACGTGCAAATAAACTGGTTAGTGGGATGGAAGACTTAAATTATGAGGGGAGAGTGTCCGGGTTGGGGTCGTTTTCTCTGGAAAAAAAGCGCTTCCGAGGGGACATGATTACACTTTACAAATATATTCGAGGACATTATAGACTAATATCAGGGGACCTTTTTACCCATAAATAGGATCATCGCACCAGAGGCCACCCCTTCAGACTAGAAGAAAAGGACTTTCATTTGAAGCAGCGTAGGTGGCTCTTCACAGTCAGGACGCTGAAGTTGTGGAATGCAGTGCCGGGTGATGTTGTGATGGCTGATATTGTTGATGCTTTTAAGAGGGGCTTGGATGATTTTTTGGACAGACATAATATCAAAGGCTATTTTGATACTAAACTCTACAGTTAGTATAGCTATGGGCATATATGGTTTGTGTGAACGAGTGGAGATGTGTGTGTGTGTGTGTGTATGCTGGGTTTTTAATTTGGAGGGGTTGAACTTGATGGACTCTTTTTTCAACCCAATTTAACTATGTAACTATGTAACTATATAGTCAGAGGGATAAGAGAATAAAAGAGAAAGAGAAAGAGAAAGAGAACGAAGAGTAAGCAAAAGAGGTTTCTGCAGGATACATCAGACTATGAAAATGAAAGAATTTATTCATGGGGTATGGAACTTAATATGGAGAGAGATAGACAGGAGAGAATAAAATCAAGTAGAAAAAAAGAAATGGGGATAACTATCAAAGAGAAGTTCAACTCCCATAAAAGAAACATATAACCCCTGAAGTAAGTTTTTTTTAGTAACTATAGACACCTATATAAAGGTAATTCAAGAAGAATCAGTAAATGAGAATGACAAAGGGAGAAAGGGGATAACATTACAAGAACAAGAAAAAGATGTAGAAGAGGAAAGCAAGGAGGAAGTACAGGGTCGGGAGAACAAAAGGAGGAATGTTCGGATGCAGAGAAAGGTAAAGTGACTAATTTAGGACTAATGCAAATTGCAAATGACTTTGAACAAAGGATTGACATTCTGGCCAACTAACCATTTTTCCTTATTCTTGATCTGAACAAATTTATGAGTTCAATATCATTGAAACTTTTTTAACAATATTAGATGTAATGAAATAAAGGAGAAAGATGTATTAGACATACAAAATTAGGCTTGTAATGATGCAAGTGTAAATTGTGAATATTTTGCTACACAGTATGTGTTACCAGTGATAAAACAATTGAGAGCAAATTAGGATATGTACTTGATGAACAAATAGTGAGTGTGGAGGGTAATGTAGTTCATACTGACTTAGAATTGAGGTGTTCATTTTATCCTATAAGGCAAAATGGTCCATTTTGTATAAGTTTGACGATTTAAAAGCCCTGTGTAGGCGAATGTATAGGAGAGAGAGAAATTTAAAGGAAATGAAAGTCTGTTAGCACTTTGGGGTACCAAATGTTAGATGAATGTGTGGAACCCCTGGTTCTTATATTGGAAAGGTAGAACTAATTTGCATGCTACTGAATGAAATAAAATTGGTGGAACATTTAGGTGTTGAGTTTAAGGGATTCTGTTATGGGAAACATGTTTTTTTTTTTTCTAACTGTGTCAGTTAATAGTGCTGCTCCAGCAGAATTATGCCCTGAAATCCATTTTTCAAAAGAGCGAACAGATTTTTTTATATTCAGTTTTGAAATCTGACATGG
>CM044443.1:64605205-64634195 GCA_024363595.1 Xenopus borealis | reverse complement strand
AACATGCAAAAGAATAAGAAATCAGGAAGGGGGCAAATAGTTTTTCACACCACTGTCTATGGTTTGTGTGAAAGAGTGGAGTGGTGTGTGTGTATGCTGGGTTTTAATTTGGAGGGTTTGAACTTTATGGACTTTTTCTTTTTTCAACCCAATTTAACTATGTATCTATATGTTTGGGCTATACTATAATATAATACTGTATACCATACTACCTGCGTTTGCAGTTCTCAAATGAGCCCTTTAAATTTACACTTTGTTTGCCAAGCATACACACTAAATGCTGGCAGGCGAGGGCTTTATCTGCCAAGAACATGCTAAGGACGTTATTGGCGCAGATTTGCACTTATTTCTTCATTTGTGGCTTCTGCTGCCTTTGCATAGAGTTATAAGCAATGACAGCATGGGCAATGAGGCGGGGGGATGTCATATTGATCCTACATGTGTGATTATCGCAGGACAGGCCTCTAAGCAGAAGATGTGATTGGATTGCATAGCTGCTGTTATGCCTGCTACCTTCTCACCCCAGCTTCTCACACTCACTGTCTGCTGCACAGTACTCTGCACATGCACACTTGCGGGATGCCTCTAGTGATGCCAGTGTACCTCTTGCCAGAAATGTTAAATGGCCTTTGTGTACACACATTTTAGTAAAAATTGCTTTTTTTATGTTGCACTCATATATACACACACTGCCACAACTTTCAGAAGTGTTTTCCCCAAAACAGCTTTTTTTAAACTTATTTTTCATATAAACTGCATATTTTGGCAGCATGACTATAGGATGACTATTTTAACCGCTGATTATGCAATTTTACCCCTGTATTATTGTTCCTTTTGTGTTTTTAACATAGCATTGCTGTTTGGTATTTTGGTATAGAAAGTTGTGTTTTTCCCTTGTTAATTGGGTGAAAATTTATATGCTCTATTTTCATTTGGGGTCCATACATAAGCACATACTTTTGCATATCTGTGCATATTGGGCATTACACTGTAGACTACCACAGCTCAGAAGATTTTTCAAAAAATTACTTTAGAAAGGAATATCAACTGAAAATTCCCCCGAGAAAGGCACATAAATTGAAAGGACAAAACATTTTCAAAAACTGTCAATAAAAGTACCAAAATGGCTAGCAATGAAAGGGTTAATGTCAACTACCCATTTAAAGGAAAGTTTTTAAGGGGTGGGTCACCTTTAAGCTAACTTTTAGAATGTTTATAAAATGGCTAATTCCAAGCAACTTTTCAATTAGTCTGCATTTTTTTTTATAGTTTTTTTACATCTATGACTTCTTCTCCTGACCCTTTCCAACTAAAAAACAGATGTTCTGTAAGGCTACACATTTATTGTTATTGTCACCTTAGTCATATTTCTATTCAAGCCCTTGGATTACATGTAAGAGTTGGATTATGCATATGTGTTAGTGAGATTACATATATGAGTGGGATTATGCATATGAGTGAGTGGGATTATGCATATGAGTGAGTGGGATTATGCATATGAGTGAGTTGGATTGCATGTATGAGTGGGATTATGCATATGAGTGAGTGGTATTATGCATATGTGTTTGTGGGATTACATGTATGAGTGGGATGATGCATATGAGTGAGTGGGATTATGCATATGAGTGAGTGGGATTACATGTATTTGTGGGATTATGCATATGAGTGAGTGGGATTACAGGTATGAGTGAGATTATGCATTTGTGTGAGTGGGATTACATGTATGAATGGGGTTATGCATATGAGTGAATAGGATTATAATATGAGTGATTGGGATTATGCATATATATGTAAATGGGATTGCAGGTATGAGTGGGATTATGCATATGTGAGAGTGGGGTATGCATATGAGTGAGTAGGATTATGCATATGAGCATGTATCCATGTACAAATGGATTATGCATATGAGCAGGATTATACTTGTGAGTGGGATTACTGGTATGAGTGGGATTATGCATATGATTGAGAGGGATTATGAGTAAGAGTGGTATTAGACATATGAGTGGGACTACGTGTATAAAGGGGATTATACATATGAGTGAGTTGGATTATACATATGAGAGAGTGGAATTACACCATTTAGACTGTAAACCCCTAGGGGTAGGGTCCTCCATCATCTTGTCTCCTCAACACTGTGTAATTATATTTTATATTTATGCAAACTGTATTTATAATAATGCACTTATTGTTACTTATTAATGCAGTGATCCCTTGTTTGTTACTAATTTATTGTTGCTGTACAGTGCTTTGCCCTCAAGGAGCGCTATACAAATAAAAATATACATACATACATACATACATACATGTATGAGTGGGATTATACATGGAGGAGTGAATAGGATTACACATACAGTACTTGCTAATAAAGTTACATTAGAAAACAGACTTCTGAGCAAGGTCATCAGGTGTAGCTGGATATGCATATCCATATATTGCATATATTGCATTCAGGAAAACGCTACGGTGCAGCTAACGGAGGGGGCAAATACAGAGACAGTGATGCATTTTGTGTGTGAAATATGTGCCCAACCTATGGAATATGGTAAAATGCTTATTTGCATAGTAAAAATTAGTTCGATTTGGATATGATGGGCATTTTTACATATGTGAGACTCTCAAGTAATGCACACAAGATAGCAGCCAATGCAAGGGAGAAATTAACCAACTGGGTTGTTTGCTTAGGAGAAATTAACCAATGGCCTTTGAATTTATGTGACTGCTTACAAGTGAACAAACAACCAATGAATTACAAGGAGAGGACAGTATCAATGTCCAATAGGAAAGAAGTAAGGGCAAAGCCTGGAAGTAATGATGTAAACATATAGGATGTGCAGGTTTAAAACAGACCACTCCCATCCTTCAGCAAACTGATCAGAGAGACAGGAGAAGGACAGATGGTATAAATGGTATATAAACTAGCTTTTACAATGACCTTTTTACTTTTTTTGATGGAACATTGGTTTTCTAACACAATGAGAGCATTTTTAGCAGTTTCATAAGATTTGGATGTTGAAGATGAACAGCCCCTTTAATAGAATCTCCCATTACAACATTCCATGACCTTTACTGTGAAGAACCGCCCATGCTTCTTCAAAAAACGGTTCTGTTCCTCTCTAAAGGAGTGTGTTGAATAGTGATGGGCGAATCTACCATGTTTCGCTTCGCTGAAAAATCGGTGAAGAAATTCGCCAAACGAGTCGCGGCACATTTTTGATGCACGTCGCGTCAACTTCGAAACGCCGCGCCGTATTCGTCGCGTATATTGCCCTCATATAAGATATTTTCCATCTCTCTGGCTTTATACAGGTTTTCTTCTTTCTCCTTGTAATTGTGAACACAACAGATAGGGGCAGATTTACTAAGGGTCGAATTTGAGAGTTGAAGAACCCTTGAATTTGGCCATCGAATTTTTATCGAATTTTAACCCTTCTAATTCGATATTCGAATTCGAAGGGTTTAATGATATTGGGAGGTGGGTAATTAGGAGGGAAACCACCTTGTAGCAGTTACTTTACCACTCCCCACAGGAATTTCCCCAATATGTTATGTGTAATAGACTATGATGGCATATACAGGTCTAGTAAAGATGCCAGACTATTATATATACATTTCCAGATTGGGCCACCCTTACTAGTGAGGTATGGATATCTACCTCTCACAGGATCCCACTAAATATGTGGTACGGGTAACTTGGAAGCCACAGAGACTGGCAGTCAATATTAATACCCTTTCTACCGTATTTTATTCTGTATATATGGGCAAGGTGTCGGACTTCTGCAGGGTGGCCCCGTAGCAAATGGTAGGCTACAAATACATTACTAGGGCAATTGGTCTCCAGCTGATACCAGACTTCCATAGGGGGGTCTCCATTTTAATTAAGAAATCATCAATGTTCAAATTAATGAATTTCCATATAGACTTTTATGGCATGTATGTGATTGTGAAAATTGTGAAATTAATTATCAACCTTTGATCATGGTGAATGTTTATATCCCACCACCATTTTCTATAGAGGTACTGCATCTAATTTACCAAAAAGTTACGGCCCTTCCCCCAGATCCAGTATGCTTGATAGGGGATTTTAATGCCACTACCAACCTGAAATTGGATAGAACATCTGAAATAGATCCAGCAACCCAGCAACTGACTAAATGGATGGCGGCATTGGGCCTGTCTGACCTATGAAGGGAGAGGCACCCCAAGGAGAGACAATTCTCCTGCTACTCCTCTGGTCATGGTTCCCTCTCAAGAATTGATTGAGTACTAGGGTCAGCAGATTTTGCTCATTTAATCCAAACTATCTCATACCCAGAGTGCATTCAGATCATTCCCCATTAAGGGTAGAACTTAAGTTGGGTTTGCCCCAAGGCCAGCGCCTGTGGCACCTCTCTCCGCTGTGGCTCATAGATGAGACAGTGGCAGACAACTGCATAAAAACTTTGGGGAATACTGGGAGATCAATCAAAACACGTCTCCTTCCCTAGTGGTGTGAGACACAGACAAAGCAGTATCCAGGGGCACTCTTATAGCTACCATATATGCCACTAGGGAAACAAAAAGAGCTGACATCAAAGCTGCAGAAAAAACTCTATTCAAGGTGGAACAAGCTTACGGTCATACCAAATCCAAAGCCAACCATGACATACTATCCAGGGCTAAAAGGGAACTAAACCTTTTGCTATCAGATAATGCTGAGAAAAAGCTTCTATACTCCAGACAAAGGACGTTTGACCTTGGTGATAAAAATAGCAAAACATATATACTAGGGCAATTGGTCTCCAGCTGATACCAGACTTCCATAGGGGGGGGTCTCCATTTTAATTAAGAAATCATCGATGTTCAAATGAATGAATTTCCATATAGACTTTTATGGCATGTATGTGATTGTGAAAATTGTGAAATTAATTATCAACCTTTGATCATGGTGAATGTTTATATCCCACCACCATTTTCTATAGAGGTACTGCATCTAATTTACCAAAAAGTTCCAACCCTTCCCCCAGATCCAGTATGCTTGATAGGGGATTTTAATGCCACTACCAACCTGAAATTGGATAGAACATCTGAAATAGATCCAGCGACCCAGCAACTGACTAAATGGATGGCGGCATTGGGCCTGTCTGACCTATGGAGGGAGAGGCACCCCAAGGAGAGACAATTCTCCTGCTACTCCTCTGGTCATGGTTCCCTCTCAAGAATTGATTTAGCACTAGGGTCAGCAGATTTAGCTCATTTAATCCAAACTATCTCATACCCAGAGTGCATTCAGATCATTCCCCATTAAGGGTAGAACTTAAGTTGGGTTTGCCCCAAGGCCAGCGCCTGTGGCACCTCTCTCCGCTGTGGCTCATAGATGAAACAGTGGCAGACAACTGCATAAAAACTTTGGTGAATACTGGGAGATCAATCAAAACACGTCTCCTCCCCTAGTGGTGTGAGACACAGACAAAGCAGTATCCAGGGGCACTCTTATAGCTACCATACATGCCACTAGGGAAACAAAAAGAGCTGACATCAAAGCTGCAGAAAAAACACTATTCAAGGCGGAACAAGCTTACGGTCATACCAAATCCAAAGCCAACCATGACATACTATCCAGGGCTAAAAGGGAACTAAACCTTTTGCTATCAGATAATGCTGAGAAACAGCTTCTATACTCCAGACAAAGGACGTTTGACCTTGGTGATAAAAATAGCAAAACATATATACAGTAAGGCGAAATTGACAGATCAAGTTGATCCCAGGATTGCGGAACCAAACTAGGGGAACTGGTGACAGATCCCACTACTATGGCCTACATATTTGCAGATTACTACAAAAGGATCTACTCTCCTCAAGTCAACAACACCGACTCGAACCTAGAACAATTTCTGGTAGACTCTAATCTCCCTCAATTGTCACCAGAAGGTGTCAAATTCCTAGAGGACCCACTCACAAAAGCCAAAATTGATGTAGTCATCGCTGGCCTCCAAGCTAACAAGGCCCTGGGCCCTAACGGTCTACCAGCTTCCTAGTACAAACTGTTGGCCAAACAAATATCCCCAAACTCCTGGACACATTGACTTATGCAACCCAGAAGGGAGAACTCCAACTTGCCTCATGAGAAAGCTGATAGATTTCCAATATTGGCCTCAAATGGGTACAAAACACCTAGAGGACCTGTTGGTGGAAGGCAGTTTCATCTCCCTAGATAAAAAAAATAAGTAAACTGAATAGGCAAGGCATATAATTGTTTAGATACATCCAACTGAGACATGCCTTTTATGCACAGTTCATTCCAATTTACACCCATTCCTCTGGCATGGGAAGTTAGACCCCACCAAAATATTATCTCAACTTTACAATATAATTCAATCCTCTCAATAACACTTATTCCTTCACTAGATGAAGACCAGTGGGAAGAGGCTACAGATAAGGGAATGAATGGTTCAATTTAAAATAATTTGCCAAATTTTTATTACCCCCTTAAGGGTAGGGACAGACAGGGAGATTCGGGGAGATTCTGTCGCCTGGCGTTTTTAGCAGGCGACAATCTCCCCGAATTTCCTTCTCCCTGTCTGCCGATCGTAAAAGGGACAAAGCGCCAGCGCCTGTGCAGACGCGGCGCGGCGATTTCCGGAATCGCCCGAAGATACCTCTTGAGGAAACTTCGGGCGATTCCGGAAATCGCCGTGCCGTGTCTGCACAGGCGCTTTGCTGTGGGTAGATCAGAGGAAGCAAATGCGTGAAATGCTCCACTTGATATGGAACTGCCCTAGAGTGGCAGCATACTGGTCAGAAGTAATCCGATACACTAGTACATTTCTATCCTTTCCTGGAATAAAGTCCCTGAGATTTTTTTATTGGATATCATAGACGAGGTGGTACTCCTGCAGAAATCCAGAAAATTACTACAATCTATTTTGTTCTACGCAAATAAGTTAGTAATAATAAAATGGATGAACCCTAACTCCCCCACACTTCAGCAATTGATTGACCTAATAAATGGCACACTGCCTCTAATTAAATTGACATACAATGCAAGGGGATCACCCCATAAATTGGAAAAAATAAGGGAACCTCGGTTAGATGTTAACCCTCAAAAGATGATTGAGCTTTAGTTTGGCCTGGAGTATATTCTGAAAAATGTTGAATATATTACGTGCTCCTTTTATGTATCGAAACGGTCCCTAAAAGATGAAATAATTGTAACAGTAGTTATGTAAGTGTCAAGCCTGTTGGTTTTGTTTTATTGCTTTTGTTGTTTGTTGAAAATGCTAAATAAAAATCTTTAAAAAAAAAAGTAGGAGCATGCCAGAGATGTCCATACCTTAACCATTCAGTGCTTGCAGGTGCTTAAGGGTGCTTAGTGATAGTGTCGTGCCATTTTGCCATTTTGCCACCTGCCTTCCAAAGGATCCTTACCTCTTTTATTGCCCCATTATTGGGGTCAAAGAGATGATAAAAGGTTATGATTATGATCAGAATACTCATACCATGGATCATATATATCCAGACACAGAAAGGATTGTTTACGCTCTGTAATAAACACCTTATTTGTGGTGGTAGGTGCTATGCAAGAGGACCTCACCTGCCAAAGGGTTATAAGAAAATCCACCAGAAGTGGGTAAGCAGGGGTGCCCAAAAGGTAGATCAAGATCTACCAGTAGACCTTTAGCTGGTGATGAGTAGATCTCAAGAGACTGTTAACAAACAGCTTGACTAAATTACCCTCCCGTTTAATTATTTTCATTAAGATATTTATTACAATTTATTTATTAAAGTTACATACTAAATAGTTTTTAGTAAAACCTAGCAGTATACATTTGCTCAGGAAGCAATTACAATTTTTAAATAATGTTTTCATTAACATTCAACATTAACATTCAACAGAATGCAAACAATGTTTTTATGGATGTAGATCATAATGGGACAACATCACTAAAAAGTAGACCCCTTAGTAAAGTATGGACACTCCAAGTGTAGTGGCTGAAATACTCAGTGTCGGAGGGGGTGATGGGGGATTGGACGGGGTGAGGGGGTCGGCCTGGATGGCAGTCCCTGTGGGCCCCGGGTCCCCCAGTCCGACCCTGGATATACTCTATGTAAACATTTTATTTATAGCACAAATAAAAACAAAGCAAATTAATTCTCAAAAGAGCAAACAGATTTTGGGGCTAGACATATTGTCAATTTCCGAGCTGCCCCAAGTCATGTGACTTGGCTCTGAATAAACTTCAGTCACTCTTTACTGCTGTACTGCAAGTTGGAGTGATATCTCCCCCCTCCCTTTCTCCCCCCTGCAGCCTAATAACAGAACAATGGGAAAGTAAACAGATAAAAGATCCTTAATACAAGATAACAGACGCCTGGTAGATCTAAGAACAGCACTCAGTAGTAAAAACCCATGTCCCACTGAGACTCCTTCAGTTACATTGAGAAGGAAAAACAACAGCCTGCCAGAAAGCAGTTCCATCCTAAAGTGCTGTCACAAGTCACATGACCAGGGGGCAGCTATGATATTGACAAAATGTCTAGCCCCATGTCAGATTTCAAAATTGAATATTAAAAAATCTGTTTCCTCTTTTGAGAAATGGATGTTTTCCCATAACAGTATCCCTTTAATTGTTTTCCTCAACCATTATTAGGACCATTGTTAAACAGACTATAAAATTGAGTGTAGTGGACCCACAGAATTAACTTTGAAATGAACTCAGCAAGCCCCCATTCTATAATCAATACCCCAGGTTTGGGATATTTTGTAATTGGCCCAGGGATAATATAAACAGTGTTCCTGTCCCCTTTTGATCTCCACCTAGCACCAGCAGTGCACTGTATGTTCCAGGAAGCCTGGAGCAGAAGGCCCCAGTACCAAGTATTGAACCCCAAGATATGCAAGGACATTAGTCCAGGGACCCCACAAACAACAACAATAGTAGACAGCTTCGTCTAACACACCCATAGGAGTTGAGATCGACCAACTTAGCAAAAACAGTATTTCACTCCACCAAGAATTAGCAGCATGCAGTTAGTACTAAAAGATCCAAATATAATAATCATGAATCAATAAAATGCCTAACTAATTCTAATCCTTGTGCAAGTACAAACTAGTTTTCAAGTTTTACAAGTTTTGCAAACTTTGCTATGCATGCCTTTCAAAATGAAATGAATAATGTTATACTCACTCTGCAGGTAGTGCAGCATCCCTGGGGTCAGTGCATTAGACACACATTTAAGCACCTTCTCCACAGTTTCACTCCAGTGGGTGTCACATCGATCCCAACCTGATGCAGCAGCCTTCAGCAGGCACTCAAAGTCTGAGGATCGGGTAAGGTTCTCCACTCCCTGTGCATGACTACAAAGTTTTAACATTGTCTGCAATAAAGTAAAGTTGTGTTAGAGTACTAGGTTTTGGTAGAAATCTTGGAATATAAGCACTTTAGAAGATGTGTATTCTATGTTTGATTAATAGTATGGGGCAAATTCAATAACCGCCACAAATGCACTAGCGTTGGCTTTGAAGACGTTCGCCACACTTCGGCAGGTGTAGTTTCGTCAGCGATACGCAAATTCACTAAATTGCGAAGTTGCGCTCAGGGAGGCGAACAGTATTGAAGTTGTGCTACCGTTGCTTCGTCAGTCAAAGCGAGGTTACCCTAGTGATGCCTAATTTGCATACGGCGCGAAGTTGAAGTATAAAAGACGTATATGCTGCAGCCACTACTTTATACTAACCAAGCCCATGAAACCTTTAATAACTCAAATAAAGTTGTCCTATTGCCCTACACATGTGCCCCCTGTATAGCTGAGTTGCCATCTGTTAGCAAATGTAGGGGGGACGGAGGGTAACCCCCCAAAAAATTACACTATTTTTCAGACTGTCACCCTAAAAAAGTAAAAGACGCTAGCATTTTTTTGGGACTAGCGCAAGAGGTAACATTCAGTAAAATGGGCATCTTAGTGAATTAGCATAGTTACATCCCTTCATCTGTGAGCAACTTCACCTGTCATAAGGGTGCAAAGTTGTGCTAGTCTATCTACTTTGCTAGCAAATTTTCACCAAGGACACTGTTAGTAAATCGGCGAAGTTGCGAAATGACGTCACGCTGGCAAATTAGAGCTAGTGTTAGATTCTTTAGTGAATTTGCCCCAATGTTTCTCTGTGTTATGTTTGTCTATGAATGTCTATATATTCTATATTTGATGAATGTAAGCAGTTTAAAAAAAAAGACTAAAATGCCACAAATGAAAATAAATTGTACATATGTCTGTTTATAATTTATTTAAAGAATAAGCTAAATTTAGCTAATATAGGTAAGATAGGTTTGACTCATATCTGCTTATGCAACCTAGAGAGAGATAGACATTTACAGGTAAAATAAGGCAGCAATGGGCCTCCAATTTGGAATTAATAGATCTGTACCCTGCTCTGTGCACCAAGTGCTGCCTGTGTTAGGCAAAAGAAGTGGTCAGGGGGAGGCACGTAGGCTAGCTGAGTCTACTGAAGTTGTGCTTGTCACTGTGTTTTGGGAATGAGCAGTAAGGGATTGCTCACTTGTCTCTTTTAGCGCCCTTGCCCCCCACCAATGCGGTCATGAATGACTCCTTATATATTCTTGCGTGTGTCAGTATTCCAAGATGCAAGGCAGTTAATAAATAACCCCTCATATATTCTCCAGTTCAACTATTTATAAAAATGTATATGCTATGGTTATGCTGGAATGTATTTTTGCAATAAAATCTACTTGGAGAAATGAATAACTCGAAAAAGCTGTGTATCAAAAATATTTTTAAAAAATCAGTTTGTAGCAAAAACGACTAAGGTGCAAATTCACTAAAGCACGAAGTGTCTAACGCTAGCGCTAATTCGCCAGCGTGATATAAATTTGCAACTTCGTAGATTCACTATCAGTGTCCCTGGCGAAAATTCGCTAGTGAAGGAGATCGACTTGCTCAACTTCGCACCCTTACACCAGGCGATGTTGCACACTGATGAAGGGACTACGCTAATTCACTGAGATGAAAATTTTTGTTAACGTTACCTCCTACGCTAGACGTTACTTCACCAAGTCAGACCTGGCGAAGTTCAATAAAAAAGATAGGAGTTTGAAAAAAAAAACCGCTGGCGTCTTTTACCTTTTGTCATGGTCTGAAAAAGAGCTAATTTTTTTTTGGGTTACCCTCATTACCCCCCTACATTTCCTAACATTGCAACTCAACTATACAGGGGGCACATGTTTAGGGCAATAGGACAACTTTATTTTTTTTATTAAAGGTTTCCTGGGCTTGTGTAGTATAATGTAGTGGCTGTAACATATACTTCTATTATACGTTTAACTTTGCACCGTATGCAAATTAGGCATCGCTATTGTAAATGCGCTTTGCCTGGCGAAGTAACGGTAGCGCTACTTCGCTAACGTTCGCCGCTCTGAGCGCAAATTCGCATCTTAGTGAATCTGCGTAGCGCTGGTCGAAAATTAACCTGGCGAAGTGCGGCGAATGTCGGCAAAGGCAGCGCTAGCGCATTTTCGCTCTTTAGTGAATTTGCCCCTATGTATCTAAGCATGTTTTCTACATATAGTTACACCAGAATGTCTCTTCTTTATAACTCTGTTGTCTGTTACACAGGCAGCAGCTCTTTTACTGCTCTACCCACGCGCGACCTTTAAATGCAGGCTTCCGGCTTTATAGCCACACGCATGCTCACCCCCGCCCCTTTGTGACGTCTTCAATTCACTGCACATTCTCCGTGCTGCTGTTACTTACTGAGCTTAGGGACCAATTCAAAATATACAGTAGAATAGAAATGTCACAGTATAAGGCTGATTAGTAATTAATATGGATAATTACAACATGTCAGCACAGAAACCAGTGCAGTTAGCATCAGAGTTTAATAATCAGCCCTGTAGCATCATCTTATATTACAGACAAACCTCATTTTCTGCTGGATAATTTGTGACAACCCCTAATATTAGCTTCTCGACAGCTGCTCAGAGCCCACTGATTATGTGAGTGTCACAGACACTTTCTAAGATGGCGACCCCCTGTGACAAGTTTGAAGTCCTGGACCATTGCTGTTATTGACAAGCTGAAACTTGTGGTGCAATAAGTTCAGTATATAAAACATGCCATTTTTAGCCCTATTCATTTTTTGGGTTTAGTTCTACTTTAAAGACAGGAGTTCACCTTTAAGAATTTCACCTTTCACCTTTAAGAATTTTTATAGTTAATTATTTGCTTTATTTTTCTGCCAACTTCCAGCTTGCAAATGGCAATAACTTTGTTGTCTGTTACACAGGCAGAAGCTCTTTTACTGCTCTACCCACGCGTCACCTTCAAATGCAGGCTTCCGGCTTTATATCCTGCTCATCCCCCCGCCCCTTTGTGACGTCATCGGTGTGCAGTACAGGTCTATAAAAGGAACCCAGAAGTGTGAGTGCATGCATGCGAGTGGGCACAGGATGAAGGAGGGCAGTTTAGGGTCAGGTGTGGGTCGGGAAAATGCAATCTGCACATCACTAGCAGCTTTGTAAACAGCAGTGCTAGAAACCAAGTGATTGAGTATCTACGCTCCTGTACTAGGCACCATAATACAAAAGAATATTTATAGGGGGTTTAAACAAACATATACCTTTGTATGTCAGTTATATTTCCTTATTTACAGTGTTGAGAAATCTGTAGTTTATAAATCATGATAATAATAATAATGTTTTCTAGCTTCTCTAATTATTTAAAGCACATAACCATGATTTAAATAGATTAGTGCACTCTGGAACTAGTTTTACATTACAGTGGAATCTTTTATCTTTGCCTTTCATTTTCACAAACTCCCAAACCCCCATTCTGTTAATTTCACTTCCCTACTTTGTCTCTATTCATAGATGTGCTGTTACAATATGAAAAAAGTCAGTAGTGATTGTTTTATGTACAATATCCTATGTGCTACCACTGATTACTTTTAAATATATATTTTAAAAACGAGCCTCCTGTCAATTGAAAGGAAGTGCTTTAAGAATAGCTTTTATGTAATCCCCTGACAAATATATTATGATCGGTCTGCTTTACATCTATTGCCTATATACGTAGCTGCAGACAAAGAACCATAAAATTTGGAGAAATTCAGTTTTAAAATGGGTGGACACTTCCTAAATGTTCATCATGTTAGATTACAGCTTCTTTCACCCATGCCACATACATTTCTGTAATTATCAGAGACTAAGGTACACATCTGGTAATTTTATACAGTTCTGTACAGTTTATTAATTTCTTATATATATATATATGGGAACTAACAATAATAGTGAAATTGCAATCACAGTTTGGCCATAAATGTGCCATGGTTAAACACTCCTGTAAAACATTACAAAATTTACAGTACTATGCAATTAGGGAAATATGCATAAAAATAAAGTGAAATACAAAGTGAAAAGGACCCTTCACTTGACAGTTTACTGGAAATTAAGGGAAAAGTATAATGTGTATTATAAATAATGCAGACAGTCTTAAAAGGTTTGCTGTAGTTTAATTTGTGGTAAGAGCATACATTCTTGTGTATCAGTATCTTGCAAAATTTGCTTAAACCACAAGGAAACTCAAACTAAAGAAGTAGGCTATACATTTTGCACATTATGTTTTGGGCTTCTGTACCAGCCCAAAGCAACCACAGCCCTTTAGCAGGGAAGATCTGTGTCTCCAAAGATGCCCCAGTAGCTCCCCATCTTCTTTTCTGCTGATTCACTGCACATGCTCCATGCTGCTGTTACTTACTGAGCTTAGGGACCAATTCAAAATATACAGTACACATAGAAATGTTACAGTATAAGGCTGATTAGTATTTAATATGGATAATTACAACATGTCAGCACAGAAACCAGTGCAGCTAGAATCAGAATTTAACAATCAGCCCCGTAGCATCATCTTATATTACAGACAAACCTCATTTTTTGCTGGATAATTTGTGACAACCCCTAATATTAGCTTCTCAACAGCTGCTCAGAGCCCACTGATTATGTGAGTGTCGCAGAGACTTTCCAAGATGGTGACCCCCTGTGACAAGGTTGAAGTCCTGGATCATTGCTGCTATTGACAAGCTGAAACTTTAGGCTGGTGCAATAAGTTCAGTATATAAAACATGACATTTTTAGCCCTATTCCTTTTTTGGGTTTAGTTCTCCTTTAAAGGCAGGAGTTCACCTTTAAGAAAACATTTAAAACTCTGTAGGACACCCTTTTCATAGCAACTATTCAACTGATCTTTATTTAAAATTTTTATAGTCTTTTAATTATTTGCTTAATTTTCTGCCAACTTCCAGCTTGAAAATGGGGATCACTGACCAAAGAATATTGCTTTGTGAAACTACAATCGTATTGTTATTGTTACTTTCTATTATTATCTTCCTATTTAGGTCCTCTCCTATCTGTATTCCAGTCTGTCATTTAAAATGCTGCCTGGCTGTTATCCTTGCTGCAAAAATGCTACAAAAAATATTCATTATTAAAAGAAAACACAAAAATAATCCCAGAATATCAATTTCGACATCTTAACATTATGTTAAGTGAAGTACCCATTTAATTTACATTTAAAAAGTGTTTAGTTTGTAAAAAAGACATTAATCTGAGTTATAGAATTCTAGGAGAGTAGAGGCAGCAATATGAGTTGCGCCACATTTTCCTCTTTATGTTGGTGGTCACTGCAGAAAGAATCCTACTGATTTCTGAACCACAGTGGTTCATGGATTATAACCAAATACTTACCAAATCTCTTATTTTGAAATTAATAACAGAGAAATTGTTGCAGTTTTCATTATTAAAAGACAAAACAATGAGATCCACTTAAATGGTGTCATTTTCAGTGATCAGTTCATATTACCTACTAAACATTAAACATCACTTGCCTGCATGAAGATGTCTTTAACTTGATTTTCAGACTCTTGTAATTTGGTTGTTCTTTGACCAGCAGGAAAGGCAAGGAACAAGTACAGACTCTGCAGAAACACATCTGGAAGTCCAGTCTTGATCAGACTACACAGGATATCCTGTTTAAACAAAAGGGAATTTCAATACATTTCTGATACCTCATACTACCATGTAGTATGTTATAACAGCCAATTCTAAGCATCTGTTCACTTGGCCTTCATAATTAATTTTTTATGTTTTTTTTAATTATATGGCTTTTTCTTCTGACTCTTTCCAGCTTTCAAATGGGGGCCACTGACCTCATCTAAAAAAAAAACAAAATGTTCTGTAAGGCTACAAATGTATTCTTAATGCTACGTCTCATTACTCATCTTTCTAGCCAGGTCCTCTACTATCCCATTCTTCATATCCCAGTCTCATTCAAATCAGTGCATGGTTACTAAGTTAATGTGGACCCTAGCAAAAAGATTGCTGGAATTGCAAACTGGAGAGCTACTGAATAAATCCCAAACAACTCAAAAACACAAATAATAAAAGAAAAAAAAGAAAGGCTATTTCGAATTCTCTCAGAATATCACAACCTTCATCATCCAGCCTGTGTGCCCATAGTCTAAAAGCTGAATGACCCACTTAATCATCAGCCATTCAGAATGCAATTTTTCTATTTATATAAGTTACAGAATGGTATATATGCATTATATATACAGTAAACACACACATGATATATTTATGTACAATATAAATGGTTGATTTACTAAACATACAAATTCAAATATATCAAAGTGCCAAACCAAAAGTGTAGTTCCCAGTTCAGTAACATGTAGGTTCTCTCCAGCCTCCAAAATCAAATAAGGTTCCAAAAAGTGTTACCGATCGTACTTCAAAAGGGGAGATCCTTATCCCCTAATGGCCTGAGAACTTTTTTTAATATAGATATATTTTTATTGTAAATATATATTTAATTTTTTAAAATCCAATAAACTGTATTTAACAAGTATGACTGTTATTTTGAGAATTGCTACCATTGGACATAACTGCTCACAAGAGATACATTGTTATGAATTGACACATAGCATATTGACAACATTTTCAAAGAAGTTAAGTTTTTTGATAGACAGTAAAAGTGTTGAGAAATTGAGAATATATTGAACTACTGAGATTTTCCCCCATGCCTTATTTGCTAAATGTGCCCTAGATTTAAGAACTAGTTTATCACTAAACTGTCATGAGGGCCGGAATTTGTTTGCGCCGCCTGAACAGCCTGCTCTAGCACAGACCCTGGAGGGGCAAGGCGATGATATGTGGCCTGATCAATTGCTTTGTCTTCCTTCAGCTGTTTTAAAAGGACTGTCACATTTTTGTTGTAGCTGTAGGTTGGGTCCCTTCTTAGGGCTTCATACGTGTTGTCTGAATCACCTTTGCATGGTAGTCTGATGTATAAATACAGATGTGTATCTTCCTTTATTTGGGGATTATATATTGAGCCGTCAGTGCTTCCCTTTCCTGATGTCAGTGCTTCCCTTTCCTGTGACATCAGGTTTGATAGAGGTGGTTTAGCACTGGCTATGGCTGCAAACACTTTCGCCCGAAGTTTCCTCACGAAGCAACTTCGTGCGATTCCGGAAATCGTCGTGCGTGCATTGGCACTGGCGCTTTTTAATGTAAACAGGCGGCGGACAGGGAGAAGTCAGTTCGGGGAGATTGTCGCCTCGATTAATCGCCAGGCGATAGAATCTCCCCGAATATCCCTGAAAAATTACACTTTACACTTCAATATTAGAAAAACGGTAACAAATAGAAAATAGACACTAATTGGAAAAAGTCATTATTTATGGTGATCTATCTGAAAACAACTAGTTGTTCGAAGGTGGACAACCCCTTTAAGGGGTTTCTCCCCATGAGTTGCTATATGTTTTGTGAAAATTCTCATTCATCCAGGTCATGGTATATCTATAGAAATAAGTCAAATCAATTGGGCTTGCTGTGTTTTTTCTTTGAAGACGTTTCATCAGTCATCCAACTGGTTTTCTCAATTCAGAATAACTTGTTAATAGGATCTTCCTTCGAGAGCCCTGTCAGACAGATTCTTTACCCATTTTTCCTTGTTTTCCTGTGTTCCCATTCCTTCTTTTCTGCTCCAAGTTAATTTCTCCTCTTTTTCGTTGTTCCCTGAACAGGATACCAGAATGGAGAACTTGTTCTGTTGTGCTGACAAATTTGTGCTTGTTTTGCGAACTCCCTCACTCTCTCCATGAGATCAAGCTTTGTTCTACCTGAGTGATGTTGGGTTGTAAGGCATCAACTGTAAAATGTGTCTGCTTTATATGTTTGTTTAGCAGTTGTTTTTTTGGGCATTCTGTAGAATCTGCTTGGCCTTGCGGCTCTCTACATGAAATCCAAACATATAAGGAATGGTATGAGCCCATGTTTAAGGGCTTTCTCCACATCAGTTGCTATATGTTTTGTGAAGATTCTCATTCATCCGGGTCTATAGAAATAAGACAAATTAATTGGGCTTGCTGTATTTTTTCCTTGAAGACGTTTCATCAGTCATCCAGCTGGCTTTCTCAGTTCAGAATAACTTGTAAATAGGATCTTCTTTTGAGAATATATCCTCTGGAATGTTGTTCCAATCAGCATAATATTTATCATAATCCACAATGATGTCATTTAGTTAGGTGTTGATTATATTAGCAAGATTGGAGCTTTGACGTGTTATTAAACCTTCCGGGGAAAGGTGCCAAAACAGCATTGTATGTAGCAAACAAGATGTTGCATATTATGCATTTAGATATTACCAATATAAGACATTAAAAAGTAGCAGAATAAAACTCCTAGGAATTCTGCCACTTGGAAATATCCCTGCCAATGACATTACAAAATTAATGGTCGCTGTCCAAAGTGATGTTTAATTTATGGGAAATTCCATAATCCAAAAAATATGATGGGCTTTTAAATCAATAAGTGAGTTCAAACTGTATAGTGACTATTGCAGAAATCATTAAGTCAATGAGGGAAAATGAAAAGACCAATTGCCTAAGCCTTGTGATGGTTAATTGAAATGTATGCCTACTGGACCCAGTGACGACTCCCCTTTCTACACCAGATACATGAAGATCTCACATATGAGGTGAGGGAGGTGGCAAAAGGTCTTCAGAACAGTGAAGTGAGTGCTCCTGCATTAGTTCCAGAAACTAATAGTACCGTGGAGCTATTTGTATGTATCCAGTGCCATGCTCAGACCCCATGTAGCATGATGCATCTGGGAAGAAGACGCCGTTACATAGTTAAAGTGGGTTGAAAAAAGACAAAGTCCATCACGTTCAATCCATCCAAATTAAAACCCAGCATCCACACACACACCCCTCCACATTTTCACACATATATGCCCATAGCTATACTATAGAGTTTAGTATCACAGTAGCCTTTGATATTATGTCTGTCCCTCTTAAAAGCATCAACAGAATCAACGTCACCCAGCAGTGCATTCCACAACCTCACTGTCCTCACTGTGAAGAACCTCCTACGCTGCTTCAAATTAAAGACTTTTTCTTCTAGTCTAAAGGGGTGGCCTCTGGTGTGGTGATCCTCTCTATGGGTAAAAAGTTACCCTGATATTTGTCTATAATGTCCTCTAATGTACTTGTAAAGTGTAATCATGTCCCCTCACAAGCGCCTTTTTTCCAGAGAAAACAACCCCAACCTGGACGGTCTACCCACATAATTTAAGTCTTCCATTCCTCTAACCAGTTTAGTTACACGTCTCTGCACTCTCTCCAGCTCATTTCTATCCGTTTTAAGGACTGGAGTCAAACTGCACTGCATACTCCAGATGAGGTCTTATTATAGATCTATAAAGAGGTATAATTATGTTTTCATCCCTTGAGTTTATGCCCTTTTTTATGCAAGACAGAACTTTATTTGATTTAGTAGCTACAGAATGACACTGCCCAGAATTAGACAACTTGTTATCTATAAAAACACCAAGATCCTTATCATTTAAGGAAACTCCCAACACACTGCCATTTAGCGTATAACTTGCATTTATATTATTTTGCTAAAGTGCATAACCTTGCATTTATCAACATTGAACCTCATTTTCCAGTTTGCTGCCCAGTTTCCAACTTAGACAAATCAATGGCAGCATCCTGCATGGAACCTATAGTTCTGCACAATTTAGTATAGTTTGCAAAAATAGAAACCGTACTTTCAATGCCCACATCCAGGTCATTAATAAACAAGTTGAAAAGCAAGGGACCCAGTACAGAACCCTGTGGTACACCACTAACAACATGGGTCCAATTAGAAAATGTTCCATTTACTACCACTCTTTGTTTTTTAGCCAGTTCTCTATCCAGGTACAAATACTATGTTACAACATGAGGAGGATCTTGTTGATATGACATGAGAGAGCAGAGGGTGAAATACTGGAGAGGGTGTCAGTGCTAAGGTGACTGTGCCTCTATGGTTTCATATGACCATAGGAGACCCAAACAGGAAAACTGCAAAAGGGGTAGAAGATACAGCACTAAATGGAAAATATGAGAGCAAAACAGAAATGATGTGGAACAGAATTAAATGAGGAAGTGAAAGACAATGGGGAAGCAGAACTACAAAGGTAATAATGGGTAAGCAAGAATAAGAGGAGTAAGCAGAAGCACTGTAAATGGGCAGGAAATTAGGGGAAATGTGAAGAGCTGAATATAAAAATGACAGAACCTAAGATTTTTGTATCTTCTATGTGTGTGTGTAAACATGCAGGTTGTGTATGTATATCTTTGTATGTGCTCCATTGACTACTTAAGCAATGCCATAGACAAGCATACTTGTCTTTTGGTCATACTTGTAACGAATATGTATATGCATTCTAACACAAGCATTTAAGAGAAAAATATATTCATCAGGATGCCCAGTTGGTGTAGCCAAGGGGGAATGGGCAAAAAAGGTATATAAGAAACTTTGCACATTGCATCAACACTGTCCCCTCAATTTTCATGGAATGGAATGAATTGTTCAGTATAAAAATAAAAACTTGGTAAATAGATAAAGGCTGGAGTGACTGGACGTCTCACATGACAGAACAGAACACTGCTTCCAGCTTTTCAGCTCTCTTGTTTTTCACTGACTGGTTACTCTGGTGACCAGGCAGTAACCAATCAGTGACTTGAGGGGGGGCACATGGGCCATAACTGTTGCTTTTGCATTTGAGCTGAATGCTGAGGATCAATTGCAAACTCACTGAACAGTTATGTCCCATGTGGCCCCCTTTCAAGTCGCTGAATGACTCAAAGTTAAAGAGCAGAAAAGCAGGAAGTTGGATTCTGACTATTATATTAGGCATCCAGTCATTCCATTACATTTTTGGCTAACTGACCATATTAGAAACATTTTTTATTTTGCACAGACTATCTATTTATCCCGTTTTTATTTTTGCACTGAACTGTTTCTTTAACAGAAGATTTTGTCAGATTGGTCAGATGACAGGTGCGCCAGAATACTGGATTCTTATTTTGAAGAATTGAATGTCACTTTAATCCTTTTTTTTTTAAGTATCACTTAAATCAGTATGCTTTTGTACCTCACAAATGAGATGTTATCCTGTGAGTTAATAAAGCTTTTTAAAATGTGTGTTATTACTTGAAATAATAATATGTGAGCTATTATCAACAGAGGGCAGTAGGACAGAGTTCTTGCTCACAATGGTTCATAAAACTACATTTCAAGCCTCCAGTGATGAGCAAATATGCCGAGGTTCACTTTGCCTGTGAGTTCAGGGTCAATTGCTTCCCTGTTTGGCAAACAGATCCTATCGCCTGCAGAAGAAAATGAAGAAGAAATATCAGGCAGTGTGAGCAGGAATTCCTGAAAAAAAATTGCCATCTTTGAACTTTTGCTGTGAATTATTCCATGACAAATTTTTGCACCAATTCCTTTGTTGCATCAAAGTAATGCAGACAGGCTGTTAAAAGTTCACCATCTTTATCACACACACAGAGACTGTCTTCCTAGTCATCTCCCACTATTCCCAAGGCAGCAACATTCTGACATCCTTCAAAAGCAATTTATTTTATAAAACTTAACACACCTTATACAAATACATAACACCCTACACATCTTTTTTTAGTTTCCTGTATGGGCCTTTGTGTATTTTGAATCTTAGTTTTGACCATGTTCGGACTCACCTTGATCATCCTGTAACTTCGTAACACTTTTTGTCTTATACTGCCCACAATGTCTAAGTTTGTGGTGATGAGTCACCATCATCAAACCCTTCACATACTGAATAACTTGATGATATGTAAATGATTATACACTGTGATTACACAATCAAGAAATCTGCAAAACCCAGAGGAAAGCATTGGGGGTGGTTTCTCAGCAGTTTTACAAAAGTGCTTTCATTTCTCAGCTCTTGGTATGTCTTTGTTACCGTCTTGATTCTTTTTAACTTTATATTATAGAGTCATTCTATATCTTGTATCTACTAATCTGAAAACATTATTTTAATAAAGCTTCCGTCATTTAAAGCCACAGTGATTTACACTATGTAATTATGTGTTACCATTTCTCAGTAAAACGAGTGTGGTAAATACATTGAATGATCTATGGCCCATTATACCAACTATGCATGTGGGTTTGGGGCAAGTGACTTAGGATAGGTCAATGGATTCCAATTCCTATAGGTTACACAGGAGTGGTGGACAGTTCCATGTTGTAGCTCACATTATTCTACATCATGTAGAAGATGGCAGATGTCATTTTTACAAGGGACAGCCATAAAAACTGTATAATAAAAGTTTGAACTAAACCCATTTTTTTTAAATAAAACATTCATACCTAAGTGTAAACATACAAAACAAACATTTTGAAAGCTCTGCATGTATTGCCTCCCCTGCCTCTTTGCCTGAGGCATAACAGTTATTTTTACTTTAATTTCTGCACTTTTATGCCACTGACCTCCTCACATTCACCTCTCACACAACTGTCTATAATTGTGCAGCCTAGCTTGTGCATTTACATGGGCATCAGGTTCCCCATTCGGGCACATACACAAGATTGCAAACATGCAAAGCTTACCTGAATAACAACGTACAAAAAATTACTCATTGCTCACCAAGCGAATGTCTCAACAACTGCTCACCAAGCGAATATCTCAGCATAGGAGGGGGAACTCTACAGGGCAAGACTCAGCAGTCTTTCTACACCTCAAAGACAAGGTACACTCCTTTGAAGATAGCAAGGTCCAAATCTTGGATAAAGAAGACCGCTGGTTTGAAAGAGGCGTGAAAGAAGCCATTCATGTCAAGGTAGAAAAACCATCCCTGAATAGAGGTGGGGGCCTTCGACACCACCTGTCTGTTACATACAATGCTGTTCTCACATCAGTACCAAAGCGTTTTCAGAACACTTCACACATCCATTCATGCAACTCACACAAGTAACACCTGTGTCTAGGAGTTGCATGACACATTTGTAATCCCATCACAGTAACTACACAGAATAAAATTCAGATGTCACCTCTTTGAAGAGTTACAATGTGCCAATGTGATTGGATTAGTGGAAGAGTTTATATACCGAGAACTTCCCATACCAGTCAGTTGAACTGAAGAAGCTGCTTGGATGAGTAGTGAAACGTCTTCAATAATTACTCAGCAAGTCCAGTTGTTTTAGAATTACTTTTATCAGATATACTCATTGCAGTGGTTGTTCCCTTTAATGCATTAGATAGCTAAGGATGACAAATTTTTGGGACTTTGCTCACTTTTAAATATGCAAATGAGGGTTCACATTGCATTCAATAATTGGCAAATGTGATGATGAGGATTTAGTATTTGACCAAATCCAAAAAGGACATTAAAAAAATACATAAAAAATATACATGCAAACTGTCTTGATAAGCTTTTTTGTGATTTAACTTTACAATGCAGCAGGCTCGTACCTGATCTTTTTGGGTGAGAATGCAAACTGATTTGAGCAGGTAGTATCCGGATTTTCCTTCCTCGTCTCCCTGTAGAAAGCTTGTAAGAGCTATTCGCGCAGCACCTAAAGATAAAGTGCATTCTTTGGTCAGATCTTTTACAATGTATTGCAAATTGATTTTTTTTTAAATAGTTAAAAGACCCATTAATTATATGTCAGTGCTTCAGACATTTTTGTACTATTTAATACATGGTTCAGAGGGCAGTTTGTTTGGGAACAATTATGAAGTAAAATATGACTTCAAGCTGGTTTGGGTTGGAAAGCAGTAGGTTGAGATTGGGCTTGGACTAAAACATTTCTGATTACTATGCTACAAATTTTATTGCATTCTGAGCAACAGAGAAACTTTATGTCTAAAATCACATCCCCTATGATTTTATGACGTTAAAGGGGAATTCAATCACTTGGGCGCTAACCTCCTCCCCATCAGTGTTTTGCATACCATTTATGTTAACAACAAGGTGTTTCATCTCTTTTATGATAGAGTCTGCAACTGTACATTGATTTTTTTTTTGTCTGAATTTTATTCAAAATTTTCCAGTAAAAGAGTTAATAAAATATGTTATGAGAAGAAATAGTAGCTTACCTGCTGGTTTGTTGGAGATTTTTTTTCTCATTTCCATGGCAAGAAGGGTTCCTAAGTCGCTGGCCATAACACAAATGTCAGGTATAGAGAAGATCCCTGGTGTCTGCTCACATGCCTAAAACACAGCAAAGCCGGGTGTATTGGAAAATGCTCTGAATATGTAGATGTTTTTGAAAACACTATGTAAAAAACTTTGAAAGTAAAGTCTTGCCTTTGGTTTAAAAGAAAAATGCTTTCAGGGAACAAAGATGAAACAAGTCCAGATCTATTTAAAAATTACTACAGAACAGAAACAGTAATCATTTTATAGTTACTGCCAATATTGTACCAAAATACCATATAATGATTACTTCCCTTACTGCTGGAGATGCTTACACAACTAATGACACAGCAAAAAACAGCAGTCATATCTACAAACCTAAATAGATAATAGGTTAGCCATGTTTCTTTCCAGACTAATATCATGTTACTCCTGTACATGGATTGGATTGTTTCTAATATATAGATGAGATGATGTGTATGATTGGGTCCAACTAGATATAATTAAAGTGGACCCGTCACCCAGACACAAAAATCTGTATAATAAAAGTCCTTTTCAAATTAAACATGAAATCGAATTTCTAAATTTTCTTAAAACATTCATAGCTGTTTTAAGCTCATTTAAAAATCTTAGCTGTCAATCAAATATTGTCTGCCACTCCTCTATGCCTTAGGCATAGAGGTGGGGCAGATAATTACTTTCACTTTCCATTCAGCACTTCCTAGATGTCACTGCTCCCCACACATTCCCCCAGTTCTCTTAACCATTTAATTGTGTAGCCAGGGCATGGGGTTAGACATTGGGTCCCCCATTCTGGTGCACAAACAAGATTCTGAGATTATGCAAGGCTTGCCTTAATAACAGTGCCCACAAAATGGCTCCTGCCTGCTTGCTATAATTATGAATTCCCAGACTGAAGGAAACAAGATTAAAATAATTTATATAGTGTAATTAATGTTCATTTTGCTTGACTAATGTGATAAAATAGGATTTTGAATATTTTTTTGGGGTGACGGGTCCACTTTAAAGATTTTCTGTAAGAAAAAAACATTTTATGTGCAACATCATAGCTGCACTTAACCACTGTCACTAAAATTTAGTTTGATAACACACAATAAACATTCAAAAGAGTGAATATGGCAGAGTTCATCCAATAACAGCATCCTATACTGTATGTATCTGTCGAAATGCACAGACGGATTCCATGGAACTAAATGACAGGCTGAATTGCCATGATCAGGTGTTGTTTCTGCTGGCAAAAAAGGCCAGAACAGAATACATCCCAAAATTGCCCAGTTGATCCAAAAGTTTCTACTTGTGTCTAGCTGTGATTCCTTCTTTTCATTTAGAGGTCACTGTGTCAAGTGAGATTGAAACATTTAATAGATTGTTCATTCAGCATATGTTATTCTATGACTATACATTTGGAGTTATGTAAAACAAATAGCTTTAGAAAATAGCTCTGTGTAACCAGAAACAAGATGGAATACTTCCGCCCTTCATACATTTTAAATGATCCATGGCTTGAGCACATAAAATTGCTTACTGGATACTTTTTATACAGTTATGAGGAACATAATAAAGCATCCAACAGAGAGTTATAAATCACACCCGTGGCTTTTAGATAAGTTAAAGGGATCCCTCATCTGCTATTTAATGTTAACATGTATTAATTAATAAATTATATATATTAATCATATGTATACTCTTCATCTATATAGCATTATATTCCTTTTTTTTTAGCATCTGTATGTGTTTTGCTTACAAAACTGTCTTCTTTGACAGTTGTTTTAAAATGTGAGTGGGCTTGCAGCCAAGGGATGTAAAGCTTTGCTTTTATTGGAGACACCTGAACAGTTAAAAGCTAAGCATGATGTGAAATTCCACTTTGGATGATTGCAGTCAAAAGACCACTTCATTTAACCCTTTAAGGACTAGTAAGCCGTTGGTATGGCAACATGTTGTGCCAGGTTTTTACAACTTCATTAAAATAGTTTTGGATTCATAAAATGGAATTAATTTGTGAGGTTAGGTGTTTGTGTGTCTTGTTTTCAGGGCCGGATTTGGCTTTCTGGCACCCCAAGTTTGTCAGCGGTGTCTCTCCTCTGCGCCGCCCCCCTCTTCCCCATTGCGCACCACATCCCCGTACGGAAGCGCACCACGCGCGCATGTGCACAGTCTTCCCCTGTCCCTATCTGCACCAAGGACTGCAGTCTTTGCAATGGCCTATGTGGCCTCGCCACAAATCTGGGCCTGCTTGTTGTGTTATTATGTTCACTGCAGACTTAGTACAGACCTGCAAATTTATAACATTCCCCAGAGAGACAGGGGCATTTTGTGTACTGCATGTTGGTGGCACTCTGTAAAAGTAATACTTTTGCTTTACAACAAATCCTATGTTCAGTTAGTTTTGCTATACATTCTATAAAATTAAACTTTTTCTTAACAATTTAATTTTGTTACAAATATATCAAATATACTGAACCTGGAGGAACAGAGGAAGGAGGCCGTACAAGCCCTGTTTCTGTTGCACAGCTGTCATAAAAGGACAAGATTGTTTATACTCCTGATATTGCTTCCCCAAAGTTTCCCAGGCAGTAAGTGGACACATCAGAGAGCATGATGGTGGTATGTTATATTGAGAATCCTGAGGTGCCACAACAGGTTCATCTGGACTCTTGGTTGCCAGATTAGTGTCCAGTTTATTATCCATCTCATTCTCCTGGGTAACATGCTTATTCATCTGGAAAACATGAAAAATTGATACATTTTACTGCTGCAAAGCAATAACATTAATGGGGGCAGATCCACTAACGGGCACATTTTTGCCAGCATAGGCTTTGCACACCTCACACCACTTTGCCAGGCGCAAATGCGCTACGACTATGCCAGTTCACCTATATCCATAAATTAAAGTTGTATGGAGGTCATTATTATAAATGTTGGTGCAAATGCTTGAAGTTACCAATTTTTATTACAACTGTCCATGGAACCTTAATAAAGTCAAGAGAGTTTATATAATTCCCTACACATTAGCCCACTGTAAAATGAATGTTCTGTTATGAAATGTTTGGAGAAAACCGGTTACCCAAAAAAAGTTAGGACTTTTGCAGGCAATCCCGCTTAAAAAAGGAAAAGTCGCCAGCATTTTTTGAGCTTTAATGCATTTTTGGCAGACAGTATATGATGTAAGTGACCTAGGATTGAAGAAGATCTAGCTTCTTTTTAGCACTTTGCCTGGTCTGAGGTGGCAAAGTCAAATCTGGCAAAAAAGGTAATGTTCAGTAAAATCCGCACTTGACTGAATTTTCAGAGTAACAACCTTTCGCCAAATCCGAAAAGTGTAAACGAGTGCTAGTGAATTGACGCCTGGGCCTGTTAGTGAATAAATGTCCCTGCAGATGGTAACAACGGTGAATTGTCGCTAGTGTTAGCCACTTCGTCCTTTAGTGAATCTGACCCAATTTTTGATCCCTATAGCTCAGTGGTCCCTAAACTGTGGGACCCCCCCCAAAGGAGGACTTGGAGCAGTAGCTGGGGACCTAGAGGGTCTAAAGGGGTTCTCCTCCAAAAACTGTTTTCATAATGGAATAAAATGCATTAAAGGGGTTGTTCACCTTTAAATTCACTTTTAGTATGATATAGAAAGTGATATTTTGATAAAATTTGCAATTGGTTTTTATTATTTGTGTTTTCACAATTATTTAGCTTTTTATTGAACATCTCTCCTGTTTGCAATTTCAGCAATCTGGTTGCTGGGGTCCAGTTATCCTAACAACCATGAATTGATTTGAATAAGAGACTGGAATATATTAGGGGAGGATCTGAATAGAAAGATGAGCAATAAAAAGTAGCAATAAAAATATATTTGTATATTACAGAGCATTTGTTTTTTGAATGGGGTCAGTACCCTCATTTGAAAACTGGAAAGAATCAGAAGGAAAAAAAAAAAAATGAAGACCAATTCAAATTTGCATTGGGTGCACTTCCATTTCTGTTGGACTTTTTCCAGTTATACTGCATTGAACTGTCTGTGCCTCTGTTTTGGGTGTCTGGGAACATTTGCAATGGTCTAACCCAAAAAGACCACAATACCACTACCTGACATTGCTACTATATATTTTTGAAGTTTCTTACAATTACACCAACAAACTGTATTTGGGTGGACAACTAATTCATCATAAAACCATTACACATTTTAAATAATTGCAAGCAAGTCTGCATGTGTTACTGAGAAGACCTATAGAATAATGTACTGCTTTCACAAAATACTTAAAATATTGTACGTAGGTAAAATACAAACTGAAAATGTATGTAAAGCTCTCCTAGTTACATTTCTAAAGCTCCTTTTACACAATACAAAAATCTGATTCCTTGTTTTGCCAGTGGCTCAAATTACTTGCTAAAGTGAAAAAAAGAGTGAAGTGACTGCACACTACGAACTTTCTTTTTCAGATTAGAATGTTATATATAACAAACTATTTTCTGTAAAAGCCTTTCTGCTCAAAACATTGTCATTGTCTATCAAAAACATTCAATAAATTAAAAACTCTCTGCATACATAGTTTTCTAACTATTGCAGTAATTTAGACCTGTTACTGATTTTAGTCTTGCTAAACCTGGAGTTTCAGTTACAAATCTGAAGAATTCTTAAACTTGGCCATGATAAACACAACCTGACCCTGTCACAAACCATTATGAGTTTTCAAATGTATTACAAGAAAAAGTTAATTTACCTGAGACACAGAGACTGCACCTCACAATCAGATTAACGACAAACTGTGGAGTGTAACCTGTGCAACAGCCAGCAGACTTCCTGGCAAAAATGCAGAAGTGGATCTTGGAAATGGGCGTGTGTGTGCAGAAATATACATCAGAGCATGTCCAGGAACAAACTTTACAGTTAAAGTGACTCTGCAATACTCAGACAGACATGGGTTTATTCGATTATAAAAGTAAAATATTATCCAAACACAGATATTTTCTACATCATTTTCTTAAATGATTAGTTAGTATTGCTGCTTTGCAGTGCTGGGCCCTCTAGGTTTAATTCCATCCAGGTCACTATTGCAAGGAGTTCTTTCAGGTATTATGGTTTTCTTCCACCCTCCAAAAACACGACAAAAGGCTATTTTGATCACTGACCACTGTGTGTGAACGTGTAGGGACTAGAATTGTCACCGCATCCCTTTAAAACCAAACACACATCAAATACACAGCCTGAATGGCTAATTAGCAATTAATTTTGATGCATGCTACAGACTGAACTGATTTATGTGCAGTCATATATCATGCATCTAAATGAATTGGTAATTAGCCATACAGTCTGTGTTTGCCATATGTGCTTGGTTTTAAAGAGGTGAGGTGGCAACCCTAAGGATTAGTCAAAATATGTAATTGTTTCATTAGTCAAAAATGTTGATTAAAAAATGCTAGTAAACAAAAGTTAATGGGGCAAGTGATCACTAATATGAAAGAGACAAATGCAGAGGC
>CM044443.1:64580561-64593426 GCA_024363595.1 Xenopus borealis | reverse complement strand
TTTTGATATAATAAAATAAGTAATTGATTGAATTTGTAACAGTTTAGATAAGGAGAAATACTGTATTTTCAAACTTTCATAACCTGCCAAATTTGGTAAAACGAACATGTTAATTAGTGGGTGTGGCCACAAAAATGGGTGTGGTCAAAATGTTGCAGCACTACGTATGGAAAAAAAAATTTCTGTCCCTCTTTTTACTTCCAAAATGTTGGGAGGTATGGAAATGTGAAAAAAATTGTAAAACATGGCATCTTTTGCTTTGTGTGTGAATGTGCTGAATAGCATTGGAGTCAATGAGAAGAGCAATTTACACAAGTTTCACTTAGTATACACACATGCCCTGCATTGTTACTGGACTGTGAAACATTAAAAAGGCATATTTTAATATATATTCATTTATTTTTAACTGCACAGATTGTGCTGTTTTGAAGTGAAGCGACGAACTTGACGCGCGACGAACTCGACGCGCGACGAAACACGCTGCAAATTTTCGTGAGAGCTTCGCCGAAACTTTCGCCATCGGCAAATGTTGCAAATTCGCCGCCTAGGGCGAATTTATTCTCCCATCACTACTGACTGGTTGCTCTGACAACTATGTCTCTGTAATGTAAGTAAACACATGAGAACAATACCTGGGAGGCTGTCCAGCACTTCTTCGCTTATGTGCACCACTTTCTGGTTTTGATGCACATGCAGCTCATCTGTTTTTGCTGAGGTCATCGCCCTTGACGTGGAATTTGAATATTTAAAGGTGCTTCATCAATGTTCCTGTGCCCAGTTTAGGTCTATTGCACATAGTTCCTGGGTGGTGCTCTATGGGGCAGATTTATTAAAGGGAACATAAAGGTTAGCAACAAAAATGTACTGATAGATTATCCAATAAATATACTTCATACTTATACATGTTAGTCAATAAAAAAAACATTGCCAGTAGAGCCCCTTGTACTTAGGGATTCGGTTATGGTAAAATATGTTTTTTCAATATGCATCCGTTAATAGTGCAGAATTTTGGACTGAAATTTGTTTTTCAAAGGAGCGAACAAATTTTTTATATTTAATTAGTTTCCCAGGTGCCCTGTGTCATGTGACTTGTGCTCTGATAAACTTCAGTCACTCTTTAGGGTAGTAACAGACGCTAAGATTCAGGGAGATTTAGTTGCCCGATGACTGAGGCGACATCAGAAAATGAAGAGCTTCAAGTGCCATCCCACTGGTGATTTAGATTCTAGCCAGCAGGAAGCCTTTTTGGGGAGATTAGTCGCCCAAAGAAGAGGCGATTTGTCATCAGGCGAGTAAATCCCCCCGAATCTTAGCGTCTGTCAATACCCTTACTGCTGCATTGCAAGCTGGAGTGATGACACCCCATACTCCCTTTCCAGCAGCTTAACAACAGAATAATGGGAATATAATAAGGTTACAACTCCCTGACACAAGATAACAGATCCCTAGTAAATATGAGAATAGCACTGAGTAGTAAAAATTCAAGTCCCACTGCAACTCCATCAGTTACACTGCGTTGGAGAAACAATAGCCATTCGATCATAAAGTGCTAACTCTTTCTAAAAACACATGACCAGGTAATATGACCTGAGAAAACTGTCTACACACCAATATTATAACTGGCCGGGTAACAACCATGCTACTAACTGGAGCAGAACAGCTGGAGCGGAACAACTGGATGGACCCAGGGCCCCCATCAAAAAAATCCCCAGACCAAAACCAAATGGAGGAGCAAGAGCAGCTCTGCACGTCAGTCCCCACCAAGGACTCAAGATTAATATTTTTTTATCACTTTGCAGAATTCAATCATATGTGCATCGGTTGAATAGCATTTATTGTCAGGTAGAGGAGATAGATGTGAAATAAGGGGAACATTTTGGGTGTGAGAGGATAATGTGTGTGGATTGTTTTCAAATAGACAGCTTCAAGGTTGGAGTTGGGAAGAGTGTGAGGGGCATGCAGGACCCAATGGTATTTTATTTATTAGAGCATGGCTCACTAACTTCAAATTTGATCATCTGATTTTTTTGAGGGGGGTCATTTTCGATCGAATACGACCATTTTCAATCAAAAACAGCTGTATTCAATCGACTTAAAATTGTTCGGATCGAATTATCGCATCATTCGAATTGATCGATTCGAATGATTTCCCCCAAAATTCTTCGATTTCTCAGAACTTTTTTCAGGATAAGTTGTAGAAGGTCCCCCATAAGCTAAAATAGCAATTCGGCAGCTTTAAGCTGGCAAATAGTCAAAGTCCAAGGATTTTTAAAGGGCCAGCACTTCTAAATTCGAAAATTAAAATTTTCAAATTTTTTCAATTCAAATCGAATTTTGGGCTATTTGATAGTCGAAGTAGCCCAAAATTACTTTGACATTCGATTTTTAAAAATTCAAATTTTCACTTCGACCCTTAGTAAATCTGCCCCTAAATGTGTTATAGCAGTGTAAAAGAAAAAGAAAAGTTTATACAAGCACACACACTATAGGATAGAATCCAGATGAAGAATATTTTCAAATGCAGTTCCCAATTGCTGTACGCAACAGAGAGAATGTCTACAGTCTGGCAAAAGGGTGCATTGCTAAGGTGTGGTAAGAAGCATGAGATGAAGGCAGATTAGTTTAGTAGAGGGGGATCCTGATGTAGTGTAGTGCTACTGAGAAGAGGTAAGGTTGGTACATGGGTTGTATTAGGGGCATGTAACAGGGCCACCGGTGGCTGGTGAGCTCCTATCATTAGAAAGGTGGCTGCACAGGCCATTACTGTGACAAGCAGGTATCTTACAAAGTGGTGCAATCAATCAAGGTACATACTTTATTGTATGAGTTTTCACAGTGCTGGCAAGGTAACTGTGAAAGGCTGACTTTTAAAGGCACATCAATAAATACATATCTCTCACATTTCTCCTCCCAAAGACTCCACTGCCCCGGTTATGTGTGAATGCACTAGCAGATTACCATTAGCCATTGAAGGGGCCTCCTCACCACGCAGTACCCAAATTGTTTCCCCCAATTTAAAACTGAATGCTTCAGTCCGTAACTGGTGCACAAGATGTTTTCCACATGATTTGGAAGATAGAAAAATGTGCTCGGAAACACCATTGGGCCTATGACCTGCCAGTCCAACACTGTTGCACGGAGTAACATTTTTTGCTTCTAAATGATCATCAGCTGTAACCATTTTTATCCTCTAGATGTCAGCAAATGCTTTGAAACCTGGTTGAGTCAATTATTATTTACACCACTTTGTTTAAAAACAAAGGTAATGTGCAAAAAACAAGAAACATTTGCAAAGTTCTCCCCAATGCAGCTTTTTTTTAAATAATTCCATTGTAATTGATAAAAACCAGCAAAACATAATGAGTGCAGTCTTTTGCAACAGTTAGTAAATCAAGCACAACTGGGCACGTACACACAAGCATTTCCTTGTACATTCCCTCCGCCATAAGTCAACACGTGTTAATGCAGCCTAATCTGTTCTAACAGTTTGTACATACTGTGCAGCAGGGAAGCGGCAAACACAGGTGGAAGTTGATGAGGTGGAACAGATAAAACAGCTACTGCAACTCACAACAAATGCTTCTGTAAAAGAATCTAATAGTAACTAACAATATAGTAATCTAATAGTAGCTAACATCCATTGTGCCAAATTAAATCTACTATTATGTATGAAAACAGAAACTAGTGAAATAATTTGGCAGGTTTGTAATACTGCACATTTTCTACAGAAGTAGCAACTGGTGAATATGCTCCCAATAAACATATAACTCATGAACATATTTATCATCTTAATAATCGTTTATACAAATAATTTACCCATCTATGGTAAATGGTATTTGAGGAGATTTTGGTTGTATCTTTGTCATGTAGACTGCAAGATCTCACATATATTAACCTATGGCTGTTGCAAACAGGATGTGCAGTGAACTATCGTTTAACAATGATTATCTGACTGTACAATCCACTGACCAATTTCAGTGTCTCACAACCAAAATTTTTAAACCTGTCCAATCGACTGTTGGAACAATTTTGTTGGAATGATACAATTTTTTGTACCCCATCTATGTAATGATAAGAAGTTGATTTTATTGGATCATGCTAAAATCACACAACAGAATCTGTCTGTGTATGACCACCTTTAGCATTTCTCAAAACCTACCAAGGAGGTTACGCTATTTTGTGCTATAAAAGTTATGTTCAGCTAAATACAGTGCAGCAGGGGTTACACTGGACTATTACAAACATGTATGGGCCTTTGCTATGTGGAAGGTTATGTGTAGATGAACTACAACTCTCTTAAGCATCTGTGCTTAAAATAAAAATAAGGATATAATAATAATTCAGTGTCTTCGCCAATTTACTAATGGGAACAGGCGTCACTTTGCTAGCGAAGGAGATAGATGCTAGCATTGATTTGCACTCTATCACCAGGCAAATTTGTGCTCTGGAGAATGGACATTACTCTGCAAATTCACTAAGATTTGGATTTTACTGAATCGTACCTCTTTCGCCCGATTTGGCTTCGCCAGCTCAGACCAGGCTAAGTGCAATGGAGTGCATAGAACTTCCTCAATCTTCAGTTTCCTTTTTTCAGGGTGATAGGCTTTAAAAGTCAAATTTTTTTTTTTTTTGGTGTAACTAGTTTCCCCCATACATTTTTATAAAATATGGGAACATTATTTTACAGTGGGCTTATGTGAAGGGCATAATAACAACTCTATTGACTTTATTAAGGTTCCCTTGGAATGTGTAGTTAGTGTAAATGTAATGTTTTGATGCACCATGTAAAATAAAGAGGTGCGTTCAACTTTAAATTTCCAGCATATGCAAATTAACCTGAGCGCAAGACCTCTCACTAAGTTGCGCTACGCAAAATTGAACACTAGCGCATCTTCATTTTGAATTGCTCAAGTAACGCATCATAGTAAATTTGCATTGTCTGAGTGAACTCGTCTGGCGAAGTGTTGCGATGGCTGAAAAACCATCGCTGGCAAATTTTCACCACTTAGTAAATTTACCTCAATGCCTGAATCCCTCCTCAGGACTGCCATCCCTACACTGTAGGAAAACAAAGCCTTGGGGACAGCTACTACCTACCTTCAATATGTTTAAATTCTCTACCTCACTTACCTAGAAAGTGTTGTAACAATATTTAACCTGCCACTGACTAGGCCCTCTTCACTTGGTCTCTGCTCCCCATGCTTTAACTTAAAGGGTTGACCCTTTAGGGCAGCCAAGCTTTACTGGGGCCTTGTTGACCCTAGGTTCAGTGGAGCAGAAGATGCAGATCAAAGAGAAAGATCCACCCCTAACCAAACACTATACATATCAAAGTGTTGCAGAAAGTGGTCATAAGCCTATTGGCCAATAATAGAGATTAAATGGAGAGACTAAATGGATACACAAGCTTTTGCCTACTAACTAGAGAAATAAAGAAGTGTAGGGATCCGTCAACTTTCGCATCACTTCATGTACATGAAAAGTCTTATCAATTATAACAATTGATTATTTTATAACAACTGCTCTACCTGTATCCACTGGTTTGATAACCAGAGTATCAGGATTAAGGAATTAAATCAAAATGCTAACTTTTCATCAATGATATTTTCCCATTATGGACGGGACCACGTTGGACATTAGATAAATTCTTTTAATTCAGCTTCTCCCTTTATAAAGTTTACCGTGAATGTGAGTGCGGACAGTATCTCCTTTTTAGACCCCTTAATTACTTTGAGAGAGGGTGTCCTGTGGTCAGACCTTTGCATGAAACCTATAGATATAAGTACTTTTTTACACTTGAATTTTTCATCTGCCACATGTGAAGAAATCTTTACCAAAGTCTCAATTCACACAGGTGAAACATATAGGGGTATATTCATCAAAGAGTGAAGTTCCGCCATTAGAGTGAAATTCCGCCACTCTCCATTCATTTCTATGGGATTTTTAAAGGCGTATTCATCAAAGGGTGAACTTTCACTTCACCCATTGCAAAATCCCATAGAAATTAATTAAGAGCTGCGGAATTTCCCTCTAGTGGCGGAACTTCACTATTTGATTAATCTACCCCATACCGCCACTAGAGGGAAATTCCACAGCTCTCAATTCATTTCTATGGGATTTTTAAAGGCGTATTCATCAAAGGGTGAACTTTCACTTCACCCAATGATGAATACGCCTTGCAAAATCCCATAGAAATGAATTGAGAGCTGTGAAATTTCACTCTAGTGGCGGAACTTCACTCTTTGATGAATCTACCCCATAGTGTCTGACCAGGATGCCGTACAGGGGAGATTGGATGAAATGTCTGTTAAATTTCAAGAGAGAGGTCATCCCCTATCATTATTAAGGTAACAACCGTCCCAAATAGAAACCACACATGGGGAATTTAGTGACAGACTGATTAGAAATGAACATAAACCTTTAGATTTTATTTCTAAATATAACTCATTGAGTCCTCATATTTCTAAGATTTTATATAAACACTGGGGACCCCTTAAAGTGATACTGACACTAAAAAACTAATTTTGACATATGAATGTACATTAAATGTTACCTATAGGTCAAGTTCCTAAGCCTGATACTCTGACACTCACTTTGCCAAACTAGCTGTCCCATCTCAGCCTGTTGGTTACAGTTTCTAATGCTAATGGACTCCTGCTGCTCAAATATGTCAGCCCCCTCACACAGGAACGTGGGGGATCAGACAGGTAATGTAAATGCATCATGCAAATACATTATGGCAAAGTTAGAAGTAGCTTTCAAAGCCAATATTTTAATAGATGTAAAAAAGAGTTTAATTTCAGGTGTCAGTATCTCTTTAAGTATGATATACCGGGTATACAGGAGTTTCAGGTACCACCAACAATGGCTTATAAGAAGAATAAATCTTTGGGCTCCCTCTTGGTTAAATCTGATATAGGTAGCAATAGCAAAACCCAACAGGTACTGAGCCCAGTGAAACATAGTACCTTTCCTTGTTTGACATACAATTGCTCTGCTAACTGTCAGCGGGGGATGTCATTTTTCACTCACATAAGGGCACCCCCATAAAGATTAAAGGACACTATACCTGTTCCTCCTCTTTTGTCATTTATGTTATCAAATGCCCATGTGGGTTTGTTGGGCAGACCACACGCATGGTGAAAGAGCGAATACGCGAGCATGTCCTTGACAAAGGGGGTAACCCCAAAACGTTGCACGTCTGCACTTGAATAAAGAGCAAGGGGTAACCCTGCATTAATTCTACCTAGAGTGCCATTGTTATTCATTTTATGTTCCAGTACAAGAGGGGTGCCGTGCCCTCGAACAATTGAGCACCAGGTGAGCTGGATTACTTTTTACTAAAGAGTGTGCGCTGCTTCCACTTGTTGTTTGTGTCACAGATCACCTGACCAGAAATATTTCAACTCTAACTGTAACAGGAGGATGTGTGGAAGCAAAAGACAGAACTCTGTCTGTTAATTGGCTCATGTGACCGAACAAGTCTGTTTGGTATGTTTGTGTGCACCCTTGAATTATACGATCCCTTTTTTTTTTTTTTAAATGGTAATTTTCTATTTATAATTACCCAATGGCACATACTACTAAAACGTATATTATTTACATGAAGCAGAGTTTTACAAATGAGTTGTTTTATGCAATATCTTTTTATAGAGACCTACATTATTTGAGGGGTATAGTTTTCCTTTAAAATGTATCCAAAGTAAATTTGTAAAAGTGTATAAAATATGTCCACTAATGTAGCTTGAGGAAACACTATTGTAAGCCTGAAACATTGCTGTATTTTAGTCTGAAGAAAAAGGCCTCTGAATAAAGGCTTTTTAAGAAAAATTGCCTGCTTCGGTGCTGTCTATATTTGAAAAAAGTTACTTTTATGACCAAGCAAGCGGAAGACAACCAATTTTTCTTTGTCCTATTCTTAGAAATTTAAACTTTAGTTTTTTGTTTTATATATTTTTTTTTTTTACAATTAGTGACTTATTTGACTTTCTCTATTAGCTGTATCTTTCCAACTTTCAAATATGCGTCAATAACTACAGCAAAGTATTGCTCTGTGAGGTTACAATTTTACTTTAAGAATTACTTTTTATTACTTATCTTTCTATACATGCCTCTCTTATTTATCTACTGCTCATTCAAATTGCTGCCTGATTTATATGGAAAATAGGCATTAAGCAACTACATAACTGCTAAAATTCCAAAAAAAGAGCTGCTGAACAAACTGTGTCCAAATATTATTGTGTACACCATACTAGTTAACTTTAGGTGGAAATGTAACCATCAAGTTTCATGTCATTGCAGGGCTGTTGTATGACCTTGGTGGTCCAAGATCCAATTGGTGTAGTATATTTACTACAGACAATGAATAATCAGCATATTAATTCCAGCTAATATAATCACTGTAGTTATGGTCAGTGAGCAAATGGGCAATCCATTAACTCTACACACGCCGGCGAGTAATATCACAGGAAAATGGCCAATAAGAACTCCATTAACTCCAAACATGCCAGTAAGATCACTGAACTATATCCAAAGAGCACTTCATTAGCAGTACACATGCTCGTAAGGTCACTGAAAAATCAACAATGAATTGAAAAGTTTTCTTCTTCCTAGCTTCAACATGCATGAAACCACAGAGTAATGCATGACCATCTTGAATTTTCCCCCAAAAGGCAGGGAGCACAGTGGTGGGTCATTGGTGAAGAGGGCAGCAGCAGAAGAGGGCAGTGGTGGGGGGGTGCACAGTCGGACCCTCATATCAGTGTGTCCTGGGCAGATGTCCAATTTGCTCTTATTGTAAAGTGGTCCTGTGTAGTTGGACATGGGTAGCCAGGAATTAAAACTTCCTTGACTGCCTTTACCTGGTGATAACTACACTGATTCCTCTGAATCTGACAGCATATGCTATGTGGCTGCATTGTTCCTTTAGAGCTCTGGAAAACAGTTTATTGCTCTCAGTGTAATAGCTGTGAATGCAAAGATTAATGCTCCTAGATATCTATTTGGGTACATTTTGAATGTTTGTGTTCAGAGTTATTTTAGGAAGCACTGACTTTTAACTGGGCTGATGTTTTCATGCCAGCCCATTGTCTCATTTGCTTTAAATCCTGGTGGTAATAGGTTTTATCAACCATCCCCTGAAAGGTAAAGGAATAAATTAAAAATGTGGGTTCTGCTGGTTGTAGTACCCGATAAACAAGGGAAAGTTGTGCTCACCACTAATTTTTTAAAACCATTAGGCACGGTGCAATGAGGCTGTGACCACAAAAAACATTTACCAAGTTTGGGAGTTTTACTTTGAAAGCAGCAAGTAAGTTGCAGGTAAAATGAATTCTTTATGAATCAGATCCAATTTGAGAGTAGGACTGGCCAGATATGGGATGACTTTGACGTAGTTGGCCAGCTTAAATATATTGCAATATATGGACAAACAATCCCTGTTTTGTTTAAAGGGTAAGGCATTTTTTAGTAGCTGTATGCACAAAATATCTCAATGTCTTAAATATATTGATATTGGGTTGAGTGCAGAGGACCTTTTGTATTTGTCTGTAGTACCCGATAACTATTGGGTTTAAAGAAGGGGTCCCTTTTAACCTGTCTATCGATACTGAGCCAGGACTTCAACCAGCAGCACAGAACCGACATTTTCATTTATTCTCTTTCCTTTTAGCACCCTGTGCCAGTTATAACAGTGCAACAGTGTTAGTAATGACTATAACTAACAACTAAAACTATATACACAATGTTTTTATAGCACCTACTGTATCTGATCCCCTATGTTCCTCCATGATGGGACCATCATATTTGAGCTGCAAAATCACTGTCTGTTTTTAAGGTAAAGTCAGTTTTGAGCAATTCAGTTAATAATTACATAAAACAGCAGACCAATCAGTGAAAAATGATTAACTTGACTACTGGGTTGGAAAATTCAGAAGATTAGTTTTTTTTAGTATCAGTATCACCTATTCCTGTTATTGTCAAAGCTGTCTTTCTGCTTGTCTCATACAGGTGAATATTGATCATGCAGATTCCTGTTTGACAACAGCTCACTCACTCACTTTGTTGTTCTCCCAAAATAGTGCATTTTACAGTTTCTGTTACTAACTCAATTAGGGCAACTAGTTCACCAACTATTCAACCTCTCATAAAATGTGTTATTTCTAATGCTGGTCTTTGCTTTAATAAAAAGACCAGTTTTTGCTAGTCTTCTGCATTGATATAAAGAGGGTAATTTAATAAAAGGCATTAAGTTTGCCCTGGGGCAATAACCCATAACAACCAATCAGCAGGTAGCATTTACTGGTCACCTGTTTAAAAGCAAGCATCTTATTAGTTGCTTTGGGTTACTGCCCCTGGGCAAACTTAGTGCCTTTAATTACATATGGGGGACTTAAGTCTGCAGAAAATAGTCACACAGCCTGCTTTTAAATTTACATACACTATAAAACACTTTGCTTCAACAGTCTGTATATATATATATGTCAACACGCATTAACTAACATGGTCCTCCTGATAGTTGCAGAACAGCTATTGCAGCACATTAAACTACAAACCTGAAAATGAAGTTATAAAGATAAAATAATTTTTTACATCTGTGTCAGAGAAAAGCAGATCTAAATCAATATTTTTTTCGACAATTGAATTAGTTCATTAGTACAGCAAATGCTATAGGACATATCATCATCAGTGAAAAATAACCAGTGGTTAAATTGACTTGGTTGACCATCCAAATTAAGTCATTGCTCTCGGAGCCTGGGTAAAGGCAAATGTTTGCACAATTGTATATCTGCAATAAACCTTTATTTACTCTGAAAAGAAGGCAGAGGATAGGTACTGGGAATAGCAGAAAGAATAGCTTTCTCCAAGATTCCAGTCAAGCACTGGTCTGTTGTGTTATTTATGGTCTGGGAAAATCTGTTTCAGAGGAATGCAGATCACATAATTAGCTGCTGACATTTCTCTAAAATTCTTTGGAATTTAAAGAGTTAAGCATTGTAGGAGAGAGAGTTTCCTATGGTGCAGCTTCATAACAATGGCTAAACATTCAGCAAACTCTCCTAGTTACCTAACACAGACTTAGACTGAGTCAAGTAACCAATAGAGCTTTGTTACTAACTTGTTGGACAAAAGAATATAGTTTAACCACAAACTCATGCTCTAGGGACAATTTTATAAGAAGACAATTATATAGAAGCCAGTTAACCTACCACTATGTAGTATTTGCACCTAAGAAAAAAAAAAGAGTACAGAATACAAGCTGCACATGTATTCTCTCTACACATACTTGCAAAATATCAGTGTTGCAAGGCAACTGTGCTAATTTCTATGTCAATGTGTCACACATGCGGTCAAGCACCAAAGATTGTGACTAAATCACTACATTTTAGACATATAAACTTTGGCAGGATGAGGGCATCTCTGCACAATATTATCTGGGAAATACTTTACACTGGCTTCCACAGAAATGGAATTTCCTTAAAATGTTGCTGAATAAATATACATATTAGTATATTCCTCTTGTAAGCAAGGAAAGACATTGTAAAGCAAAACCTTTATGGTTGGTGCTTTTACGATACTCAAGTTAGCTAGGACAGCTGAATCTTTTATCAACTACAAGGAAGCCAATAATGCATTCAGAAAAAGACCGGCTAAAGACAGGCTAAAATTGAAATAGAAAATAGAATTGCAGAAAGTAAAAATAATCCAAAATAGTTTTTTTAAATATATAAATAGTAAAAAAAAAGAAAAGATAAAAGGGGTGCGACCCCTATTATCAGAGGGAGGTCAGTTGGTTGATGAGAGCAAGGAAAAAGCAAAGATTCTGAACTGTTATTTTTTTCTCTGACTACAAACTGAGGAACCAGTAAGCGAAGGGTCCGTTATAATAGATGCAATTCTTATAATAGAATATTGATAAACAGGTCACTCGGGACGAAAGAGACTTGAAAATGTAAAGGAAAAAAAAGTTCCAGGAGCATTTGATACAGGATCACACAGAAAGTAAATGGTAAGATTAATGAATAATAGCATGGAACATAAAACTTGTACTTAAAGTAGACCCGTCACCCAGACGCAAAAATCTGTATAATAAAAGTCCTTTTCAAATTAAACATGAAATCCAATTTCACATTTTTATTAAAGCATTCAAAGCTGTTTTAAGCTCATTTAAAAATCAAATATTGTCTGCTACTCCTCTACGCCTTAGGCATAGAGGCGGGGCAGATAATTACTTTCACTTTCAATTCAGCACTTCCTAGATGCCACTGCTCTCCACACATTCCCCCAGTTCTCTTAACCATTTAGTTGTGTAACCAGGACATGGGGATAGACATCGGGTCCCCCATTCTGGTGCACAAACAAGATTCTGAGATGATGCAAGGCTTGCCTTAATAACAGTGTCCATAAAATGGCTCCTGCCTGCTTGCTATAATTATGAATTCCCAGACTGAAGAAAACAAGATTAAAATCATTTATATAGTGTAACTAATGTTCATTTTGCTTGACTAATGTGACAAAATATGATTTTGAATATTTTTTTTGGGGTGACTGGTCCATTTTAAAAGAACTGGCTGAAGGATAGATTACAAAGAGTGGTGGTAAATAGAATATTTTCTAAATTGTTTTGTTAGTGGATAACCACAGGGGTCTGTACTTTGTCCCTTGATTTTTAACTTGTTTATTAAGACTTGGTGGTTGGCATTGTGGGTATTAACTTGAGGGGTGAAAACATAATTTTCTCTTTATAGGTCCCAGGTAAGTAACTCAGATCAAAAATTCAAACTCGTGAAAAAAACTATGATGTAGGTCCTAATGCCACGAGTTCAATTCTACTGACACCAATGTGGGTTTTTTTTAATCTCCTGGC
>CM044443.1:64552102-64564657 GCA_024363595.1 Xenopus borealis | reverse complement strand
GGTGGGGGCGCTGATTGAACCCCTTGCCTAGGGTGCCAAAGTACCTTGGCCCGGCCCTGGCACACGCACATTTTTTTGTCCCTCTTTTTTTCCCAAAATGTTTGCACACATTCTGTATAGTATCATGAATGGGTTTTATGAATAGTCTCAGATTATTGTAGTATAGGGTTGCCACCTGTCCGGATTTGAACCGGACAGCCCGGTATTTTGAAGGGCTGCCCGGTTCAATGCTTCCTGCCCGGTTTTCCATATAAGGAAAACCGGGCGGGATTAGCTCCGCCCCGTGACGTCATGGGACCGCCCACTGACGTCACGGGACCGCCCCGTGACGTCACAGGACCACCCCCCTGCCCGGCTTCAGCAGCAGGGAAAGGTGGCAACCCTATTGTAGTACATTATAGTTTTAGCCACAGATGAAGGACTGATTATGTGCAGCCACTCCTGAGTACTGTGTGTAAACAAAATTTAGGCTGGGGAAATTTTAAGGGATCACAATGTATTAACTCTAGGGAAAATAGTGTTTTTCTAATGATATTATTGTATGCGATGCACCTGGATTGCCACTGGGGAATAGGGTTGCCACCTTTTCCTGAGCCTGACCCCGGACAGGGGGGCGGGCCCATGACGTCTGTGAGCGGACCCGTGATGTCATGGGGCGGAGCTATGACGACGCGATCGGCCAATCGGCTAACCCCGCCCGGTTTTCCTTATTTGGAAAACCGGGCAGGAAGTATTGACCCGGGCAGCCCTTCAAAATACCGGGCTGTCCGGGTCAAAACCGGACAGGTGGCAACCCTACTGGGGAAGGAGCTGCACAGTTCAGATTTGGCAGTATTAATTATACAATGTCCCTAATCACCAATTGTACTACATAGACTTTAGGAGTCATTTATGACTGCAATAGCCTTGTTCTTTAACCACAATTCATCACATTCCCCATAATGCAGGTGCCATTGCAATTGCCAGGGTGAGATCTGCCTAGGGTTGTCACCTGTCTTGTTTTGACCTGGACAGGCCGGATCTTTGAAGGTCTGTCCGGGTCAAAACTGTCTGCCCAGTTTTCCAACCGGAAGAAAAACGGACAGGATTCCCTGTGACTGATGCAGTGATTAGGAAATTGCCAAGGCATAGCCCTGCCCCTGACATCATGGCTTTAACCCCATTGCAGCAAGACCCGCCCCCATTGCATCACAGCCCACCCCCTGCCTTGAGCTACACAAGTCAAAAGGTGGCAACCCTGACACAATTGCATCAATGCATAATTACATTTGTGCTTTGACGCAAATCAGATCAATTGTTCTTTTGTAATTATGGGTGTTGTCATTTCTGATGTGACGTGTGTGATGTGTGTGATATGTGCACAATTGTGCTCTTTGCACTAGTGTTGTTCCCCCTCAACCTGCTCTGATGTGAAAGGGGTAAGCGCTGGGTAGGTAAGGGGGACACCATCATTAGACCCCTTTTGTTATAAATGAATGTGTAATGCTTTTGTGGGCTAAGTACAGCACAAAGGATTAAAGTGTCCAGCTAGTAGTGGATAAGCATGGGTTACACTGCGACCTACACACCAGGGCAGGGCCTTCACTATGTGGAAGATGTCCTTTAGGAAGTAGTATAACTACAATACCCAGGCAAACTATACAATAAAAGATGAAATGGGTGCCAGGAAGTTCTTTACAACAAAAAGGTGGCTGTTTATTAGCATAAACAATAAACCCAAGTTAAGTACTCATGCAAGAGCATCCAGAGAAAATAGCAGAGGTGCACACAGGAGTATTTGAGATATTAGCAGTTAGCAATGGTACATCAATTCCATACAAAGTACCTGCTGCTGCAATGTGACTGATTGGAACACCAGTGTAAGGCCAGAAAGCTGCTGCTAAGTCCTAATCCTTATCACAATGATATCCCTGCACTAAAAATCACATCACAGGGCAAGCATTGTAGGAAGATCTCTTCCTGCTAACACTCCTCGTTGGAACACACACTGTTCATACTAAATACAGTTAAATATCTTTCTCTCCCTAGAGAGACTATTACAGTACTACTCTGCACTTGCTATCCCTCGTTCACGAGGTGTCCTGGTCCCCGACTTGGATCACTAACAGTTGGAAGTCCTGTTAGGGAACGTGGCTTACTGGGGCCTTGTGGATCCCAGGCTCAATGAGCAACAAGCTTGATAAGTACCAGCAGCCAAAGAGGTACACTGGAAACATAAACTTATGCCTAGTGACAGGGATCAGGGGCTTAACTCCATAGGTGCCTATGGGTCCCTACAAATGTAAAGCACTGTGCAGCTTACAATCCCCTAAAATTGCCCCTGCGTAAATGACCCCTTTTGTTTGGACACAGGATTCAGGAGTGGCTGCTCATAAGATCTAAACATCATACTATAAGGAATGTGTGTGCACATGATCAGTCCCACATCTGTGGCTAAACCTATTATGTAGTAGTTGAGTTACAGCTAACTATGAGATAATCATAAGACCACCCATCATACTATATACAGAATATGTGGGCACATGATTACTCCCACATCTGTGGCTAATAGGGATGGGTGAATTTGACTTGTTTTGCCAAAAATTCATCATCTGTGAAATTTTGCCAACGCAAAGTCTGTGGGCGTCAAAAATGTTTTCACATATGGCGAATTTTCTTTTGACACGCAATGCCATTCTACTCTATGGGCATAATTTCCGCAGCAAAACAAGGCGATAAAATTCACCCATCCCTAGTGGCTAAACCTATTATGTAGTAGTTAAACTACAGCTAACTATGAGACTACTCATAAGACCCACTCATCATACTATACAGAATGTGTGCACATGATCAGTCCCACGTATCTGGCTAAACCTATTATGTAGTAGTTGAACTATAGCTGAGCACATTATTAAGAAAGTTCTAAAAGCTAACTGGTGCAAGATTACAGCTAGGAGGAGACATTGGAGCTTAACATCATATATAAAATGTATACTGTAACTGACAGAGAGTTTGTCAGACATCATTAAAGGGATATTAGGCCTATTATAATGGCCTATTACAGTTAGGCTGCAAGATAATAGTGGGCATGTTTACTAACATTGGACATAAATTCCTGGAAAGATTTCTGGAGTTGTTGCCCATAGTAACCAATACATTTTCTAACTTATAAGTGGCTGTTTAAATCTAATTGCTGATTGGTTTCCATGGGCAACATCTCCAGAAATCTATCCAGATATTTATCTCCAATGTTAGTAAACATGCCGCAAACTGGCTGGTAGTGGGTTAAATGATTCTGTTGTGTTACGTCTGGTAAAGCAGTAAGACAAGTACAGCACATTTATTACAACATGGCAGGTAGGTGTGGCTGCTTCATGTTTCCTCTCAGCTTAGACAGGAAGAGGGAAACAGGAACATGAATGATAAGACAATGGCAAAACAGCAGGTATACCCTTAACCAAAATGTCCACGAAAGCAGGTTACTACAATAAGAATACACATATCACCTAAAATGATCATATTTATGTTTTGCATACTTTTCATTCTCTAGAATCATTATCAGTGCAGCATTATATTTCTCAGTCATTTGTAAGAACTTCCAATTAGGAACCTGTAGGGGCAGATTTACTAAGGGACGAATTTTCAAAGTGAAAAAACTTCGAAATTCGACCCTCGAATTTCTTTTAAAGGGCTGTTACGATCGAAAATGGAATACGTCCATTTTTTATAAAAATCATTCGAATCCAACATTTCTTCGAATTCTTGGAACTTACAAAAATTTTCAGGACAGGTTCTATGAGGTCCCCCATAGGCTAAAATGGCAATTCAGCAGGTGGCGAAGTCGAAGGATTTTAAAGGGCCAGTACTTCGAAAATTCAACTTGTCGAATATTAAAATTTTTTAAAATTCAAATCAAATTTTGGGCTATTCGATAGTCGAAGTAGCTCAAAATTACTTTGAAATTCACATTTTTCTATTCACTTCGACCCTTAGTAAATCTGCCCCGTAGTGTTTAACAGCAGCCCTTTTAGGAAATGTTTTTCATGTTTATTACTTTGCAGTAGAGAGGACATTAGAGGGCGCCTCTAGAGCAGGCCAGATAGTATCCTATGCCTTAAGATCCAATGGTTATCATGAGATGAATGTACGATGTGTCCATCAACTAAAAAGACCATTTCAGGCGATATTACCAGCAAAACTGAAGGGTAGCTGCCTGCTTGGCCCTACAAACATAGGTAGATTGCATGGGGACTGATAAAGATTTTTTAACCTGGCCGATCAATTGTCTGACAGATGTCGGACGAAAAATTGTAAGATGTTTGAATCCCACTAACCGCATGATAATTTGACAGCTTGACTTTGCTTAGATCGATCGTTCAGCAGAGAAAGGTCTTTGTATCTATGGGGAGCTTTAGGGATGATGCAGACATATGGAGCAGAGATGGCAACTTTTCATCTTGTTTGTTATATGGCAATAAGCTTTGTTATTATTGGTTCAGTAAAGTGAAAGTATTGCTTCACAGAATGGTTATTTTATCTGTTTTTTATAAGTTGTTTGTATAATTGTGTATATGGTAACAAATACTTATATACCATGAGAGACATTCATTCTGGGATAGTTTTATATACAGAATGTATTTGGGACAAACGGCACCCCATATTAATATGCCACTTCATGTGATATAAACTATCTGTTGCTTAAGTATTTATTTTGAGCATAAACTTGTCCTTTACGTTCGGAAAAGCATGTTGCAAGTAAAGCACAATGAAATACTAAAATTAACGAATCAGAGAAGTCTAAATATATTTCAGTACATAAAGGGAACATGTTTAGACCAAACCAACTAGCGATGATAGAGCATGGGCTACATGCGACCATCTTTCACCAGGTAGGGCTTTCGCTAAGGGGAAAATACACGTGCTGAGGTAGTTGAACTATAACTCAATACTGCCAGAAATGTGAAATAACAGTTGTTGGGCGCCAGGGGTTCTTTGCAAACAGGTAGAACAGGCTTTATTTACATGCAAAGCGCCACAGGGTTAATCATACTCACAACTGAGGTAGATCATATGCCAGGTACATTGGTACATTCAGAGGTGTAGCAGATACAGCAAGGAAAGACACCATGGTAGAAATAGCAAGTAGGAGTTGATAGGATCACCTTCCAGGATATCAGTACCTCATGTGGACCGGATCCCTACAACAGACGTGGATCAGGGTTAAGAACACTGCCCGAAGTCCCTTGTCAGCACTGTGGTCCCTTCACTACAGGCAAAGTAGAGCCTGGGGGAGAGCTACTCCCTTCTATCCTCCTTGGTGGAGCTTGAGCTGCTCTTACTAGCTTTTCTCTCTGACTCACTTCCACTAGAAAGTGCTATAAAGAGATATAACCTATACACTGGCTTCACCTTGTTCACGGCGTCCCTGTATCCCCGACTTCTCTAAAGGTGGTTGTCCCTTAAGGCCTAACACTTCTGGGGCCTTGTTCACTCCAGGCTCAGTGGAACATCTGCCCAGATCAACTGCTGCATGCCAAAGAGGAAGTGCCCCTCCCTGTTACAGCACTGCAGGGAGTGGTCACAACCTATAGCCAATAGAATGATACAAATATGTTACATGGGATTTAACCCAGCAACAGGGAAAAGGAAGGTACTAGTAACGGAATGAAGCCATAAGGGCCATGCTACTTATGGGTCCCTACAAACATATAATAAAAGATATAGAAAATAGAAAAAACATTTCATCTTAATATTCAGTGAGAGCTGTGAAGATGTGGAAACCTTTCCCCTGAGTCAGTTGTACTGGCTGATATATAAGATAGCTTCAAGAAGGGGGTAAGGTGGTTTTTATCAAGTGAAAAGATACAGGGACCAAGCTGATCCAGGAACTGTTCGATCTTGTAGGTTATACAGGAGTAGCAAATATTAAAACGTTCAGATTAGTTAGTCTTTTAGAGCGTCTCTCCCCTGCCGTTCCTTTTCAGTCACTCAACTGTAAATAAAATGTCTCACGTAGAAAAATATAAATACAATATAAATACAAATATTTTCCTTGGACCAGCGCCTAACACAAACGTAGAAAGCACAAAGAGCAGGAACAGAATACTGTGTAGTATTTTAGTTGCTTTTTAAAAGCACCCTGTGTTGGAGAAACTACAGTTCAGCTAGTGTAAGTTCCCCTTTAAAATAGAGACTTTTCTTTTTATCCCAAGTATGTGTAAGAATGAGTTTAGGTGTTCAGGTGACAGAAGTAGGGTTCATGCACATATATTTAAATTCCAGTATCCTCCTCTCCTCCAGCAGCCACAGCAAGTCTCCAAGGCAAGGAAACAGAAAGGTTGCCAAATAGTGTAATACTGATTTATTAAAAAAACTTTTTAAAAAACTTTAAAATATTCAACTCACATTTTTTGTAACAGTTTGTCACATATGGGTAAGTCCTTAGCAGGTAACACTCATTGTAATGGAGAAGGAGAAGTTTTGCCGGCGTTTTTCTCCCTCATGGTGTGGCAAGAGTTCTGGCCAGCAATGGGGCAGGACTGTTAGCTAGAGTCTTTTAAAGTGGACCTGTCACCCAGACACAAAAATCTGTATAATAAAAGTCCTTTTCAAAGTAAACATGAAATCCAATTTCTATTTTTTATTAAAGCATTTCCATTATTATTAAAGCACATTCCATTCAGCACTTCCTAGATGTCACTGCTCTCCACACTTTCCCCCATTCTCTACAGTGTTTAATTGTGTAGCCAAGGCATGGAGATGGACATTGGTTCCCCCATTCTGGTGCACAAACAAGAGTTTGAGATGATGCAAGGCTTGCCTTAATAACAAAATGGCTCCTGCCTGCTTGTTGCAATTTTGAATTCCCAGACTGAAGGAAACAATAATCAAATAATTTACATAGTGTAAATAAAGTTCATTTTGCTTGACTAATGTGATAAAATAGGATTTTAAATATTTCTTTTCTTATGGGTGATAGGTCCCCTTTAAGACCGAGGGTCACAGTACAGAACTGGTAGGCAAAATCATTGTCAGAACAGGCCGGGTCAAGGCAGGCAGATATCAAACGTAGTCAGGAGGGCAGAGGTCAAAACTGGGATTTAGCAGAAATGAAGTCAGATATCAGGCAGCGTCAGGTTACAGAAGGTAGAATAGTCAAACCAGGCAGGGGTCACAACGGAGAATCAGACTCAAATGCAAGATCAGGACAAGCTCAAAAAGCAGCAGGCACAAAAACCTATCATGGGCAATGTGAAAACTGCAAAGTCCCATTTAAATATTTTAATTTTGGCACCATTGCGCACTGATGTCATAACGTCAGCGTCTTTAAGAGGAGGAAGTGCCCACTCCCCACCGCACCACTGCACCTGGTGAGGATTTATTACAATTTCCTTCCGACCGACTTGTCGGAAGTCCATTGCGCTAGTTGTAATCCGATGCCAGTTTAGTGGCATAACGGGGAAAGATCCGCTCTTTGGGCGATGTTGCCGAACGAGCAGATCTTTGCATCTATGGCCAGCTTTAGTGCATTTCTATAAGCAAAGAACACTAAAACACAAATTTAGGTGGCTAACTAATCACATAAATAAGAGTCTTTATGGTTTTATCCATATAAGAAATAATACATAGCACATATGACTATGAATATTTTCATTCATCCAGGTCAGGGTATATCTAATATATCTAATATAGTAATTCTAAAAACTGGACTTGCTGAGTAATCCTTGAAGACGTTTCACTACTCATCCGAGCAGCTTCTTCAGTTCAACTGACATACAATGCTGTTCTCACATCTGTACCCCAGCGGTTTCAGAAGACCTCACACATCAATTCATGCAACTCTCCCAAGTAACACCTAGTGTCTAGGAGTTGCATGACACATTGGTAATCCTATCACGGTAACTACACAGAATCAACACCTCTGTAAACTTCAGATGTCACCTCTTTGAAGAGTTACAATGTGCCATTGTTATTGGATTAGTGGAAGAGTTTATTTGCAGAGAACTTCCCATGCCAGTCAGTTGAACTGAAGAAGCTGCTAGAATGAGTAGTGAAAACTCTTCAAGGATTACTCAGCAAGTCCAGTTTTTTTTAGAATTATTATATTAAAAATACATAGCGCACTATGCACATTAATTTTATATATGACAAATTTATTTAAATATTTACACATAGGGGCCGATTTACTAAAGGTCGAATTTCGAAGTGGAAAATAATTTGAAATTCGACCAGCGTACTAAAATCCTTCGACTTCGAATATCGATGGTGAATGATTTTTCACCAAATTAAGCATTCCTGCAATCGAAGAAAAATCTGTCGCTTTAGCATACGATCGAATGATTTTTCTTCGATAGAATAAAACTTAGAAACAATGGTCTAGAATGTCCCCATAGGATAACATAGCACTTCGGCAGCTTTTATTTGGCGAAGTAAAAAAATTGAAGTTTGAATTCGAAGAGACAGTACTTCGAATAGTAAAATCCTTCGACTTCGAAATTCAACTATTCAAATCGAATGGTTGAAGTAGACTATTTGATGGTTGAAGTTTTTCAAAAATGTATTGGTAATATAAAAGGAAATAATGAATTGGTAATGCACACACATATATAGACACAATTGACACAATGTATATCACTAAGAGAGCAACCTAGTAAATGATAGAGGAAAAAGACTTGATAAATTGTGCCTTTACAATTAAAGGTTAAATAGTAGAATGATTATATAAAACCAAGTGTTTTAAAAATTTAACAAAAGTATTTAACACTTTTATTATGTACAATTTGCTATGAATTGGCTCATATAATTAAGGAAATGGTTCAAAGCCCACCAACTGTATGAAGTATGTATTTGTTTTTATAAATAGTAATCAATTTGAAATGTGTTTAATAACTGTCATATTTAGAAGGTAAAGCTAGCAACGGATATGAGACTCAATACAAGAAACATGGGTGGTTGCCATGGAAACCCCCTATGCTAACCAACCCAGAAGCAACAGGCAGTACTTAGCAGACTGGTGGAATACATAGAGGAGCACATAGAGGAGCACATTGGAAGCACTTCTTTGGCAACCAAACGTGAATAGCTTTTTAAAGGAACAGTAACCAAAAAAATTTAAGTGTTTTAAACTAAAGAAAATATCATGTAGTGTTGCCCTGTGCTGTTGAAACTGATCTGTTTGCTTCAGAAACACTACTATAGTTCATATAAACAAGCTGCTAAGTAGTAATGGAGGCAATTGAAAAAATGGCTTTATGGAACATGATAAGTAATGGGTAACAGATAACATTACGTTCTATAGAGCTTATCTGCTGTCTGCTGTGTAACTTGAGCCTTTTCTCCTTTGACTAGTTGCCCCTATGGCTACACAACAGCTCATTTATATAAACAATAGTAGTGCTTCTGAAGCAAACACTGCAGTTTTACCAGTGCAGGGAAACACTGCATTATATTTTTATTACTTTAAAACAATTTCACTTTTTGATATTACTGGTCCTTTAAGGGAGGTTCATCCAACATTTCACATGCCTCTGAGGAAGCCGATTTTAAAGTTTTTTTAAAAATGTTTTAATAAATCAGTACTACGCTATTTTGCGACCTTTCTGTATCCTTGCCTTGGAGACTTGCTGTGGCTGCTGGAGGAGAGGAGGATACTGGAATTAAAATATATGTGCATGAACCCTACTGCTGTCTTGTAAGTAGGCAATTTTACCAAACTAGGTGAAGGCTTTGAAGAACACCTAAACTCATTCTTTCACATACTTGGGATAAAAAGAAAAGTCTCTATTTTAAAGGGGAACTTACACTAGCTGAACTATTGTTTCTCCAATACTTAGTTGCTTTTAAAAGCAACTAAAATACTACACTATATTCTGCTCCTGCTCTTTGCGCTTTCTCCATTTGCCTTAGGTGCTGGTCCAAGGAAAATATTGGTATTTATATTTTTATACATGAGATATTTTATATACAGGAGTAGCAGCCATCGTGTTGTAGCTCCTATCATTTCTAATTTTAGAAGATAGTGAATGTAAGGCTAGACTGGGGATAACTTTCATTGATGTGGCTTTTTTGGCAAATATTTTTTCATTTTTCAGTAGTGTATTGCACAAATGTCTTACTGTTCTTAATATACAAAAATAATGTTTCCTACAGAATCCTAAATATGGCACATTCCCTAGCTTACACTTTACTCAATGTAATTCCATTATTAGGTGAAGTTGTTTTCATCATCCACACACTGGTAAGAAATATGATATAAAACATTATTTTACATGTGAGTCTTCCTATGTAATCTATTTATTAAAATGTCCTTGTGACCTCATTTATATTGGGGAGACCATACAACACACGAGGGACAGTTTCTCTAAGCATAAATCAACTATACGTAGAAACCTCATTGCTTTACCAATACCGGCAAAACACTGGATTAGTCAATTGAAATTCAAATTATTGACACAGTAGATAACCCCAGGAGGGGTGGTGATAGACTGCTCCAATTGAAACAAAGGGAGATGTTTTGGATCAATAAACTTGATACACTCTGGCCCCGTGGACTCAATAGAGATTACACACCAGCCCTTTTTACATAAATGTAGGTGGTTGCTCTTTATTATCCTGTTATCCATCAGTAAGTGTTATTTCAATTCCATTTACTAATAGAGTTCCTCTTCTTTTAAGGTTATCGATGAGACTGACAATGGACACCCTGAGTGAGGTTTGCAGTTTCCGCACATTTAACAAGCGTCTCAGGAATAGTGCTGAGTACATTGTGTGGTTTGCATTCATCAGACGTCTCAGGTTTGTCAGTTCTCTAGCGACATTTAAATAATGTTCACTGAGGATTTCTAACATTAATGAACTTTTAGAAGAGTTTTGCTATGGGCACTTGAATCACATTTTTTATATAATTATATAGTGTAATTTTGTATCACTATTTATTTCAAATTGTATCTTTTAAGAGGTAGTTTTATGAATGTTTCTTATCACCTTTTTTATTATGTACATTGCAACTATGTATCACTATGTATATTATATTATGTCCTTGAATTGGGAAGTCTTTTGAATTAATTTTATCACATTGTCACACCTTTACAATTACCCAATCACACCCACTTTTCCTTTTCCCACTCCCACAATCACTATCTAATAAGATGTGTTATTGTGAGCACTTCAGGCTTGAAAAAAGGGCCCAGTGGGGCCCGAAACATTGCCGCTTTTTTGGATATACATGGGCTTAATAAATCACAGACTTCACTAAGTCAATATTGGTGTGCTTCTGGATTTTTCTTCATATGGATATTTGACCCTGTGCAAGGGAAGGGCCTTCCAGTTATAGCACCCAGCACCTATAATCGGTGAATTATAACCAGGTGGAGCGCTCCACTATCGTATAGCAGTCATTGCAGTAATGAGTATAGGTGAAAAAAGAGAGCACAAAAAAAGAGGAAATGATGTAACGGCTTTAGAGCAGTGGTTGCCAAGCTTATTCAGTTATTCAGTCATAGTATAAAGAATAGCTAGGTCTAGGATGTCAAATGCAAGGTACATAGACATACCAAATCCTACAGTTACTGACTTTCAATCTAGATTCTAGACTTTGAGGTGTAGCTAGGAGAACATATGACTATTCTCCCCAGTTCTTACTCTAATTAGCATTCATGCTGAGCCCCCTGCCACTGCTCCAAACACCCTGGTATAGGGAACCACTGCCTGAGAGGGAAATGTTGCATATTTAAGCAAATTAGATCTCTCAACTCAAGCTTCTAAAGGAGTTACACAATAGCTTCCACTGGAGTCCCAGTCTGTTTATACAGTCTGTTTATACAGACTGTTTAGGTGCAACTGTTTGGGCAGGTGGATACCTGAAACCATGGTAAGTCTAATTGAAAAGTGTTGCAAGTTCTGGTAAGCTAGCTATAAGGGTAGAACTCCATTCGACGCAATCCAACGGTCGTGTTCCATCAAATCAATTCTGCGACATCATCCGACATTTCCATCTCTTACCTTATTTCCATCGCATCCGAAGTGACACCTGCAACAGCGCATCGGATCCCAAAGAGTACTACCCAGAGTCATAACCCCACTAAATTGCTATTTAATACAAGGGAAAGCAAAGCCATTGACAAAATAAAACCACAGTAATTAAATAAACAGCCTGCACTTTAAAATAACAGATAATAGCAGACACTTGTCATTTTGTTGCTTTGTTGTTGTGGTTGTTGTTGCTTTCTTCAGTCACCAGTCTCTTACTAAACCAAAAGTTGTAAATACTTCTAATTGTTCTAAACATATTAGGTTTTTATTTTTTATCCACGATAAGTTGCTTTTTAGTTGTTTTTTGATTCTGAATGCAGGATCCGGGTTACGCAATGTAACATATTGTGCAAATTGAGCATTACAATGATCACTACTTACGTATGCCTTTCAGACTTTGCTGCACTGCACACAAGGCTCTTTTGCCTGCCCATAACTTCTTATTTTGCTCCCACATTTGTCTAAAATTGTGCATGTAGATATATATAATATATATATATATATACAGTGGTGTGAAAAACTATTTGCCCCCTTCCTGATTTCTTA
>CM044443.1:64507236-64517874 GCA_024363595.1 Xenopus borealis | reverse complement strand
GCCGCTGCGAATATTCTGGCGGAAAAATATTCTCAGCGATAACATGCGGAAACTTAAATTAACATTTTTCGCACTTTAGTAAACGGACCCCTCAATATCTCAGCAATAGCAGCTAAAAGCAACAGCTCATGCAGAGTGCAAGCCTAAACATTGTTAATTCCCACGGTTGTACATTGTTTTTTTTTCACTGTTGGTTGTTTTGAATATAAAAGTACATACTGTTTTGATTCAGTAACCTGTCACATATTTTATTTACAGCATCTTTTACTTTGAGGAATTCATTCTCCTAAAATGTTTGAAAAATACATGCAAAAGATGTACTGTAGACTGATAATGAAACGTACAGCTTCCACAGTCTCCATTATAATGTATGAATCAATAACCTCATAAAGAGCTCAGTCTTATGAGATTGCACATTTACTTCCTCTTTTCCAGTCTTATCACAGTATGTATTCCAGGAATAATTAACTTTAACAGTGTCTGGAATCTGCATAATTTAATATTGAGATATGTTACTATGGTTTTGCTTTTTGGTTTAGCTCACACAGGGAACATGGTTTACATCCCTTTATCCTCTATATTAATATGTGACACGGGTTTTGCCTAATTTATAATGCATGTATGGTGACCCACTGATCCAAACCAACTTCCAACTCCCAAGAAACCACTGATGAAGGCTTCAGGCAAAAAATCTGTGCAGTTAGCAGAATACATGGAACATAAGTTCAAGGCTACTTAGAATTAGAATTTTCAAACAGGAAAAGATCAAAAATAAGACAGAAGAGGAAAATAGCTAATAACAGTGGTAAAAAAAAGTCTAAAGGAAAATGGAGAATGTATGCTTAAAGGACAAGGAAAGCAATGTTTTATATACTGAACATATTGCACCTGCCTAAAGTTTCAGCTTGTCAATAGCAGCAATGATTCATAACTAAAAACTTGTCACAGGGGGGTCACCATCTTGGAAAGTGTCTGCAACACTCACACGCTCAGTGGGCTCTGAGCAACTAAGCTTAGGAGTTGTCGCAAATTATCAAAAAGAAAATAAAGTCGGCCTGTAATATAAGATGATGCTGCAGGGATTATTATTAAATTCTGATATTAATTGCATTGGTTTCTGTGCTGCCATGTAGTAATTATCAGTATTAATGACTAATCAGCCTTATATTGTGACATTTCCATTCTATGTATTCTGTATATTTTGAGTCAGTTCCTAAGATCAGTAACCGACATCAGCACAGAGCATGTGCAGTGACTCAGCAGAAAAGAAGATGGGGAGCTACTGGGGCATCTACTGGGGAGACACAGATCTTTACTGCTAAAGGGCTGTGGTTGCCTTGGGCTGGCACAGAAGCCCAAAACATAATGTACAACATTTCTAGCCTACTTCTTTAGTTTCACTTTCCTTGTCCTTTAAATAAGGATATGTGTATGTGTTCTTTGAGTTTCAGGGACAGGGCTCCCAGAGGAAATGGTGGGACAATGCACATAATACTCAAAGAAAATCAGTATCACAGTACTAACAATATTCATATAAGTAAAGACTTCCCCCTCCCTGCTTCTTTCCTGCATGGTGTTGTACTGGAATGGGTGTCACCTCTGGTGACACTGACTTGTGTATGTAGAATAACATAGCGGAGCTCACGCACCATCTTCACTAGCTTTGGTATCTTCCAGATCTTCTTCTTTCTTATCAGTAATTTATTTAGCTTTCAGGGTCCAACTGCGCATGCGCCAAAAGCTGAAGGGTCAATGCTCACTTTACGAAGATGCCAAGGCTGGCAAATTTTTAGCCGCTGTGTTCCACTGCACTGTTCTGCATGTTCGAGTCATTGTTGCTAGAGGGGACACTTGTTCTGGTGTGACACTGTCAAGGGCAGGTGGGGAAGAAGGCCAGTAGAGGGGGGCCAGTGGGGGTTTTGGCTGTGGGGGAGTTTTCTTCTCCTTTAAGAAGGCACTTTATCAGGGTCACAAAATTCTTAAGTTGTCTTAATTTTTACCACATCCACTCTCAGATACTGAATTTGTGATTAAAAGTGAAAGAATAGATTTCTTTTTGTGGTTTTTAAGCAATTGTTTTGGTAATAGATGAGTGAGATCTATTATTTGGAATTTCTGGGACTTGGGGTTTTCAGTTGGTCTTTCTGTAATATGGATCACTATACAGTACCTTATGTCTTCTAAAAATATAATAAATGTGAACAAAATCCAATAGGATTGTCTTGCCAACAAAATGGATTTATGCACCATAGTTACAATTAAGTACAGTATCTATTGTTACAGATAATTTTTGGTTTAAAATGGGACATGGCCTTGCAATATTTTGGGGCTTTCCAAATAATGGATTTAACAGTAATAGAACCCATACATTTATAATTTGTTTACATTATCGCTTGTATTTTCAACATGTTTGGTAAACCACCTGTGTATTCAAAAAATTATATATAAAGTTATCTAATTCAATTGCCAAGCCCTTCTGCAAATTATTTCATATTCTAGAAAAGAGCTCATTCCAGACTGATTATACATTGGCTTATTTATTACATGACTTCACTATGTGAGATCTTACACCATAAGTTTTTTATAATTTTTTTCTCTGAAGACAAAAATGATCATAATGTACAATTATGAATTGTACAAAATGTGGTAGGCAAACTGACTACTAACATGCCATTTCCCTACTGTAATGAGCAGATCCACAGCTAAACTAATAACAATAGCAATTATCTTATTATAAGAAAACAACTCAGGGTTAGACTGAATACAGAACTTCCTGACACAGCTCCTCTAAACAGGGAAGTCTGAGAGAGTACAGAAACATTATAAGGACATTTTTCTTTAATTGGATCTGGGCAATTACTCTGCAGGCTGGATGTTGGATTCTGCATAATTCTGACTATCTACAAGATGAATACATTAGTTTTTTGATATACCACTTGCCTCACAGCAATGGAAGATATAGATTACCCAAAGTAAACTATAGTAATCATTTTTATAACTGAAGAGAATAAAGGCAATATGTAGGGAAGAAAAATAATTTATTGAAGCTGTAGAATAAATACTGCAATGCTAAATAATACAATATATAAATACAGAATGGTGTTCTGTACACATGCCAGAAAAAGTCTAGCTGTTGTTGCTTTTACAAGGCAAGGCCGTTGGATTCCTATTTATTACAGGGCAAACTGTTTGGTGTGCCTATATACTGCCACAGATCTAGGCAAAATAATGATCACTGTTTAACAAACGGTTTTGAGATCCTGGTTGAACAGTAGTTTTCCTCCAATAATTAATTGATTGGTGTTTCAAATGGAGCTAAACAATATGCCTAGTATGATTTATATTGTTTTTCCCCAATGTGGTGTTTATACAAATGGCCTGCAGGTGGCACTGTGCATACACAGGACTTTCTGTACAACTTGAAAGTGAAAGTAAGACTTACTGCTGTTATGTAATGGCTGCATGAACCTGCTAATAAAGCATTGTTATACCCTCCTCATCCTCGGCTACCAAACACAACACCCAGCGAAACACATGTGCTTTTGGTAAGTGGCATAAAAACAGAGGAAACAGACACTGTGGCTGCAGGGGGGCTCAGGAGGTATAGGGGGCCCATGAGGCACTGATTAACAAGAAATTTGAATATATATTGGTAAAACAGATAACCTCTGGCTATTTTGGGGCCTTAAAATGTATTTGCTGTGGGCCCAGTAACATGTAGTTATGCCACCGGTTACTATGTTAAAGCTAGGTTAAAGTATTCATTATAGCCACAGAAACTTTTTAATGCCATAGATTAAACTTGTCTCAGCAATTGCTTGGTGCAAAACCCCACACAGTTTAGCAAGCATTAAATCATAATTGTTTTCTTGCATTCAAAACAATGCACTTTTTGTACTTATTATTGAAGGTGTAAAAACACAGCAAGCATTGCTCTCTCTGGTTGTAGCCATTCCTTTATCAGGTGAAGAAGGTCATACATCTGGGATCTCGTTGGGTGGTCCATAGAAATAGGATCTACCATGGGCTAAGCCTTCCCAGACCTAGCTGATAATAAAAATTCAATAGAAGATATAAAATACCAAAAAAATAGAAATAGAAATAGGACCTTCCTTTTTTCCCAGTAGAGCCTCAAGAGGATGGGCTAGCCTGGTGGAAGAAGTTTGAAGCTTCCTTCAACCTAGTCAGTCCCCAACTGCCAGGACTGGGACTTGCATTTTGAGGGGGAAAAAGCTAATGTTTAGTCTGTGTCTGCTGCCTTAACTGTTCCTGGGTTATGTGTGTCGGGCCATAGCCCGGGTACCTTTTTATCTTTGTTACTTTGCTTTAATTCCCCTCTGCACCTTTCCCCACCAGCCTGTAAACAGTAAAAATATTGAGTATGCATATCATGTTGGGGAAACATGTAGAGCACAGAAATATGGAAGGAGGAACCAAAATGCAATGTTATGGGTTACTGATCCTCGGCAAACTTAGTGCCTCTTATTACATAACCCCCTTATTACCTACACATTACCTACACAAAGAAAAAAAGCAAAAACCAGAACAAATAGAATGTGTTATAAAAGTCTTTTGAATGCCTATTCATGTATACTATGTATAATGTAATGTGTGGTATAATGGAGTTGTGCAGAATTATGGTTCTATGAAGATAAAGAACTGGGAGGAATAAATGGCCAAACTGTCTATCAGCTTGTATAAGTGGCCTATATCTTTTCAAAGTTTTTTCCATCTTATAGCTGTTGGAATTAAAAGTCGATACAAACGTCAGTTTCTGAACTGTTGGCTCTTTCTTTTTATGATCTAATAGATCACTACGAATAATGGCATCTACTTCTTCTATTGCCTTATTTATATTGTATTATAAATTATGTTTATACCCCCTTTCTAAGAAGCGTTCTGTTAACATTATTTTAGCTTTATCATATTTCTCTATATGAGAAGTTATCCGTTTAGCTTGAATAAATTGCCCCTTAGGAATAGCTTGTTTTACCTTTGGGCTATGAAAACTCTGTATATGTAGCAGATTATTTTTGTCTACATCTTTCCTAAACAAGTCAGTATGTAGAGAGCCATTTCTGAGACTGATCTTAATGTCTAGAAAATTAATTTCTGAATATGAACATTCAAATGTAAATGTTATTGTTGGATGGCTTTTATTTGCTTCATCAATCATTTTTTTAAGCAAATCCATGGGGCCATTCCAAAAAAGTAAAATGTAGTCCACAAATCTGAAATAGGAACCAATGTATTGACAAAATGGCTCTTTTTCCAGAAAACTTTTTTTCTCCAAGTGATGTACAAATAAATTGGCATAAGAGGGGGCTACCGTTGCCCCCATTGACGTACCCAGAGTTTGCCAATAGAATACATTCTTAAAGGAGAAATAATTTTTAGTTAATACTTTGCTTAGACAATCTATAATGAAATACATTTTAGAATTGGGTAAATTTGTCTCCAACAATACACCTTCTATACATTCCATACCCTCATCATGAGGGATGGATGTGTATAGGCTCTGAATGTCAATTCCACATAACATTGTTTCAGATGGTAACATTCCCATGTCTCTTAGTCTACATAGTAGGTCAGTTGTATGTTTCATACATTGATTCTTAACATTTCTTTCTGCAAGAAAAAATCCACAAAAATAGACAAAGGTTCCAGTACTGATCCTATTCAGAGACAATAGGCCATCCTGGTGGTTTATTCAGGGTGTCCCAGCCATACCACTAGACCACCAGGGTGAGTTATTACAGGTGTGAACGAATTTCACATTTTGATAAATCAGCCCCATGTGTGTGAAATGCCAATTCTAGTGCTATAATAACCTTGCATATTGTTACCTTTGGAAGCGTTGATATACTACTTACCTTTACTTACTTTACCTCCAGTTTTACCATTTGTAAAGGCAACATCATTCTTCATCCTTAGGCTATACCTGACAGAAGCTATTTATGAAGCCCTGTCTTTTTCTGGTCGAGGTTTTAGGAGGGGGGGAACAATTTTTTTTAGAGATTTATTATACTCCAAAGCTGCTAAGAAATCCAAATCCAAAAATACTCCAGCTAAAACCTGTCAAGGTCATGTAGAAGTCAACGGCTGATGTTCCTTTTACAATTTGGAGATGTTTATTGATATGTTCTAAGTGATCTTCTCTGATTTTCATATGACAACCTGAAAAAGTCACTCAAAAAATCATATGCATGAAGTTTTAAAAAGTTGTATGATTCAAATTGTCAAACTTTTCCTCTTGTCTGATGGGGTGACCTTTGGTGCAGTGATCCTCTTTATGGGAGAAACGATTCCCCATAATCTGTCTATAATGTCCTCTAATGTACTTGTAAAATGTTTTTTCTCAAGAGAAAACTACCCAAACCTTGATAGTGGCATAGTTTAAATCTTCAATCCCTTTTACCAGTTTAATCTCACATCTCTGCATTCTCTCCAGCTCAGTAATATCCTTTTAAAGGACTGGAGCCTAAACTGCACTGATCTCCGAAGGTGAGATCTTATGTGACTTTCCATACCTTTCACCAGCTTAGTTGCCCTTCTCTAGACCCTCTCTAAGCGCTGGAGACCAAAACTGCATGGAATATTCTAGATGGGGCCTAATGAGTACTCTGTACAATGGATCAATAAAATAACTGGAAAAAGTCAGGTCAAGAAAAAACTTGTAAAAACTCCAATCATGCAAACTTTTCATATTTGACACCCAAATCACTTGATTTTTATGGTTTATTAGATGAAGTCCAGCGCAGATCATACAGTGGTGTGAAAAACTATTTGCCCCCTTCCTGATTTCTTATTCTTTTGCATGTTTGTCACACTTAAATGTTTCTGCTCATCAAAAACCATTAACTATTAGTCAAAGATAACATAATTGAACACAAAATGCAGTTTTTAAATGAAGATTTACGTTATTAAGGGAGAAAAAAAACTGAAGAAAAACAAAATGAAGACTTTGGAGTGGCCTAGTCAAAGTCCTGACCTGAATCCTATTGAGATGTTGTGGCATGACCTTAAAAAGGCGGTTCATGCTAGAAAACCCTCAAATAAAGCTGAATTACAACAATTCTGCAAAGATGAGTGGGCCAAAATTCCTCCAGAGGGCTGTAAAAACTCATTGCAAGTTATCGCAAACGCTTGATTGCAGTTATTGCTGCTAAGGGTGGCCCAACCAGTTATTAGGTTCAGGGGGCAATTACTTTTTCACACAGGCTTGGATTTTGTTTCTCCCTAAATAATAAAAACCCTCATTTAAAAACTGCATTTTGTGTTTACTTGTGTTTACTTGTGTTATCTTTGACTAATAGTTAAATGTGTTTGATGATCAGAAACATTTTGTGTGACAAACATGCAAAAGAATAAGAAATCAGGAAGGGGGCAAATAGTTTTTCACACCACTGTATATATCTTCAATATCTATATAATATCTTCAAATTGCAAAAGGGTCATCTGGCATTAACTACAACATGACCTCAACAGGTTTGAGGATGATGGATTGTCAGATTCTGACTTTTTGCAGCTTCGAGTATAATAAATCTCAAAATAATAATTCTCTCTAAAAATTCCGGGTTTTGCCCTAAAAAACTTGCCCATAAAAAAATCGAGGTTTAGTAAATAACCCCCATAATCTCATCTGCCACTTTGCCACCCAGATTGCCAGTTTGTCAAGATCCTGCTGCAAGGATGTCACATCCTGGATGGAATTAATTGGGCTGCATAGTTTTGTGTCATTTGAAAACACTTATACATAACTTTTAATTACCTCCCCTAAATTATTAATATACACGTTAAATAAAATGAACCCAATACAGAGCCCTGAGGGTCCACACTAAAAACCTTACTCCAAGTATAGAATGCAACATTAACAACCACCCTCTGTACCCAATCCTGTAGCCTTTTTCTTATCCATGTGTAAACAACTTTATTAAGCCCAACAGACCTTAGTTTAGAAAGCTGTTGTTTCAAACACTTTGGCAAAATCCAAATAGAGCACATCTACAGCTCCCCCACCATCCATCCAGCATTTTATTTACAAATTTGTCTTACATGACCTATTCTTAGCACAGTCATGCTAATTGTGGCTCCTAATGCCATTCACTAGGACAACATTTTGAATGGCATTGCTTAACCAGCCTTCAAATAATTTGCCCACCACAGATGTCAAACTTACAGGCCTATAATTGTCAGGCTGATATTGTAATGCCTTTTTTTGCATTTTAACAGAAAACATAATAATGAAAATAATATGTATAGTAAAATAACAAATAAGAAAAAGTTTGGGATGGTAGATTGGAAGGGTTAAGGGTCAAGTGAGTTATTCCATATCCGTGGTGGTTTCTTGGCATGAAATGCATGTGTTCCAAATTTTAGCAAACTTTTCTGGGCACCCTCTACTCATATACAGTAGGTCAGTCTATACATGTGGAATCCCTCATTAATAATTTTTTTCCATAACGATATCGTAGGAGGGTCAAGGAGTTTCCATTTAAGACCAATGGTTTTCCTGGCACAGAAAAATAACAGCCGGAACAGTTGAGGCTTAGGTTGTTGCGGAATCAGTTGGTCTATAAATCAGTTGGTTTGAATTCTAGCTGTTGGATTTGTATACAGAAGCTTGGTCCACTTGATATGTAATCCCTTTTTAAATATAGGATATAGGAATATCAGCTTTCCTCCAATCCATAGGTACCATACCAGATATAAGCAAGTCCAAGAAAATCATAAATAGTGGCAGGTCTAAAACCAAACTAAGCTTTCTTAGCATGCGCTCCAGCCCCCCTGCCAGGCGTGCACGCGTACTACATTTTTTGGGTGGTCGAGGCAAGAAGGAGCCTGCAAATTGCGGGTCTGGGTCCGACTCTTGTTACTATTGCCCAGGGCTTCAATTACTTGCACATTAATTATACATTTACTATACATTCTGGGTCATTAGAGATCACTAGATATAGTATAGTATTTTTATGGCTGGCTCCTCAACAACCTGTGCCATAAAATTGTCATGCAATCAGTTATAAACTTGTTATAAACTTCTTCCCATTAACTGTCCTCCAGTACTATTGCTCCAGTCAATATTTGAGTAATTAAAATCCCCATTTATCAGTACTTTCCCCAAACTAGTAGCCTTTTCTATTTGCAACAGGAGGAGCTTAGCTTCTTCCTCTTCACATACATTAGGGGTCTCTATCATACTCTTACAATTAAATTGCTGGACTCTTTACAATCAGTGAAAAGCTCCACCCACAAGGCTTCGGCCCCCTCATTTTCTAATACCAACTCCTCTGTTTTTTAGCTTTTAAATCTTGTCTAACAAACAGACATACCCCAAATCCTTTTCTATTGCCTCTGTTCCTCCGAAACAAAGTATAGCCGCTGATAATAACTGCCCAGTCATGCGACTGATTCAGCCATGTTTCAACAACACAAATCACATCCAATTTCCCTCTAGCCTAGTTTAAAATCTTCTCCGTCCCTCTAGCCACCTTCTTCCCCTAAGCAGCTGCACCATCATGTTTGAGGTGCAAAGCCCATCCCTGGCCAAGAGCCTGAAAAAATCAATGTAATAAACACCACTAATGTTTCAGTGAAGCAAGCCCTGTATAGGGGCTAATTGAGAACAGAAAGAGCCAGTTGGTCATTTATAAATCATTGCACGCCAAGCATTTTAATGCTAAAGAAATTCCACTTTGTTTTGTTACAAACAAATTTGGCAAAATAATGCTACAGTTTTAGCTACAGCAAAGTAACATGCATTGGCACAAAATTACATATGAGCTCAAGTATCTGACAAACCATATCCTTGCTCCTCTTGGACAGATACTTCAGAGTTTTGGGGAACTTAGTCTTTTTTAAAAACTTACTCCTACTTGCACCTTTCACTTGTGTATCACTTTACACTGGGTGACCGAAGCATGGACTCTTCAATCCAAAAAAAAATTATTTTCCATTTAATGGATAGCTTATACATAATATAGTCAAAATATACATAACATTTCTGCATATACATTTTATACTCTTTGCTGTTTAATGAAACATTATCAACACTATCTTCCTTCTATAACACCCTCTACAATTCAAATTACATTCTCAAACAGCCTGGTTGCTATATTAAAATCTACTCTAGCACAGTCATCTCAGTAAGATATCAAAAGTATAGGTGGTACAACCAAAGCTATATGTTTGATGTTTAATTATGAACCAGCCCTTTAAATGCATATTCTGAAGAAACTGAATTATATTTAGACTTCAAATAAGTGAAAAAATTTGTTTGGATTGTTGTAGATGATGGATGTTACAAAATATTTGTTTAGAATTGGGTTATTTTGGCACTTAAAACATTGAACCTTGTTTGTAAATACAAACCACACATAAGAAAAGATGATCACTTGATGAAAATGAAAGATAGATTATCTGTTTGGAAGGCTGGCGAAGGTCCTTTTCAGCTGGTTTGGTATACACTATAAGATGATATACAGGATATGGTTTAGAGTGCAAGCTGTAATTTTGAAAAGTCCTTCAATAAAAATGTGAAGCTGAAGTTGCTTTAGAATAAAGTTAAGTTAACATGGAATGTTATGTTATATTTCTTGGACTGTTTGATATCCATCCAAGAGGGGGTAACTTAAAAACAGA
>CM044443.1:64481687-64505061 GCA_024363595.1 Xenopus borealis | reverse complement strand
TGAATGAATTTGAATATTCATAGTCATGGTATGTTATGGTTTGCTAGAATGCACATGGGTGTATGTTTTTCAAGGCCAAACATACCTGGAATAGTAAACTTGGAGCACACAAGCACCTGCAGTATGGAGAGCAAACTCAGTCACAGAAATATTATATATGATCTCTCTAGAGGCTGGAGAAGGTCCTTTTTAGACAGTATGAGGTACAGTATAAGATTATTTAGAGGATATGAACATGTAAAGGTGTGAAAAAAGAAAAGAGTGAAGCTGAGGTTATTTTTGAACATAGTGAAGTTAACATGGTTGTCTTGTGGGCTGTTAGAATGAACATGGGTGTATGTTTTGCAAGGCCAAACGTACCTGGAATAGTGGACTTAGAGTACACAAGCACCTGCAGCATGGAGAGCAAAGGTAGTCCGAAAAATCTTCCAGAACAGCAACTCCTTTTTATAGTGTTGCTATGTCTGGTAGTGGTGTTGAAGTAATAACCTTTGACTAGTTGGATGAGCCAATAGAAGATGTTCCTAAAAATCTTAGGCAGCATTGCCCTTTAGAGGGTAACCAGAAGTTAATACAATAAATTTGTCCTTCAAAGTCGCTGAGTGTTGTGGTGCTTATCAACAGGCTGCAGCTCCCACTAGTGTTGCAAAAAGGTTCGAAATACTAAAAAAAAACAGCACCCAGAAAGCACATCAATATTTCTTAATCCGTGTATTTTTTTATTTGCAGGATTACCAAGCACTACATGTTTCTCATATTAGCCTTCATCAGGTGCATAAATTAAGTGACATAAGAAGACAGAATTTAAACCCTTCACATAGGGTTGATAGGGTGAAGGGTTTAAATTCTGTTTTATGTCACTTAATTTATGCACATGTAGTGCATGGTAATCCTGCAAATAAAAATAATACACTGATTGAGAAAGATTGATGTGCTCTCGGGGTACAACTTTTTCAGTATTTGACAACCAGAAGTTATTTGCTGCATCAAAAGATATAAAAGTTATAAACTTGACATATGCTGTATTAATGCAATTCTAGACAGATGGAGAATTTTGCATGTTAAGTTGCGGAGTGGTTTGTGAAAAAAGATAAATAACGTTTCTATGCAAAATGGAAGTCAAAACCAGAAGCTGCGATAACAGTACCAGTAAATTCTAAATTTCTTTTCACAATTAATTGAATTAGGTACAACAGCGCATTATTTATCGCATGTAAACACATCTTTTCTATATCACACATTTAGTTAATTAAATTGAATCAAGCCCTATATGTGTTACCTACCCTCATTAGAAAAGTTTCTTATCTGTTTTATCAGTCGTAAATAAAACCTATGGACATTATACTGTACCTCCACCATATTTAAAATGCTAGAAACTGGCTGAAATGTTAGAACAAAAAGTATCCAGGATCGACAAACAAATGTTCAATCGATTTGGATTAGGTAGAAACAGGGCCGCCCGTCAGAAATCACAGGGCCCTGAACGACAGAATTTCCTTGGACCCTGACACTTCATTAGTCTGGGAGTGCCTCAAGTAATTTCAGCTTTGAAGGCTGTGCTAGCATGGTACCCCAACTTTATCTCTTAGTAAAACTTTTGCAGCAAAAACTCAGGCAGTCAGATTATTAAGTTTGTTTATCGTATTTAAGGTTGGTTTTCAATTGCAAATATAACAATAACAAGTACCAGTACATCACTAAATTGTTGACATTTTATAAAATTAGTCTAAATATAAGGATGACTGTTGTACATTTATCTATCTACTTTCTCTATCCCGTTTTACAATTATGTACTTAGTTTATTTTTTTCCAGGAAACCCAATAAAAATTGACAAATAAAATAAAGGAAAAAAGAAAAGTTTCACAAAAGACCTAGAAAACACATTAAGATTTTTTTTTTAATTTTTTGCCTCTGCTTATCCCCTTTTAACTGACATCTCAAGGCAAAGTTCAAAAACTTCTCCTCAGTAATGCGTGGTACAGGTTGTTGTTCATGGCATTGCTAAACATCCTCTGTAACATTCATATAAACAGCAAGGAATATGTTTTATACCTGAAAGAATAAATAATTGAGCAGACAGTCCTGAACACATAGCCACGTTGCAGCACATAGTATTTGTATATGTCTTCTAAATAATAATTTTGTATCTCTATGATGGCAATTTTTCCCATGGTCTCTCCTATATTTAACATATAATAATTACAATCTGAAGTTCTCATTTAATGAAATAAAACAACCTGTTTTGCCATTGATCTTGTCTGAATGGCAATGTCTGAACATCAAAGTAAATGAAAAACAATAGCTTTCCCTTCCTGTATTGTAGCTTGTTCTAAGAGTTTGGTGATGGGAGAGAACAGAGGACTTAATCCTGTTCAGACACTATTCCCCCTTCAAAAGGAACAAACACTGAAATCTGGATGGCTGAAAAAAAGGAGAAATATTATGAAGAACTGGCAACATAGATGGTTTGTCTTAAGAGGACAGGAGTTGCGATATTACAAAGATAAAGAGGAAAGCAAATTGCAGGTAAACAGAAGATGGGTTCATTTGAGGTGCTTGTAATAGAAGAAAAATATATACGTAATATTGCCTCACATTGTGGACTTTCCTATTTCAATGTAAACAAGGCATATGTAAAGTTACCATGTTACCATAATATCACCAAAGTTTCTGTGGAACCACTTGATAAAAATAAGTAATGCCTAAAACCCGGACCTTGTTTTATTTTTTTTCACTGTACTACAAATGCCTAATATGATCAGAAAACGGATACAACTGCTGTTTATAATAGTTGCTGGACTTTGAAACTACCAGATTTCATTACCAAGCTCACTTTATATAGAAAACAGAAAAAAAATTACAGAATCCAATTACAAAGTTCATTCAACTGCCCCATACTTGAATTAATGAATGAAACACAACTCGCGCACTTATACACACACAAGCACACAGACACATAGAAATTATAAAAGTAGTAAAGTAATTAAAATATAATTTTAGTAGTACTGGCAAAATTGGTGTGCTGTTACAGAAATCCTACTACAGTTTATAAAAATAAGCTACTGTGTAGCGATTCACGTTACAATATGGCTAAATAGCACAGGTTGCATTGCAGATACATAATATTTTCTGTAGAATACATTGAGTTTAATTCTTACACAGATATCAAAACCCATTTTATTTTATAGAGCTTAAGGGGCAGATTTACTAAGGGGCAGGTTTACTAAGGGTCGAATTCGAATTTTGAATTCGAGGGGTTTTATGCCATTCGATTTATCGAACGATCGAATAAGAAAAATTAGATTGATCGATAAAATTCGAACAATTCTAACGATTCAAATCGAATTTTTTTATTAGTTCAAAAAAATTTTGGAAAATCCTATGGGAGCGTCCCATAGGGTTATATAGCAATTAGGTAGGTTTAATCTGCTGAATTGTTATATCAAATTTTTTTTTGAAGGGCCAGTACTTTGACTCAAATTTTGGGCTATTTGGTCAAAGTAGCCCAAAAAATAGCTAAATTCGGATTTTTTTCCATTTGAATCCTTCACATGAATTTAGTAAATCTGCCCCTTTAAGTGATATGTAACCTGTGCCTTTTTTCATGTTGAATGATGGCTACTCCCCTTGCTACACAACAGCTTATTTATATAAACTATAGTAGACTTTCTAAGCAAACGCTCTTTCAATGTTATTGTTCCTTTCAAGCATGAATATATATATATATATATATATATATAAATATACACATATACACACACACACACCCACTGTACGTATATGTAGCAGTGTTGTGGATGGTTAACAATGTGCTCCAGGCTACTGGTGTCATATCAGATGAAAGGGAGTCTAAGATAACTAGAAAAATTTGCTTGAATAAAGCTTAACTAAGATCTTTGCTATCCTGAAACCCACTTTAGGATTCCCACGGGTATAAAAATCAAGTGGTGAACTCTAACCCATTTATAAAAATGCCCCTAAGAGAGATCACCTGTAAGTTAAATTCCCAATTAACACATCTGGGCCTATTTATCATACTGTGTAAGAATTGGAGGGAAATATCACCGCAGCATCACTAGTTTTGTTTTCCTTCAATTTTTACAGAGCATGATAAATAGGCCCTATGCAACTGCACTTGAAATATTCAGAGTACTAAAATATATTTGCTGCTACCTTTTAATAAATCGTATTTTCAGAATCCTCTGATGACCTGCATTGCGTGGCATAGTTTGTGAGAGAGTTACAGTTTAGCCATGCATGACCTCCCTTTCTTCATCTTTGCAAGTGCTCATCTGAAAGACAGCAAATGTAAATGTACTGTTTTATTACATATAAAAATGCATTTTTTTTTAAAATAGGGCACTTTAGGAAAATGTTGGAGCTTTCTATATAACAATCCCTATAAAAGTGACTTCAAATGCAATCTTCTACTGATTGTTTAGTTTGTACTGTATGTAATTAATATTTGATTCATATTTGATAAGTTGAAATTCCCCAATGCATCTGGTTTTTGTTTATTATATTATAGTTACTTGGAAACAATGCAGTACATTAACAATCTTAAATAAGCGAATAATCATTTCTAAAGAACACATATATTTATTTCATTCAGGGATAGATTAGGCTTCTATTCTCAGTGCTGTTCATTTTACCACAGATTTATTTCAGCTACTATATTGTTTCTCTGTAGGGCTGTATACCACTTCAGGGATTCCAAGTGCTTGAAGTCAATCCTCAATCAGAAGAGACCAGCAGATATCTGTTTGAAATTGTCCCAGGTAAGAAATCCATACAATACAAATTAAACTAATATAAATAAACATGAAAGGTATCGGGGCAATGCAGTCACTAATGAAGTGCTGAAAAAATATTTATTATGAAACAGGGGAAGGGCTATCACCTGGTTGATATTTCACTGGCTAAGGATAGGACTGGCATTGCAAATGTAGTGGCCATGGCTGCCATCATGGGGACACAGGGTTGACAACTGTCCTGGGCAGGTCTGGCATTCAAAATAAGCCCTTGCATTTTAGGTACACAGAGGCCCAAATAGCCCCCAAGCAGCATACTAGATTAGTGTCTATGGCATTTGCCAGAACCCACAGATTACCAGTCCTGGGCCCAGTAGATATCAAGTTGAAAGGGCTGTGCTGCACACAATAGCAGCACAGAATAGCCCCTTTGACTGAATGCAGGACATTGCAGAACAGCAGAAGATCCAAAGCCACAGAAGAGCAAAAGCTGCTGAAGATCTGAAGATTTATTAGGCAAAACTATTTTTTTGTTGTTGATATGTTCTTTCATGTCCATGCTGGTAAAAGGCTTTATGAAAGGTGTCAATCATAAACAGGGCACCAGAAATGTTAACTTTATACTGGTTGGTTTCTTAAAAAAAGGGGCATAAACTCAAGGGATTAAAACATAATTATACCTCTTTATAGATCCCTAGTAAGACCTCATCTGGAATATGCAGTGCAGTTTTGGACTCCAGTCCTTAAGAGGGATGTAAATGAGCTGGAGAGAGTGCAGAGACGTGCAACTAAACTGGTTATAGGGATGGAGGACTTAAATTATGAGGGTAGACTGTCCAGGTTGGGGTTGTTTCCTCTGGAAAAAAGGCGCTTGCGAGGGGACATAATTACACTTTACAAATACATTAGAGGACATTATAGACAAATATCAGGGGACCTTTTTACCCATAAAGAGGATCACCGCACCAGAGGCCACACCTTCAGACTAGAAGGATTTACTACCTTGTAGTAGCCAAAGTAGTAGCCCTTGTAGCTGCTAACTGGCATTGTTTGCTACAGCCAAGTTCATTATCTACAAGGACTCCAAGGTCCTTCTCCATTATGAATTTTCCAAGTGCCGTCCTGTTAAAGGTATAAAGGACAAGGAAAGTTAAACTAAAGAAGTAGGCAGGGGTGTTTCATTCCCGATGCCACCCTCCCGCTATGCGCTTCTAACTTGTAGAGTCGGAGGTGGTGGAGGAGGGGCCCCATCACTAGTGCAGCAAACGATATTGCACTCGCTGCACTAGAAGAGTCGAATTTCCATTTAAAAAAAAACAAAATTCGGCTCTTAAAGTTACCAGAGGCGACTTTTTGCCACCCCTGGTAACTGGCCGCTCCGTGCCGCCTGAGGCAAGATTCTCACCTTGCCTCATGTCCCTGGAAGTAGGCTAGAAATGTTGTACATTGTGTTTTGTGCTTCTGTACCAGCCCAAGGCAACCACAGTCCCTTAGCAGTAAAGATATGTGTCTCCAAATATGTCTCAGTAGCTCCCCATCTTCTTTTCTGCTGATTCACTGCACATGCTCTGTGCTGATGTCAGTTACTGAGCTTAGGGACCAACTCACAATATACAGTACACATAGAATAGAAATGTCACAGTACAATGCTGAGTGGCTAACATATCTTATCCCACTAGAACACTGAGCAATAAGAGATACTGGACTAAAAAAATGTTAAAAGTGTGTTTGTATAAGTGTGTGAGCACTTGTCAAAGATGATTATGTTTAAATGTATACGTGTGCACAGATGGAAAAATGGCAGATCACTGAAAAAACAGTCTATCACCAGTGGAATGGCCGATGAACAAAGCCTGGTAAACAGATCTGTTTCTCATACAGTGAAATTATGAATTAATCATGGCCCCTGTGTTATGATCTATACACACAGCAGCTACTATGGTTTCTATTGTTACAGCCCTGTATGCTGTGGTGGATGGAGCAGAATCTCCAGACCTTCATATAGAATTAACCCATTAAAAAATCTTCTCCAGTATGTTTGTTGTTTCCGAAACGGAAACATCATGAAAATACCTGATGAATGAATGCAGTTTCTCATTTTTTCTTAAAATCTGCCATTCTTACATATATTAGTTATCCAATATATGGTATCACAATGAATTAATTCTTTAAAGCTTTGTGTGTTCTTTTCTCTGTATTTTATATTCAAAACCGAGGTAACCAAATGAGTGGATCTTTTCCTTGATTTGTCTACCTAAGGTAGCTGATATCAGGCTTAATGCAATTGTTGGCCCTAGGGCCAAACGATCAGACTATGGTGGCAGGAACAGAAGCCATTACAGCAAGGAAAAATTAAACCTGCCCAATCAACACCTGGCTAATTTTCAGCCAGATATCAGTTGGGTGGCCTGTAGGAGGGCTACATCACTGCCAAATAAGATGGTGAATCTGACAATATCCATTCGCTCTTTAATGCACACGAGTGCTTTGCGAAACAGGACAGATTTTGAAATTTAATTTTTTTAGTTTTTACATCACCGATGGTGATTAGGACGATAACTTTTAACTTCATGGTATAAAGCTGATTTTTTTACCTCACCGGTTGGCTGCAGGAGTGCGTGCGTTTTTTGAGCAACAGATGGTTAAATGCAGAATTTGGGCACAAATCCATGCCTGGCGAAAAAATTTGCTTATGTGGAAAATCAAAGTCTAACTAATATACAACTAGGAGATGTTTTCAGGAGGATGACTCTGCTACTGGGAAACTTTTAAGTAAAAGTAGGCTTATCATCTGAGACAAAAGGGGTAATTTGCTATTTACCACACAACCTGCGTAATTACATAAAAAGAAATAATCTGCTTTTTTTGCATTCTTCACACTGTGTGGTGCATCTCAAGAGACCTGAGGCACTCCCCTTGCATTTAATGCTGTCTGTGCAAGGCAGTGTTTGATCCAAGATGGGCAGGAAGGGAAGAACATAGGCATCCCCATCCTCCTTCCCTAACTTGCGATTTTTCGTCCGACATTGGTCTGAAGATTGATCGGCCAGGTTAAAATCTTTATCGGTCCCCATGCAATCTACCTATGTTTGCAGGGCAAGCAGACTGCGATCCTTCAGTTTTGCAGGCAATATCGCCTGAAATGGTCTTTTTAGTTGATGGACACATCGGACATTTAAACGATCATTTTGAGACAATCGTGGTCTCACGATAACCATTGGATCTTTCAAAAGTCTTTACCTCTATGGCCAGCTTTAGGGAGCATCAGGAAGAACAGTCTGCATCAATGACTTGTCTTACATTACACCTTATGTAATGGCATGTTCCTGGGATGTAAAAATATTAAATTTTACCCTTAATGGGAATGCACTAGGAGAATCCATAATGGAAAGGGACCTTGGAGGAGTCCTTGTAGATAATAAACCTGACTGTAGCACGCAATTCCAGTCATCAGCATCAAAGGCAAATAAGGTCTTGAGCTGTATTAAAAGGGGCATTGATTCACGGGAGGAGGGGGTCATTCTTCCACTTTATATAGCACTTATAAGGCCCCACCTAGAATATGCTGTAAAGTTTTGGTCTCCAGTGTTCAAACACAACATTATTGCATTAGAGAGGGTCCAGAGAAGGGCAACTAAGCTGTAAAAAGGGATGGAAAATCTTATGTAACAACTCACGCTGATGGTCTAGTGGGACGTCGGGGACACCGGCCGCGCCATCGGCAGGGATGCCGGCCACACAGATTTCTTCCTCTGTGCTGGTTTCCTTAGTGCATGCGTGACGCGCATTTCCTGTATTTATAGGCACATTGCGCTGGTGTAATGACAAATTTATTTAAAGAGACTTCTGTGTTAATCTCATTGCTCGTTATAGGACTTGTTTCCTGGCAATGTTAACTGTTGCTATTCTGTTCTGAACCTGATTACCTGTTTTGACCCTTGCCTGGCTTTTGAAGATTCTACAGTCTGTATCCTGACCCCTTGCCTGATTACCGACTCTCCTACGTTTACTCTCTGCCTGCCTCGACCCGGCCTGATTTGACTACGATTCTGTCTAACGCTTTGTACTACGACCTTCTGCCCAAAAACTTTGTATTTACGTTTGTGCCCCTTTGCTTGCCCAGAACCTTTTGCTTTGCATCTCTCTTGTTAAGACCTGGCAGCATCCGATTAGCCGAGGGCTCCTCCTAAGGTGAAAGGCAGTTGTTATAGGCAGAAGCAAGAGCCTAGAACAGGGTGCTTAGCTTTGGTTCTGGAATAGGTTGCCAATCATTACATCTTAGCTATGAGGAAAGACTAGACAAATTGGGGTTGTTAACACTGGAGAAGAGGTGCTTAAGGGGTGATATGATAACTATGTATAAATATATAAGGGGGTCATATAATAATATCTCTAATGCTTTATTTATCAGTAGGTCTTTCAAACTGATGCAAGGTCACCCATTCATATTAGAAGAAACTAGGTTCCACCTAAATGGAACGAGGTTTTTACAGTGAGAGTTGTGAAGATGTAGAATTCTCTCCCTGAATCAGTCTTACAGGCTGATACATTAGATAGCTTTAAGAAGGGGTTGTATGGCTTTTTATCAAGTGAGGGAATACAGGATTATGGAAGATAGCTCATAGTACAAGTTGATCCAGGGACCAGTCAAATTGTCATTTTGGAGTCAGGAAGGATTTTTTCCCCTTCTGAGACAAATTGGAGAAGCTTCAAATGGGTTTATTTTTTTGCCTTTCTCTGGAACAACTAGCAGTTAGGCAAGTTAAAATAGTTGAAGGGTTGAACTTGATGGATGGATGTATTTTTTCAACCTTACTTACTATGTTACTATGTTACCACCTTCCCAAAGTCTGGGAAAAACCTGGTGAATTGAATCACCATGGGCTGTGTTCGCAATTGAGTCTTAGGTAGTTTGGTGAATTCCCAATTGTCGCAATACAATTGTATAATACTGTTTAAAGTGGATAGTTCATCTTTCAGTTAGGGTTGCCACCTTTTCTGGAAAAAATACCAGCCTTCCTATATTCTTGTGGTTTTTTTCCTATTAACAACAATGGCATCAAGCATAATTTTTACCAACCAGGCCGGTAAAAAAACGGCCAAGTGGCAACCCTACTTTCAGTCTTCTTAGGTATGTTATAGATTGTTCTAGTCTTAGCAACTTTTCATATATTATTGATTTTTATAGTTTTTTTGTATTATTTATCATTTTCTTCTGCCTTTTCCAGCTTTCGGATGGGGGGGGGGCACTGACCATGGTTGCTAAAAAATGTTATTATTCAATTTTTTACTTATTTTCTGTGTAAGTCCTCTCCTATATATTCCAACTACTGCCTGGTTGCTGTGGTAAAATGGACCCTAGCAACCAGTGTTTTGCCAATTGTTGATGTTAATAAAGTTTGTCATAGAAAAAGAGGCCTATAGGTGCTGCCAGCCCTCAAGCACAGGAGACTGAGCTGTACAGCAGAGGTGTCCAACCTGCGGCCCAGGATGGATATGAATGCGGCCCAGCTTGAAATGCTTGGTTCCCAAGGAAACGTCATGGCGCAAAAGTTATAAGAGGACGGGGACTCTGCACATTGCCCAGTTAGTAATAATAAAAAGTCTATTTCATATCCAGATGTCCCATACTGGTATTGTAGTTCTTTTCTGTGTATTTTCTCTTCTTTTTAAAATCAGAAGTGTTTGTGTATTTCATGTGCGGCCCCAGACAATTTTTCTTTTTTCAATGTGGCCCAGGGAAGCCAAAAGGTTGGCATGAAAAAAACATGGCTCTCTGACTGTACAGCAGGGATTGCTGTACAGTCAGAGAGCCATGTTTTTTTCATGCACTGTATTTAATAGATAAGCTTCTGTTGCAAATTACAGATTCTCATTATTAAGGAGTACATAACGACCTCCAAACTGGAAATTGCTTAACAAAAAAAGTGAATAACTCAACAAAAAAAAAGATCAATTACAAATTCTCTAAGAATATCACGGTTTATACAAAACATTTTAAAAAATAAATGAATCATCAAGGGTCATGAGAACTGTATTTCGGGAAAAAACAGCATAAACTGAATTGCAGTTTCTATAAATCCACCTAATGTAGCAATACGGTGTCCATTTACAGCACTTCCGTATTATACTTGCCAAGTAAGAAGCAAAGAGCACTGCCAGCGTGAAAGGGGTAAAGAGAGGTAATGTCTCCAGAGTCGTTTAGTCGTCACATAATCTGTCTTTATTAGGAACAAATAGAACTCGCGTTTGCAGCATGGAAAAGAAAAAGGCGAGAAAATAACCCAGTGTGCCTGTTACTGTTCCTAATAGCATTCTCTGCCCCCTCCCAACTTCAAACACAATTGGCAGCTCTCCTGTCCAGACATATACAAGATACAGTAGATAAGAAGTTATCCCGCAGGGCAGGGATTTTGTTTTGCTCTGGGATTGATTGGATTGGGCTTCTCCACCAGTGTGCGCTAGCCGGCTCTCACTGACACTTGAAGTTTGTTAGGACTGGAGGCTCTTTTCCTTGGTGGGGATGGGGGTGCTGGCTCCCCTTAGCTCGGGCTCCCTGCACCTGACATGGGGCTTTGCTGCTGCAGAGAGAGAAAGCACCTGAGTTCAGGTAATGAAACGCAAGGGGAGGGGATTTGAAGAAATAATGTACTCTGTGCTTACAGCATACCCACACTTTGTGTCGCTTCTGTGGGTGAATGGCAGGCTGAGTGGCAGCAAGTGTGAATTTGTATTTCAGAACGTGGAGGGAAGTTCCCATGTTTCGTTTATAGATTATATTTTTATGTCAGAAAAGTGCTGGAACTGACTCTTTGTAAGTACATAACAGATCCCTGATTTGGCGTCATTATACCTTCTCTCAGTTGTTACCTGTTTCTAAGGATCTCTAATGTCCTTGTGATTTCCGGTATTTGACACTAACAGATTTTATGAGGCTTCCTATTCAGTGACTGTGCTTATTGTAGAGTGAGTGTGCATTTTCCCTTTTACTGATTCTTAAAGGTGGCTTAGGAACATGTATTTGTTACAGCACACTACAGCAGTGTTGTAGTATTCCTTACATTCTAGATTGATGTGCTAAGCCATCAAAATGATTTGTGTGTTTACAGTGGAGACTAAGCTGTGCTTGTCCTTACCATACCTCATGGCTGACACAAGTGAATAGACATGATATGTGGCTGACTAATACTAAGTTAAGTGCCTAGGGGACCTTTGTAAGAATAAGTTGCAAAATAGATACTTTTCCTTTCTACATAAGAATCAGTGCAGTGCTGTGTTGGCAAAAAAAGGTGTGAAAAGTGTTGCAACATAAAGTGTTTTTTTTATTTTGTATCACCAATTAATGTCTTAAGGGAACATGATTTTCTTTCTTATGGCATCAGATATCACCGCATTTAGATATTTAAGAATTGACGTTTGTAATCAGTGTGTCTGTGGAATTTGTGCATTTGTCTGAATTGATCAGCTATCAAGCACAGTATAGGCTTTCAAAGGAGAAACAAGTTGCATTGTGTGTGGGCGCAGGAAGATATTGAGAACGAATGTCGGTTGTGTATTATCATACACCCTAATATCAATCAGCTGGCATATTCCCTTGTTCTCCAGTGTGACCTTTGGCTCCTTGTTCAGCTTGGGAGCTGGGCAGAAATTCACACTGATGACTGAGATATAAGTGTTTACTGAGCTAACAAAACTTGTACACAGCACAAAAACCAACACCAGATGTTTCTGCTCCTGGCAACATTCCATTCACATCTGCCCTGTAGGAATGCAATCAAACTAGCTACAAACATGGAACGCTGCTCTGGTCATAAAAGGTGGGATGGTTTTGCAGACTTAACCTAAACAGTGCCAGAGTGGGAGTTCTTGTGAACTATAGCAGTTTCTCAAGGTTGTAACAACAAATGCCAAAGTTTTGCAAGTAAATGATATGTTAAGAACATTGTTACTGAAGCAAGATGCAGGAGGAAAGATAAGGAAGAAACAGCTTATATCTGTTATATTTAACATAACTATTAAAATGTGTGCCAATGTTGCCCCACAAGGAGAGAAATTCAGGGAGTGAGAGCACATAAAAAGGGCCAGATTTATGTTTTAAGTACTGTATATATCTAAATTACCACTGCACCATTGGAATCTAATTTTGTTGTTTAAAAACAATTTGCTCCTATAAAGGAGGTCTTACAATCAGCCCTTGGATGTGTGGATTTCAAAGTTACAGCAAGCTACTAAAGTGCAAGTGCATCCATCTTAAACTGGGGAATTATGTCATGTCAAAAGTCTCTAAAATCATGACAAAAACACTGGCAAAGAGGAACAGTGGTCTTGAGTCTTACAGGCAGAGGTACACAGACACTTGATAAGTTGTTAAACAGCAGAAAATGTAACATAGAATTAAAAAGTCTTAACATAAAGCTCTACCTTATGTGCTTCTACATTAAGCTGATATAGTAAGACTGACATTCAGAAGCCACTTGCCAAGTTCATACATCCACTGGAATAAAACCTTCCTAACCTTGACCTCTGAGCAATTTAAAAAAGTTATATGGTCTAATGAGTGCTCTTTTACCACCCCTTTTTTTCTGTAATACAGCCAGATATGTTTTACATTTTAGAAAGCCAAAGGAAGCTTTCGTCACAATATCAGTTGCCCACTGTTGTTGAATTCATAATGTCATGGGCAGCCATCTTGCATGAGCTATTAGTGCTGATGATTTCATATAATGGTTGTATAATGGCCTTAATAATATAATGGTAATAAATATGAATGTTGATATCTAAATATCTATGTATATATATATATATTTTGGGAACCATGCAAGTATTGGGACTGCATGTACAACACCAATTTACAAACAGTTTGATGGAAGCAACAGACTACAGTTCTCTGTAGCTACATATACTGACTTATTTTCTTCTTTCTTCTGTCAGGTGACAAAGTGACAGTAAATCATGAAACCTTTCTTCTTATGGCCAATTCACATCATGAGATGGAGGATTGGGTGAGGGCCATACGCAAGGTCATTTGGGCTCCATTTGGTGGAGGTATATCATCACCATGCAACAACCAGGGTTCATGTTCAGGTTTAACTTGTGTTGCCACATAGATTGAATTTCAAAGAGTAATGGTAAAACTGACAGCACTTAATAGTTAAATCATGTTTTAATAATCAGTATAATACCCCATGTTTTCAGTAGCAGTTCAGGAAGCATTGTTCCTGAGCCTCTAAACTGCTACAATTTGATAAATTGTCAGCAGCATTAGCCCCTAATGAGCATACTCCATACCTCTTCATTCAATGTGTTATGTTACTAAAGCCCTAGCATTTTATAGAGCAATCTGTACACACAAAGAAGTTAAACAAGCTCTTCCCAGAACTTTCACAACCTTTGTGTCAGCTGTTCTTCTGTCAGCCTCTTCTGCCCACACACTGTGCCTAGGATTATCCAGTCCCGCCACTAAGTTATCTTACTGCACCTATCATGGGGGGCAGGATGGGTGGGGAGAGTTCAGGTAGCAGGCCGATTGGAAAAGAAGAGTTTGGGACAGTCTTTATCGCATTGGGTCAAAATAATGGTTGGCAGGACAGCAGAATGTTAATCAATTTAATGCTGGAATGTGGACAAGATGAACAGGCAGCAAGACTGCTTGGAGAACAGGGGAGACTTTTGCACTCTTTTTTGTGTGTGGACACAATGCTCTGTAATACTGTTTTTCCAAGATAATTCTAGAAAAATTGTAAAGAAAAAAAAGCAACAATTAGTTATTTGAAAGCAATAGGTTGTGTAATGATAATAATACTTTTGATAATAGAAGGACCTATAACATTAAAAAACTTTTCACAACTTTCACAAAGAAAATGTAATCTACCAATCCACCATTGCCCAGTGCCTTGTGCATGTACTGGCAGATAAGGAAGTGAAGAGGTGCCACAGCTTCTCTGCCTAGAATTCCACCTGCAACTTCATATGGTCCTTCTGTAGTACTTGCCTAATAAATTGTGCTGCTGCCCTGTAGACAAGTTTTGACCACCCATCACACTGTATACTTATAATTCAACTGACTTGATTACATATTTTTGCGCTTTAAACAGTCACTTTTATTTCACCATTGTTTTCTATTAGTTATTTCCCGTACAAATGACATTTTGATGACTAATCACACTTTGTCAAAGTACAGTGAAAGTAGTGCATCATATATTTTGATCTGAGAAAAGGAGAGAATTGAGTATAGAGCTTAGGACCTGACTAGGCTGTTAAACTATATTACATATGCATGAGAGGTCTCCACTTACATTCACCACATTAAAACAGCATTGCTTGCATTCAGGACAGCACAGTTATTTTCACAGGGCCACAGGAAAGTTATGCAGTACTAGATGTGACAGTTTGGATTTTTGGTTATTTTAGGGCTTCAGCATTAATATACTTGGGATTGTCACACTCTAGATCTGTGCTTAGCATTGGTATTCAGCATTACTCTAAATTGTTGTGAGTAGAGGATTTTTGTGAGCGGGCACAAATTAAATATGATGATGTGGTTACTTCAGTTTGTTTTTCACAAATGCATACATTCAGGTTTTCACACAATATCTGCTCTGTGTAGCTCTACACAGGCTAATACTGGGACTGTCAATGGAGCTCCAAGAGTGTGCGCATAAGAGTTATTCTTCTTTCTTCCACCTGTATCAAAATTACCTGTGGAAGAAGGCAGACAATCTGCTATGTGTGTTTGCCCCTAGCAACATTTATTTCCCTCTACTATAATGTTTCCCTTTTTTATGCCTTGAATATTTTTTATTTGGTTTGGTAGTTTGGTAAAACATTAATATTGTAAGTGCTATGTAACTTTTGATCCCCAGTGTTTACTAATAGTAAAATAAAGCATAATTTTGATTTATACACCCCTGGTAGAAACTTTCCGTGAGTGTGCAGTGTAGCTTTGGAATGCAGTGCAGTTTTGGGCTTTTGTGAAGGGCGTAGAGCAGTGATCCCCAACCAATAGCTCGCGAGCAACATGTTGCTCTCCAACCCCTTGGATGTTGCTCCCAGTGGCCTCAAAGCAGGTGCGAATTTTTTAATTACTGGCTTAGAGGCAAGTTTTGGTTGTATAAAAAACAGATGTCCTGCCAAATATTCTCTCCTGTAAGCTGCCAGTCCATATAGGGGTTACCAAAAAGCCAATCAGAGCTCTTATTTGAAATTTACTTTTTCATGCATTTAATCTTTTTTAAATTTAAATGTGGCTCACGAGCAAAAAAGGTTGGGGACCCCTGGCATAGAGACATGAAACTTAATTAGTAAGGACAATGGACTGATTGAACCACAAGGAAAGACTATCAGTTTTAACTTTAAACTTGTGTAGACAAAGAAAAGACATCCTCTGTACTCACCCTTTATCAATATCAACATTTTGTGCATTAAGCTAGCAAAAACTGCCAAAAACAGGGATTGTATATGTGCATATATTGCAATATATTCAAGCTGGTGTAAACCACGTCAAAGTCATCTCAGGTCTGGCCAGTCCTACACTCACTTTAAATTGAGAATTCTACTACTTCATTATACATTTTTTTTATAAGGATTAAGTTTAACTTGCAACTTGCTTTGCAAGGTTAAATCTCTCAAATGGTTGCCCTTTTTAATTTGCCATCACTGGATTCACCTTCCTGTCGCTGGGAATGATGGGAGCTACAATATAGAGCTGGCCCCTGCTCCTGTATAAACTAAAACAAAAAAAATGGGGAAATTGTGCTCAACACTATAGTTTAAACCATTAGGTGGGGTACAATGATGCTGCAACCACAAAATGCATACAGACAAAAAAGAAGAGGTCCTATGCACTCATCAATTATCAATATATATAATAGGTTACAGTTTTGGTTTTGTGATGTTTTTTTCCCATTAGAGGACAGGCAACTGGTAGGAGACATGTTAACACTTTATGAATATGTTATAGTACACTACAGACAGATGGCAGGGGATAATTTTTTTTACATCAAAAACTATAACAAATAATAAATAAAGAACAGCTGAAAGTTACTAAACCCCTTTAACAGAGACAGGTGCATAGTCTTCAAGTTTTTCTTGTAATGTTGGTTTGCAATGTTGGGGATCACATGGAACTGCTGAATTTGAATGGTAGTTATCTAACTAAAATGTAATTGATTGTTACATTTTATTTCATTCTATGCAACTCTGTGATGCCTTACCTACCCATTGGTTTATTATGCCAGCAGTTTTTGGACAGAGGCTAGAGGAAGCAGTCAACCTGGAGACAAGTCATGCTCCCGTCGTAGTTGAACAGTGTGTAGATTTTATACGTGAGAATGGGTTGCAAGAAGAGGGCCTATTCAGATTGCCAGGACAGGCCACACTTGTAAAAGAACTTCAAGACGCCTTTGACTCTGGAGCCAAACCAACATTTGATAAGTAAGGACCCCTATTTATGTACAATTTGTGAAATTTCTGTCTTTATCATAAAATGCAAAAGATGATATTCTTATAAAAATTCCTCCTAGCAAAATGTTTAAAACAAAAAATGTATTTTATTGAAATGATAAGAAACCATAAAACTAGATTTCTGTGAAATCATTAACATTTTCTACCACAACTTTTGCCTTTAAGTTCTGCAACAACTTGTATTAAATGCAAGTATGCTGAATTTCTAGGAAGAAACTAAATTATGAGAAAACAAGTCAAATTGTTCTCTTTTGTTGGCATTTAACCCAGTTCAACAGAACCGAGTCAAGTAGTTTTACTTGGCCCCATGCCTCCTCCTTCCCACTTGGGCTGCACAAACAACCTCCATGCTCTCACAACTCTGGACGATGCTGCCGACTACTATCACTTTGCCGAAATCTATTTTCACTTTGACATAAAATAGTATAATTTTGCTAAATTAAATCCTCTGTGATTCAATGTTCTGTGGTGTTTTTGAAAAACTGACAGACATCCATGAATGCACACACACATAAACACAGTACCATTTTTTAAACTTAGGTACTGCAGATCATAAAATCTAACACTCAAGGTAAGGATTGCCTGCACTGCCTATTTTACTTGGCACAGCACTTACTTATGTCAGAAAACATGATTAGGCATCAGGAGATGTTCACATGTACAAAGCTGTTTAAATTTTATCGCTGCTTAAAACGCCAGAGAAAAAGGCTATTAAATTCAGTATCAAAAATGTTATAATTTACTGTATGGATTCAAAAATGAATATTATTATTTTGTATTAAAAATAACATGTACAAGTTAGTGATGGTTTATGAATCACTATTTTTTTTTAAAGAACCGAACCTCTTACAGAATATATCATATCAGGGCACGACATAGTTGTCCCAAAATGTTCTCCCCATGTGATATGCATTGCTGAGCAAAGGCTTAGACGGATGATAGCTCTCATTGCTGTTTAAGAGCTTGAAAACTATCATCCTTCAAATCAGAATAGCATTCATCTGCTAAAAGAGTCAAACATATTTCATCGAATTGACACAGGTATCAACCTTGATAAATGTTCTAGTTTGTTAAAACTTCAGGAAAGTGTCAGAACCAGAGACCGATCAAACTGCAAATGACCCCCATGGAGCCACATCGAGTTTTAGGTGCCAGTGGAGTCCAGAGCAGGGACCAAGAAGGAGGCTGGCTGGGAAACAGGCGACAGAAAGGTGTTAACAATAAAAAGTAGCTTTTATTCAGCAGAACAAAGAGAAACAGGCATAGGAAGGGTTAACTGAAGGTAGACAAGACAAGCCAGAAAGTCCAAGGCAAGGCACAGGGTAAATAAAGCAATGTACAGGTTAAAGGTCACGACGGAATGAATTCAGCCTAGGTCAGGCAGACAATGGTTAATCAGGAACAGAAAGCGATAACCTGCCACAGGGAGGGTGATTAAACAACATGCATTGATGTCATAAAGTTTTGATAAATCCACAGAAGTAGATTTTCCTTTTTCAGTCTATAGTTATTTAGCCCCTTTGTTTTAATTGAAACAGCAGAATGATCCCAGGCAGCTGGATTTACATTCTGCATTTACTGAGTATTTTTGGAACACACATTTTACAATTTTTTAGTAATTAAAATACCTGTACTATTTTGTTCATTTTCTAAGGAGCACATTTACTAAGGGTCAAAGTGAATTTTCAAATTCGACCAATAGTAAATCTGCCCCTTAATGTCCTGTGGTTATAGAAACAACTATTATTTGTAGGACGCACCAAAGATTAAAGGAAAACTATACCCTGAAAATGAATACTTGAGCAACAGATAGTTTATATCAAATTAAGTGACATATTAAAGAATCTTACCAAACTGGTATATATTAAAGTAAATATTAACCTTTTACATCTCTTGCCTTGAACCACCATTTTGTGATGGTCTGCGTGCTGCCTCAGAGATCACCTGACCAGAAATACTACAGCTCTAACTGTAACTGGAAGCAAAAGACAGAACTTTTTGTTAATTGGCTCATGTGACCTAACTTTATAGTTTGTTTGGTATGTTTGTGTGCACCGTTGAATCATACGATCCCAGGAGACTGTCCTTATTTTTTAAAATGGCTATTTTCTATTTATGATTACCCAATGGCACATACTACTAAAAAAAATTATTATTATGGACATGGTTTATTTACATGAAGAAAGGTTTTACATATGAGTTGGTTTATGCAATATCTTTTATAGAGACCTACATTGTTCATGGGGGTATAGTTTTCCTTTAAAAAAATACAGAAGTTGCTTAATTTTAGAAGCTTGAGCTGCTGTAATTTGTGCTCCTATAAACATCTGTGTGCTTATGTTTGCCTGTAGTTCCTTAAAACAGGATTAGATGTTTTGACAATGGGTAAATATTTTGGTAACTGATTTTGAAGGGTCAAATATTTCTAATGTTGATATTTTAAAATACATGCATTTAAAAGTATTTTGTTATTAAGCACATATATGTACAGTTTCCAGCCTAGTAAAATTATGCAGCATCTAGCCACACCAGCATCGGATTGGGGGTCCCGGGCCCTCTGGCACTGCTGCTCATTGGTCTGCACACCCCCCTCCCAGCCCCTCTGAAGCCGCAATCCCCCTGGGCCCCTGCTTGAAGACTCAACTTCCCCTTTGACACTTGTTTTTAAGTTGTGGCTGTGATCAAGCCAGGGGAGAGCAGTTAACCATGGTACATTCAAAGTTTACAGCACTGATCAGGTATGGGTTGGGTGCCCAACAAGTTTTTTCCCGGTGTCCCATCAGCCCAGTCCGGCCCGGAGCTACAACATTGATTCTAAAAAACACAAAAAGTCCATACAAACATATGTAATAAAATCCCCAATTCTGGCCTACACGTGGTAACCAGTAGCAAACAATGATATGTGTGCTTTTAAACCAGTGACCTGTGAGAATTTACGGCCAAAGACATAAAGTGACTGGGTTTCAGATACACAGTGAAGATAAGATCATCCAGAAATATAGAACACACTTGCAGAAAATAACACCATAAATTTTGCATTGCTCCATATAGAGAAGCATTCATTTATCCTATATATTGCTATGCTTTTTATTTTGATGTTTAACTTAACTGTGACGGAAGACTCAATGATGGTTATTTATATGAGCATATTCCCAGGGCTGGGAGGGAATGTAAGGGCCCAGGCATCTGTATTTACAAAGCCATTTATAATGCAGCAACACATTTCACAGTGTACAAATTAATTTTGAAAATTAATTTTGAGTGGTCTGAAATAAAAATATGATAGAGAACAAATCTTGGAGTAGGATTTGTTATTCAGTATGAGAGAATTATTCTGAATACTTTAGCTAGGCACTCTGTAACTGTAATGGTCAAAAATGGAATAGCAGAGGGGGTAATTGGAGAGGACAAATCTATAGCAAATATCACAATAACAGCTGGGAGAAGGAAGGCATTAAGACTTTATGGTTTGGCACAAAAATGGTTTTCTTTCTGTCTATTTCATATTGTGAAAAAATAAAAGCTTTTTAAACACCTCTGTAATATATTTTTATAGAGACCTAAACCCTAATTTCTTTTTTTGTATTTTTATTCCTGTTTTGATCTGTAATTGGGATATTGAGTGCTAGCAAGATTGAAGGTCTGACCCAGTGTACAGTCTGCCATATGTATGCAGATTTGGAACAAGAGATCCAAAATGCTTACCTCTGTGGTGGATGTGAGAAAATTGCCACTTTGGAGGCTCGAGTTAGAGCACTAGAGGAACAAATTGCAACACTGCGGTCAATTGACAATCTTGAAAGAAGTCTCTTGCTCACTGAGCAGGACCTAGCAAGGTCAGATAGTTTGGGGTGAATAGAACAGCAGCAGGATGTTGAGGCAGCTAGCCAGGTGATAGTTAGAAAATCTAAGGTGGGCAAAAGGAAAAGGGAGACTGATTCTGGATTTGTGCATCCCAACAGCTTTGCCAGATTGTGTGAAGATGATGGGAGTGTGAACTCTGGAGTGGCAATTCTAGATGGGGCTGATCTCTTTAACAGCCGGGAGACTGGTTTCTCTACTAGTGGTGGGGAGGAGAGCAGAGTCAGGCCTAAGCAGATTGTGGTTGTAGGGAATTCAATTATTAGGAAAGTGGATAGGGTAATCTGTGGTCTGGATTGCTACAACCATATAGTTTGCTGTCTACCTGGTGCCAGGGTTCAGCATGTGGTTGATCGGGTAGACAAATTATTGGGTGGGGCTGGGCATGATCCAATGGTCTTAATACATATTGGTACTAATGACAAGATAAATAGTAGATGGAAGACCTTAAAGAGCGAATCTAGGCTGTAAAATTAAGGGAAGGTCTTCCAATGTCATTTTTTAGGTAATTTTGCCTGTGCCATGTGCACGTTTAGGGAGACAGCGGGAGCTTAGGGAGATAAATGCGTGGCTCAAGTCTTGGTGTAGGAAGGAAGGGATTGGGTTCCTAGAGCACTGGTCTGATTTTTCCTTGGGGTACGACCTATACAGTCGTGATGGATTGCACCTCAATGGAAGGGGGTTCACTGTGCTAGGGGAAAGAATGGCCAAGAAGTTGGAGGAGTGTTTAAATTAGGCGAGTGGGGGGGTGGGTGAGAGAAAAAATTATGTGGAAGCTAGGGTAGATGGGGTAGTGAGATTAGTAAGGGGTCATGGGGGAGGAGTGATGGGGGCATACAGTTTACCAGATAAGTAGGTCCCTCTGTTACAAGGAAAACAGACTAATACTAACTTAACATATAATTCTCCTCAAAGTAATGCACATTTAAAAAGTAAAAGTAGTAACCTATGCTGTATGCTGCCAAATGCACAAAGTTTGTCAGCTAAAATAGGAGACCTAGAATTAATTGCATGATAAAGTATGATAAAATTGGTACCTGCTAGGATGAAATATGTGACTGGACTGTGAATTTAAATGGTTACACCCTTTTTAGGAGGGACAGAGGGATTAAAAAGGGGGGGATGAGTGTGTTTGTATGTAAAACCATGCACTAAAGAAATAACCATTGCTGGCACAGGTGAGGGTATGAAATCCCTCTGAGTAGAGATTTTGACTGGGCAAAAGGTTACAAAGAACATTTTCATTGCTGTATGCTATATACCACCTCGTATAAGTGACGTTTATAAAGCTCAGCTAGTTTTACAAACAGAAGCGTATTTACAACTAGGTCAAGTTATTATTATGGGTGACTTCAATTATCCGGACATTGACTAGGGTAATGGGGTTGCCAAGACAGATTAAGCTTGTAGGTTTGTAAATATGCTAAATGACAATTTTTTATCCCAGCTCATTCAAGAAGCTACTAGAATTAACTCTCTTTTGGATCTTGTAATAACTAATAATACTGAACTTATCGCTAGAATTTGTGAGGGTTAGCATTTAGGGAATAGTGATCATAACATGGTCTTCTTTGAGATTCTGTTGCAGAGGCAATTCTATAAGGGAGTAACTAAAACATTGAATTTCAGGCTTGCAAACTTTGACAGTATAAGGACATCTCTGCAACATATTAAGTGGGTAATGCTTTTCACACGGTTAAACACAGAACAAAAGTGGGAAGTCTTTAAAATGCTGCTTAAAAATAATACAACGTTTGGCACCCAGGTGTATCCAGCCTTTCCTTCTCCTTTAATAAATATACATGTTAGTATATTCCCCTTGTAAGCAAGGAACGTTGTTGCAAAGCAAAACCTTTTTGGTTCAATAGAAGTGTTGGTGTTGAGATGTTGTTGAAAGAGTTGTGAAAAGATATGCTTTTAAGGCTTTCAAGTTAGCTGGGACAACCAAATCATTTATAAGGTAAAAGGAGTTCAATCAATCAAGCTAAAATCGATATGGAAAAGGATATTGCAGTAAGCAGTAAAAAAAATTTCAAAATCATTTTTTAAATATATTAATAGTAAACAAATGAAGCAAGAAGGGGTAGGACCTTTATTATCAGAGGGGGGGTCAGCTGGTTGAAGAAAACAAGCAAAAAGCTCAGATTCTGAATGCATACTTTTCATCTGTCTATCCAAATGAGGAACCAGCTAATGAAGGTTTCCTTATTAATAGTGATGATGAAATTCAAAAGAGACTAGAACATTTTAAAGAGATTCTGACACCTGAAGTCAAACTCTTTTTTACCTCTATTATAAT
>CM044443.1:64449245-64477958 GCA_024363595.1 Xenopus borealis | reverse complement strand
AGAGAGTGCAGAGATGTGCAACTAAATTGGTTAGAGTGATGGAAGACTTAAATTATGAGGGTAGACTTCCAATATGTAACTATGTATTGTAACTATGTATTGTTAAGGGGTATAGTTTTCCTTTAATGATATTTTTTGTCATGGGTCTCAAAATAGTCTTAACTGAAATGTTCTGTTCTACTGACTAGTATTGATTCTGATTAAAGGGGAACTATCCAGAAAATGAAAATTTAATATAAGCTTCATATTATTGAAATAAGAAACGTTCTAAATACAATCAATTACAGATTCTGCCATGTTTCTGAAATTATCAAGTTCATCTTCACTTTTCCTCTCTCATCTGTTCCTCTTTATTCTGCCTTCATGCAGCAGTTGGGTGTCAGATATTCATGACATACCCAATATATCTTATAGGGAGGGCTTCCTTTCCTAGTAGATGAATTAGAGCTCACTCAAATAACTGATTCCAGTACAAACAAATTCTAACAAAATAACTGCCTTTTGCACAAATCCTGCACGTAGACACAGGATTTCTGGTGATTTTAATAGAGTGAGCTCTAATACATCTAGATAAAAAGAACACCCCTATAAGATAAATTGGATCTAAATGTCAATTAATGTCAATTAATATCTGATACCCAACCCCTGTATGAAGTCAGAATGAAGAGTCAAAAGATGCAGAGAGAGGAGAAGTAAAGATGAACTTGATTATTTCAGAAACAGTACATAATTTTTAATTGATATGTATCTATTTAAGTATAACGTTAATTTGGTTACTGTCTCTTTAAATAGCAATTTACCCTTGGCAATCTAGGATCCCTGAGTCCCTTTTACAGATTAATAGTACCGGGAACTGGGAACTACAGCGCAGTGCCTCCACCTATGAACACTGACGAACACACCTCAGGGGGGTTCCACTAGGAATAATAAAATACACACAGTTTGCAAATGAAACAAATATAAACTTTATATAAACTGTAGTAAAACTTGGGAAAACTAATACATTATGCACTCCTACACTGGGGACAAGTGGGACGCTACCTAATTCAGTATTAGGTACTTAACTGTTGCTCCAACACAGTCCTTTTTAATATCAAAGTCCCAATCCTCCAGAATGGGTTAATAACCACGCAGCTCAAATGAAATGTCCCTTCCCCAGAGCTCTTATTCCCCAGGTAGCGCTACCATTTCCCAAAAGTACCTCCTCCTTTGGAATTTAGCAGCAGCTTCCATGTAGCAGGTAAATACAAAAGATCTGTCTACACTTTGGGGCCTTGTATCCTCCCTTGGGTTGCTCACTCACCAGGGCGCTCTCAGAGGCAGTCACACTGGCGTTTACAGGCAGCTCTGCAGCAGGATCAGTCTCACCAGTGGCACCTTTCTCCTTCTGAGTTTCTAGCAGCTTGGCAGGGGACAGGCTTGGCTCAATCTGCACTTCCACATATTCCACAGACTTCTGTACAGTACAGACTTCTGTACAGTACAGCTTCTCTGTACTTGACAGTCTTACAGCTACTCGTGCTTGCTCTATTCAGCTCTCTTGGAGACCCGGTAGATTTGGCTCCAAAGTCAGGCACACCCCCTCTCCCAAGGATGTACTGGGGTGCCCAGCCAATCGGATCGCTCTCCAGCCTGTAACTGGGCATGATGATGTCACAGGCAGAAAAACAGGGAATGATTTCTCTTGTCCCATTAGTTAATTATTTCAGTATGCTTAAAGGGATCATGTAATGGAATTTTTTTCCCCAAAATGAATCAGTTAATAGTGCAGAAGAATTCTGCATTGAAATACATTTCTTAAAAGAGCAAACTGATTTTTTTATATTTCATTTTGAAATCTGACATTTTGTCAATTTCCCAGCTGCCCCAAGTCATGTGACTTGTAATCTGATAAACTTCAATCACTCTTTACTGCTGTACTGCAAGTTGGAGTGATATCACCCTCCCTTTCCCCACACCCAGCAGCCTAACAAAAGAACAATGGGAAGCTCCCTAACACAAGATAACAGCTGCCTGGTAGATCTAAGAAAAGCATTCAGTAGTAAAAAACCCATGTCCCACTGCATACTATTAAGTTACATTGAGAAAGAAAAACAACAGCCTGCCAGAAAGCACAAGTCACATGGTCAGCTGGGAAATTGACAAAATGGCTTGCCCCATGTCAGATTTCAAAACTGAAAAAAAAATCTTTTTGCTCTTTTGAGAAATGGATTTCAGTGCAGAAGTCTACTGGAGCAGCACTATTAACTGTGTATTCTTATTAGGGATGCACTGAAAGATTTGGGGATTCATTTCGAATCCAAATCCTGCTGAAAAAGGCAGAATCCGGTATTCGGTAGATTCCTATTTCTTATATGGAAATGCTCTGTACCTTGTTTACTTTTTATTGTGTAAAATACTGAACAGTAAGTAAAATCTAAATAATGTGACAATCTTCTTTTACAGGAATACAGATGTACATACAGTAGCATCTCTCCTCAAACTATACTTGCGGGAACTACCAGAACCAGTAATCCCATTTAGCAGATACCAAGACTTCTTGAGATGTGCAAATACTTTGTCAAGGGACCAAGAAGAGGTAAACCTCCAGCTACAGCCTTGTACTGTTGCCTGTGCCATTTTACGATAATTTTATATTTTCTTCTTCAGCTATATGACACATATGACTATATTCTGTTGTGCAGACTGTAACCACTAGTGCCTTTAGGTTAAAATTTGTTCTTTAAACGGGATAAAGCTTTGCCAACAATTACAAAAATTGCCTACATTAAAAGTGTGTATGCTTAATCTCAATAGCTGTGGACAGAGATATTTCCAGCCACCATTGCATAAAAGTTGTCAACAACTGTAAAACCTCTTTTTTCTAATCAAATGCTGTTTATTGTCACAGTTTAAAATTTGGTTATATTTTTTTCCGATTTTAAATTCATCATAGCGATGTTAGTATATATTTGAGATCTGGGAACAGATTTTAATTGTTGGCAAGACTACAAAAATGTTGTTATGTGAAGTTATTGTTATGCTAGGGTCCATGTTGGATTCAGTTTGAAGCATGTGTTCGACAAATTTTTATCATACAGAAAATTATATTAAATTGATAAAAATTGTCCTCTTGAAGACCAAATATCACTTGTCTTTTAACTATTTAACTAAAAGGGTGATTGAAGAAACTGCTTAAATTTGTCTGTAAAAGCTCTCCAGTAATGAATGAAAAAAAAAAACATTTCCCAAGCTTCATATTTACATAATCAAATGCCCCTTCTGGCCATGTTATTGACTTATAGTTTCCATTGATGTCAGTTAAGGTGGGGGTATTGACTGTGGGTTATGGGGGAAGTGGAGATTTTTGCAAAATATGAAGATGAGGTCATTTTGTTTGCCTTTGAGAAAGTTTTTCCAAAGCCTTCAACAGCTTAAATATACAGGAAAAATTTAGATGCTGACACCAGAAATTATGCCTTTTATCTATCATAATATTGTCTTTGCATGCTACTTATAATTTTGCCATAAAGTATTTGCCCAATGCTTTTACATTACCTATCTGATCCCCATGTTCCTGTATGAGGAGGCTGCCATATTTGTGCAGAAGGAGTTCGTTAGTATTAGAAACTGTAACTAACAGGCTGAGATGGGACAGTCAGGTTGGCAAAACAGTCAGCAAGTGTATTTTTTTGTCTTAATATTGGAGTGTAGGCAACCTTCTCATGTCATTTTGCCTGGCAATGTTCTTTCAGAAAGAGCCAGCACTTTAGGATGGAACTGCTTTCTGGCAGGCTGTTGTTTCTCCTATTCAACGTAACAGAATGTGTTACAGTGGGACCTGGATTTTACTATTGATTATTGTTCTTAGATCTACCAGGCAGCTGTTATCTTGTGTTAGGGAGCTGCTATCTGGTTACCTTCCCATTGTTTTATTGTTAGGCTTATGGGGAGGGGGTGATAGCAACTTGCAGTAAAGAGTGACTGAAGTTTATCAGAACAGCTGGAAAACTGACAGTAAGTCCAGCCCCATTTCAGATTTCAAATAAAAAATATGTTTGCTCTTTTGAGAAATGGATTTCAGTGCAGAATTCTGCGGGAGCAGCACTGATAACGGACGCATTTAAAAAAAAAAAAAAAAAAATTCCCATGGCAGTATCCCTTTTTCTGTAATATTTGATTTACCACAAAAAAGTGCCCACTTTCTATTCATTTGTGAATTTTTATCAATAGGTGACTGTCCCATTTTATTAACACTCTTCTAAAAATCCCATAGGAATGAATAGAAAGTGGGTGATTTTTTTCCTGCGTTAAATTCTAATCTCAAATTTTGATATATCTGCCTCTAAAAGTCTAATCTCAAAAACTATTGAACTGTTATTATCTTTAAGGGTTTTTATTTTAAATTGTTATTGATACAATATATATCAATATATATCAATATATAATAATTATATTAAGATATTAAATATGTAATTGTTTTAGGGTACACAGGAAATTATCATTTTGATCAAAAGTCTGCCTCCTGTCAACTACAACCTTTTGAAGTACATCTGTAGGTAAGCGACTATATACCCTTTTTGGCTACCCAGTAGGACAGCCCCACTATGACAAAATCTGTGACGCTATCTTCCAACAATCCCTACCGGGTGGGAGGTGGCGGGCCACTAGCTGTGCAGTGTAGTCACAAGGTACTGTAAGTAGAGGTTCCTGCACTTACTCTGTCTCTATTTAAAAGCTAAGCCCTTCCCCTTTTACCCTACTTTGGCTGGGCAGAGGAAAATGTTGGCTGCTCTGGTTCTGGTCTGAGAGTGGGCAGGGACCAGGCAAGTAGTAGGCGAGGTGGTGCAGATGGGTGGGCAGCTTTTGAAGTGGTGCGCCGGGCCAGCCGAAGATTTTTTGCAGAGGGGCCAGGCCACTGTAGTGAAGCCACTGCATCTACCCTCATAATTTAAATCTATCCCTTTAGTTGCATGTCTCTGCACTCTCTCCAGCTCATTTATATTCTTCTTTAGGACTGGAGCCCAAAACTGCATTGCTACTCAAGGGCAAATTCACTAAGCGGCAAAAAAGCGTTAGCATTGCCTTCGTTAACGTTCGCTGCACTTCGCCAGGCGAAATTTCGCCAGCACTACGCAAATACACTAAAGTTACACTCAGGTCGGCGAACGGTAGCATAGTTGCGCTAGTGTTACTTCAACAGGCAAAGCACATTTACACTAGCGATGCCTAATTTGCATACAGCGCAAATTTCAAAGTGTAATAGAAGTATATGTTACAGCCACTACATTACATTACACAAGCCCAGTTGCTATTGCCCTAAACATATTCCCTCTGTATAGTTGAGTTTCCATATGTTAGGAAAGGTAGGGGGGAAGGAGGGTAACCCCCCCAAAAAAATTTCAGACTATCACCCTACAAATGGTAAAACACGCCAGTGTGTTTTGGGACTTAGGTCTGACCTGGCGAAGTAACGTCTAGCGTAAGTGGTAACGTTCAGTAAAATGGTCATCTTAGTGAATCTGCGTAATCACAATCCTTCTTCAGTGCGCAACTTCGCCTGGCGTTAGGGTGCGAAGTTGCGCTAGTCTATCTACGGTACTTTGCTAGCAAAAATTCACCAGAGTCAGTGTTAGTGAATTTGCGAAGTTACGAATTGATGTCACGCTGGCGAATAGACGATTAGCGCTTTAGTGAATTTGCCCCAAGGTGAGGCTTTACAAGAGACCTATTACAAGGGACCTAACTCAGCTTTATGCCTTAAGTTAATATCCTTTTTTATGCAAGACAGTACTTTATTTGCTTTATTAGCTGCAAAAACTACAAAACTCACCAGATCCTTTTTAATTAAGGATACACCGAACACACTTCCATTTCACGTATAACTAATATTATTTCCACATTCGGTTTTTGCCTAATTTATTTATCAATCTTGAACCTCATTTTACAGTTTGCTATCCAGTTTTCTAATTTAGTTAAATCATTTTGCAAATCGGCAGCATCGAAGTTATAGTTATGCACAATTTAGTATCATCAGCAATAATAGAAACAGTATTTAAAATGCCCTCTTCAAGATTATTAAAGGGGTTGTTCACCTTTGAGTTAACTTTCAGTATGATATAGAGAGTGAGATTCTGAGACAATTTGCAATTGGTTTTAATTTTTTATTGTTTGTGGTTTTTGAGTTATTTAGCTTTTTATTCAGCAGCTCTCTATTTTGCAGTGTCAGCAATTTGGTTTCTAGGGTACAAATTACCCTAGCAACCCTACATTGATTTGAATAAGAGACTGGAATATGAAAAGGAGATGGACTGAGTAGAATGATAAGTAATAAAAAGCGGCAATAACAATACATTTGTAGCCTTACAGAACATTTGTTTTTAGATGGTGTCAGTGACCCCCATTTGCAAGCTGCAAAGAAAGAGAAGAAAATTGCAAATCATTAAAAAAACTATGAAAAATAAATAATGAAGACCAATTGAAAAGTTTCTTAGAATTGGCCCTTCTACAATATACTAAAAGTTAACATGAAGGTGAACCACCCCTTTAATAAACAAGTTAAAAGCAAAGGACCAAGTACAGGCTCCTGCGGTACTCTGCTAACAACACTAGTCCAATTAGAAAATGTTCCATTTCCCACCATTCTTTGTAATCCTTCTTTCAGACTCTTCTCTGTCCAAGTACAAATACTATGTTCCAGGCCAATATTTCTTAATTTAACCATTAACCTTCTGGTACTGTATGTACTTTTCTACCATTGAAGTCAGAATAACCAACCTATAGTTTTGAGGCTGGGAACAGGATCCTTTTTTGAATCGTTGCACCAGACCTCAGTATATCTTGAAAAAAATATTTTGATTGCCAAAGAGGTTTGGCAATCATAGAGCTAAACTTTTTTAGTAACCTGGGATGAATACCATCTGGATCCAGACCTCTGTTTACCTTCACATGTTCTAGTCTCTTTTGAATTTCCTTTTGTGTAAAACATGCATCATAAGTTGCATTACTACAATTGGGGTATTTGTGCAGACAGAAGAAAAAAAGTTCATAATGTCTGCTTTTTCCCTTTTCTCATCAATCAACAGACCCTGGCTGCTTTGCGATGACAGTCCTTGTTTACAAGGGGAATATACTAACATGTATTTATTAAACAGCATTTTAAAAACATCCAATAGTTAATATGTTGCAGAGATGCCGTTATACTGGCAAAGTTTGCATGTATAAAATTAAGTACTCCCTTATAGAGTTGCCTCTGCAACATAATCTCAAAGGAGATCATGTTATGATCACTGTTGATTGTTGTGATTTATCATGGAAAGCCACAAGAAAAAACGCTAATAACTTTCCGTATCTATTTCCCAGTTTATTAAAAATTTTATTTTTTGTCTTGTTGAAAATTAATGGAACAATGTGATATTTGCTTAGTTACATTGTTACGTAGTTAAATTGGGTTGAAAAAAGTCAACGTCGATCAAGTTCAACCTCTCCAAATGAAACCCAGCAGCCATACACACTCCTCCATATCCTCACACAAAGTATATGTACAAATATTTATACTAACTATAGAATTTAGTATTGCAAAACCCTTGGATCGAAATTGATTTAAAAAAAAAAATATTCTGGTGAATATGCTGTTTTTGTTTAAATTCGAATTTTTCGAATTGAAGTAACATCGTATTCAATCATATTTGATTGAAAGTTTTTTGGGTTTTTTTTAAGTACACCAATTGACTCTAAATACATTCTAGGAGTTCCCCCATAGGCTAAAACAGTAATTTGGCAGGTATTAGATGGCAAATGATCGAAGTACATGATACATTTTGAAATTCGAATTATCACATTTTTTGCAGATTCAAATCAAATTATTTCCTAGTGGAAGTACACAAAAATAGCTTGAAATTCAATTTTTTTTTACTTAGAATTTTCAATTCGACCCCTGATAAATCTACCTCTAAATCTTCCATCCCACTAACCAATTTGGTGCAACTTTAATCTTCCATCCCTTTAACCAGTCTGGTTGCACGTCTCTGCACTCTCTCCAGCTCATTTATATCTCTCTTATGGACTGGAGCCCAAAACTTTACTGCATACTCTAGGTGAGGCCTTACCAGTGACATATAAAGAGGCATAATTATGTTTTCATCCCTGAGTTTATGCCAGACAGAACTTTATTTGCTTTAGTGGCCATAGAATGACACTGCCTAGACAACTTTCTATCTACAAAAAACCCTAGATTCTTCATTAAATATCATGTCAACCCAAAAAATTACTTTTTGCCTAATAAAAGAAAACACAATCATAAGCAACTTTCCAATATTAATGTATTACACATTGTTGGTGCTTTAAAAGTTATTTGTAAATGTATTTGCCATTGAAAGCAGTATTTGCATAATTCTTGGTTGTTACATTTTAAACAATGTTGCAAAAGCCAGTCTCCTCCAGCAAGACAGGTCTGTTAATCAGTTGACTTATGTTACATTGTTTCAAAAGCCAGAGCCACCAGTAAAGAGAATAGAAAGGGTCAGACCAACACTGTTTTCAATAGCAATACATGTACAAATAACTCAATAATAACCCATAGAAAATGTCTAATGAATGTATATTTCAAAGTTGCTTAGAATTATGTTTTCTTTTATTAGGCAAAATATTTTTGGGGTTGACATGAACTTTAAGGAAACACCCAACACACTGCCATTTAGTGTATAACTTGCATTTATATCATTTTTGCGAAAGTGCATAACTTTGCATTTATCAACGTTGAACCTCATTTTCCAGTTTGCTGCCCATTTTCCCAACTTAGTCAAATCACTCTGCAAAGTGTCAGCATCCTGCATGGAACCTATAGTTCTGCACAATTTAGTATCATTTGCAAAAATAGAAACTGTATTTTCAATGCCCTCTTTCTTACCTACCTCAACACCAACATTTCTATTGAACTAAAAAGGTTTTGCTTTGCAATAACGTTCCTTGCAAGGGAAATATACCAACATGTATATTTATTAAAGGAGAAGGAAAGGCTGGTGCCAAACGTTAGGCACCCCCAAGTGATTATAGCGACGTACCTCAAACCCAGGACCAGTGCAGCTATCAGGAAAAATCTGCACCGGTCCCGGGTTATAGAAGCGAGCACCACTCAGAGATCTTACTTCCATCTTCACACAGCTGTGCATGCGCATTATAACAAAAAGCTGAACTTTAACTTTAAAATTGGCTTTTTCATTCAAATGCACATGCGTCAGTCCGGGGACGTGAAGACTGAAGTGCTGATCTCTACATGGTGCTCGCTTCTATAACCGGGGGCCGGTGCAGATTTCACCAGCCCTGGGTTTGAGGTACGTAGGGGTGCCTAACGTTTGGCACCCCCAAGTGTATTCAGACTTTCCTTCTCCTTTAAGCAGCATTTTAAAGCCTTTCCATTTTTGTTCCGTGTTTAACCCCGTGAAAAGCATTTCCCACTTAATATGTTTCAGAGACTGTCAAAGTTTGCACGTCTAAAATTTAGTATTTTAGTTACTCCCTTATAGAATTGCCTCTGCAACAGAATATCAAAGGAGACCATGTTATGATCACAATTCTCACCCACTCAGATGCTAGATCCTAGTAGGTTCTTGAACGAGCTGAAATAAAAAGTTGTCATTCAGCATATTTACAAACCTACTAGCTTGTGTGCAACTTTTCTTTTGTGAATGAACAAGACCATGGATATTATTTTGCATGCTTTTCTTAAATAAGATTGAGGAAAAATATATGAGCATGAAAAAGAAACATCCCTAAATTTAGCAATTTATTTTGCAATTATGTTTTTTTCCCCTTGACCTTAAAAATTTGTAAATCTGTGCTCAACTGGAAATGCATGGTCTTATATCTTAAGGAATGTAAGCAGCCAAAAATGGCAATTGGTGTAAAACTTTCTTGCCTGTACAGATGAAGCCATACAACTATGTCAGCATTTAATAGTATTGCCCCCTAATAAGAGCAATTTTCCAAAAGGCCCTTGCAGAATAGAACATGTGGTAAATGGTAAAAAATTTTACTTGCTTATTTTCTCCTCGATTCCCATTCTTTCACACTTACAGTTTCCTGGATGAAGTTCAGTCTCACTCAGACACCAATAAGATGAGTGTGCAGAATCTAGCCACTGTTTTTGCTCCTAATATCTTAAGATCAAAACTACAGGACCCAATAGCTCTCATTGAAGGTGGGTGTTATCAAGGTAATGTCAGTACACTGATATTTTAAAAGGTATAGCTGCTAGTATGTGAATGCATTTTCACCATAAACTTCTTTCATACTGTCCATTGAGAGAATCTGCATTGTTTGATTCCACTATTTGAGCGGAGTATGCTGATTGTAGGTAAATTTGTACTGCAGAAGACAGCAATAAGAGTTGCAGTAGCTATTGCACACAAAACAATGCTTATTTAATCTAAAATTAAATATCATCCTTTACACAGGAGCTTCTTTAATTCAGCATCTCATGACTATTCTGATCCGTGAGAACCAGAGGATTTTTCAAGCAGTTTCATCTGACTCTCCTGCTCGTGTTTCTGTACAACAGTTTGACACTACAAAATGTATTCAAGACGCAAGTACAGCTAAGTTTCAGTCCTTGGAGCCAATTCTTCATGGGAACCATGAACAAACACGGGCAAAAAGTCAGATATTTGCCAACTGGAAGGCATCATTCATGTTATCCAGTAGTAAATCAGTTTTCTCAAGCTGTGATCCTTCCAACCTACCACCAAGTGGATCCTGGCTGCAAAATGGTTTTTCTTCCCTCCGTAGCCAAAAAGAAAAGGTGCTATGCTAATAAGTTGCCTGCAGAGATCTAACTACTGCTGAAAATATATATTTGAATATGTTTTTATTTTCATTTGTAACATAGTTAAATAGAAGATGAGCTTAAAAAATAAGTGCAAAATTCAACCTTCAGTCTAAATGAAAACCACTAGTTAATCCAGCGGAAGGCTAAAAATCTCTCTCCAATTTGCTTAAGGGCTCTTCCAGACGAGGAGATTGCAGGGAGATTTGTTGCCTGCAACAAATCGCCGCGTGTTTGGGGCAACAAATCTCCCTGAATCTCTTCCCCCAGTCTTGCGCCCGCTAAAGTGTAAAGTCGCCTGCGCCTATTCACATGCGGCGTGGCGCTTTTGAAAATTGCTCGAAAATGTATCTGAATTAGGGGAGGGTAATTTTTCATAGACGCTATTATAAGCAAATTATTCATATTTTTAGAAATCCATATTGGTGGCAAACAATCCTGTTGGATTTATAGGGAGGCACATTTATAAAAGGTAGAATTTCGAATTCATCCCATAAATTTTAGATTCGACCAATCCAAATTTATTAATAAACTCAAAACAAATTTGAATCAAATTCTATTTAAAAAACACAATTCGAGTTTATTCTCTCCGAAAAAAAAAACTTGACTGTCAGAAAGGCTGCAAACAACTCCAGATTCATCCCTGGACTTCTCCCATTGACTTAAACAGAGAATAGTTGAACATGAGTTCTTAAAGGGCCAGAGTATGATAAATCTTAAAAATCAAATAACATTTTTTTTAAAAACTCCAATCTAATTTGAATAACTCCATAGTTGAATTTGACAGTTTTGACCTTAAAAAAAATTTGAATTTGAATTTTCAGTTTGACCCTTGATAAATCCGCCATATAATGTTTAAATGATTTTTAGCAGAGAAAGCATGAATATGCAAATGTTTATTTCTGTAGACATTTTTGGTATACTATTAGAGGATTAATATTATGCTGGCTCAAACAAGTGATGAGCTAAAGAACTAAGGTGGGTCACAACAAATGCAAGGGGTGATTTGGAATCATAACCCAATATATATTATAAAAGGTTCAAAGTTTGCCTCGGTGCAATAGCAACCAATAAGAAGCATTTAAACAGGTGACCAGTAAATGTTAGCTGTTGATTGGTTGTTATACATAGAAGATTAGGCCTGTGGAACACTATTTTAATCAACATAAGTTACAGGTATGGGACCGGGTTTTCCGGATAATGGATCCATAATTTGGATCTTCATACCTTAAGTCTACTAAAAAATGATTTAAACGTTACTTAAACCCAATAGTATTGTTTTGTCAATAAGGATTAATTACTTTATATCATAGTTAGGATCCAATACAAGATATTGTTTCCCATTACAGAGATAATTCCGGATAATGGATCCCATACCTGTATAACTGGTTCTGTTCTAAAAAATATGAGCAAATCTCTGAAAATTGTAAGTTCAGCCCTATGACAGGACAGTGGCAGTCATAAGGCAGTCAAATATTATGCTTGCTATAAATAGCATATGCTATAACTTTAAACCTAATTAGAGACATTTCTTACCTTTTTGAAGAAATTAGACTATTTCATTATTCAGGTCAGTGCTATGCGGTCAGCAAGCATTAAAAAAAGTTCTCATTTAAAAATAAATTGTTATATATATTATTTAATTAGCTCATAGAGTGGTTACAATGAATTTCAAGGTTGTTTTCATAATACATGTAATGTATTTTTCTGTAAATTGTGTCTTTCTGTGTACCAAACTGAACCATAATTTTTGGGAGTCCAGATAATTATACATAGTGGCTTATGTTATTAATTACAATCCAAGTTTAATTCAGAGAAGATTTTAAACCTCAAAATTAAAACAGGCCACTCAATAAACAAGTATTAAACATTTTTTTAAAAGTCTTGTATTAGGGCAGTTGTGGTGTGCATTTGTAATTTTGCTTAATTTTTATTTTAGCTACATTAATTAAGGTAACACATGCAAAATAATGAAGATATGTATATATTCTAAACATAAGTTTATGTCTGCTTGTCCCAGGATTCTATCAAAGCACAACGATTGTCATCATATGATAATGTACCACCATGCCTGCCATCCCTACCTAGTAGTAACTGGTCTTCATTCAGCAATGTCTCCTTGAATGACTCTTTGGCCAGCTGCCAAGCTTGTGATGGGAGCCAGGTGTCTCAAGGTTCAGGATCTGCATGGCACTTATCCCTGTCAGAGAGTGAAAGAGGTACCTTACCACTGGCCAGCAGCATAGAGAGGCTTGAGCTGTGTGTGAGCAGCAGTGGCCACAGTGATACATTGACCTCAGATTCTGGTGAGGTATGGAATACATGTCAAAGGATGGTGACAGAGTTGAAAGAGCAGCTAGCCAAGCAGCAGATTGAGTATGAGAACAAAATGACAAGGTTAGACAACCTTTCTTTCCTATAAAGCATTCCATCTGAAAAAGTTAAGCATATGCATTGTGAATTTGTTGTTTCTGTTTCTTCTTTTTCTGTCATATTATTTTTTTCCAACATGGTAAAATGAAATATCGAACCTAATGTTTGTGTTACAATTGATGGACAGTGTAGCAAAGATGTAGATGATTGATACATGCTTTCAAGAATAATGAGAGTGCATTAGATCATGGTTAATAACTGCTTAATATATCTCCAGGAATTTAAATGGATTCTGACATGATTTTATGGTGTAGTTTTTATTTCTAAATTATACTGTTTACAGTGCGAATAATTCTCTCGATCATTCAAATGTTATTCCTGAGCCAACAAGTGTATTTTTTTAGCTGTAATATTAGTGTGTAGACAGCCATCCCAAATTCTTTTTTGTGATCCTGTGCTTTCAGAAAAAGCCAGCACTTTATGATGGATCTGCTTTCAGATAAGCTATTATTTTTCCGACTCGATGTAACTGAATGAGTCTCAGTGGGACTTGGATTTTTATGTGTCAGGGAGCTGTTATTTTGTTACACTCCCATTGACTGGGGGAACATGGTAAACTATCAACATGGCTATCTCCATGTCAGATTTCAAAATTAAATATAAAAAAATCACGTGAAAGGGTGGGTGTAATAAAAGAAGAACATGGAATAAAAATGGACAGGAGAGAAAATGGATGGATGAGCTTAAAAGAAATAATTGGGAAAGAGAATTTGCATGAAGGACAGAATGTGGTAACATATATCACCCTGGATTTTGTTCTGTTTTGTTTTTATTTTCCTTTGTCCTTTTCTACTTGATTCACTTTGACATTCCTTGTATAAGATTTGTATTTAAAACTCAACGTATGTTAAAAAATTGACAAAAACCCAATAAAATATGTTACAAAAAACCCAATATCAGGAGAATAAGAAGAGTAAAAGGCACAGCAGGGGAAAAGTGATCACTAAACAGTTTCTGGGTTTGCAAAAGCCTTATTAAATCTGCGCAAAGCCAGTACATTAGTTTGAAAATACTTATCCTTAGCCTAAGTGGCAAAGCACAGTTTTGCTTCTCCTGACATCTCTCTTAGCATATTAAGATCTTAAATATTAAGTAATATAAAATATTTATAGACCACTGCTTAAAATAATCTGACGATACAAGCAATGTGGGTGTAGAATATGCATAATATCTGAATTTCCCATAAATCATCAGTTTCTCTTTTTCACCAATTAATTAGATTATCCAACGTGGACAATATATAAATAGCAAAATGCATACCCGCAGATTTAATGTTTGCAAATTTACAAAAATGATAATGTAATACAGATCCAAACAGAGATCTAAGGCACACAATCACAAAAAAGTCACTTAAAATTCTTTAATAGCTGAAAATAAAATTGAGACTAACTACAACTTCAACTTGCAAGGCACTAAATGAATTATGAAGTATGTATACTGTAGTAATGTGTTTGTGCTTACAATCTTGCCATTGCAGTTTAATTAAAGTAAATATAGGACAAACCCTTTTTTAAAATTGGCTATTCAACTGAAATGTTGTGTACTGCAATTTTTATTCAAAATATGAATTTGTTAAACATAAAATAATATCTTTCCTCCTTAGTTTGGAAAGATCAAGAGCTGAAGTGCTTGGCCAAGTCAGAAGCCTTCAAGACAAACTGGAGCAGGAGAAGAATCGCTGCACTTTGCTTGAAATCAAACTGAGAAACTCAGAAAGGGGGCGTGAGGATGCAGAATTCAGGAACACTGTCTTGCAGAAGGAGATGGAAGAATTCTTTCAGACTCTGGGAAACCTATCTCAGCCTAGGACCTCAAAGCATCCAAATCAAGATTACATATAAAAGGCGATAAAGTTAAGAACCTTGATATACAAATGATATTTTTGCCAAGAATTTCAGAACTCCACATGAGTTAAGTCTAAAAAATATGCATTAAGACCAAATCTCAGGGAGCCTATGAAAACAAAGGAAACGAGATTTAAAATCATGTGTAAACCACGTGCAAAGAACAAATAGCACCTTCTTAAGAAAACGCCTAACTCATTTCTTGGATTGAAAATAATTGAACCACTCTGCATTTTGCACAATTCCCTTAAGTGCCACGAGTCCCCAAAATATAAGGGAAAGCCATTCTAAAACTGTATCTAGTATTATCTGTTATACTAATTATGCATGTCAAATATTCATGGTGACAATGTACGTAAAGTGAAAGATATAAGAGAAACCACGTATCTGAAGTATTAAAAACACTGATGGGAGAATACTTCTGAGTATTTTCTTTTAGGAAAGTTTTGGAGTCAGATATGTAATTTTTGGTGATTGCCAACTCCCATGTTGTAATGTTACATAGCTTAGCACAATCTTGGAAACCATTTGTGGTTCATGTAGCAGGCCACTTTGAGCCTTTGGAACATTACATATCTACCAGTGGGCTTTCAGAAATGGGAAACAATATTTGACATCATGTTTTCAGTGTGGGGGAACTACAACCATAGGTAGTTTGGAAGCAGACTTACTGGTTGATACATAGGAATGAGGTGGATGTAAAAATAAACCATCCATTTTGATCTAGATTAGAACATAAACAAAGACCCATAAAGGCCCATAAATTGTTTAATAATTTTGAATCAGACTAGCCATTAGATAGCACTGAGGGTAATAAATACAGTTCAAGAGTTACTGAGAACAAACCAAGGAATTTGTTCCTAAAACTGAGTATTAGAGATTGTATAGGAATAATATTGAATTATTTTACATTTGAATGTTTCAGATTGTGCAAGTACTCTTGAAGTTTCAGGATTTTTTTAATGATTTTCGTAGTGTTGTGAAATGCAGAAGGCTTTGGAGAAACATGATAAAGAGACAGGAGCAACTGGGAGAGTTAAATGAAGGAAAGGTGTGATGGTTAAGTTTTAATATTTAATAAAAGCTTCAAGTGGAGATAGTGTGAAAAGAAGTTTGTGTGTAGGTGAGTGGATGAGGCAAGGAAGAGTGCAATGGAGGGGTCGGAAGTATATGAATTACACTGAGATGTTCGGAGCTGAAATGGAATAATGAAGAGCTAATACAAAGCAACACAAATTTTAGTAGAATTTTTAGTAGCTGATTCTTTTAGGTTAATGGATCAAGGTAAAGTAAAGGCTTAGGAGCCACTGTGGTCTGTTTTCATGAAAACTGTTCACCTCATGGTACAGTACCTAGCTCTCTTTTTGCAGGTAGACATACATTTTTTCCAAATTGTCAGACCAGTCTTACTTAGGAATCTAAAATGGCAGTTTACTACCACACTGAAATAGTCCCAGACCCAAGATTCTATGGTAAAAGAGGGATCCAGTAATACACAGTTTTATTGATGATTCCAGATGTTAAGGGCTGGATGATGACTTTAATAAATATGTAATATGTTTGTGATAAAGCACCCCTGCCCTGTGGTACAATTGTATACATTTGTGTCAATTCTGAAAATGTATTACTACATTGTTACTCAGATAGTGTAAGTCGCAGAGACAAAACACCATGTGTAACAAGACTTACACATTTCATTTTCGGTATTTATTTGTCTATGAAAATTGACATTACAGAACCAATATCATAGATTCTGAAAATGAATGTGTTTGATAAAACGTATTACCATTTGCAGAGAACCTCACTTTTCCTGTGAAAGGGAAAGATAGGCCTTAAATATTCTGCATTAAGATCTCTGTGTTACTGTGTATATTATTTGAGCTGTGGTGATTCTGAAATGCAGAAGACCAGTAAAGAAATGTTATAAAACAAAGGCATGCATACAAAAAGTCTAAGTATAATTAGGACATGTCCTGATTTGGCCTCTAGCTGAGAAAGAGCATTACTTTGATGTAAACAGAGTTTTGGCTTCTTTTGGCAGCATGTGGATTGCCTTTATGTGTTAGCTTGGATGCCCCTCACATAAATTACATATTCTTTCTAAACCAGTTTTAATTAATTCTGTATTTTTATGCTACAATTACTAGTTGCCCTCACTGCTAAATGTTTAAAATTTTTTGTTTAGCTAAAGAATCAGAAACGGCTCAAAAATGCAGTATGCAAAAAGTTTCTTGCAGCTGAACTTCCCTTTCAGTCCAAAGGTGACAAGATGTCCAAAATGATTTGTGATTATTGGAATCTTTTTGTTTTTCTTCAGAAATGCAGATGAATAGGCCATATTTTCAATATTAAAGTTTGAATATGAAAAGCTGATTCATTGTGGTCAGTAATTTCTTCTCCTGTATAATTATAAAAATAGTTTTGTACACTGAATGCACTTTGAAAATTAGGGCTTACGATATTGTGTTAATTCGTTCAACTTTTCATTAAATGAGTCAAGCACAGCTGGCAATATTCCAGTTAATTGCAGTACCTTATTGTAGTAAACTTGAGATAGTATGAAATATTGACTCAATTAAAAACATTTTAGACTTTTTTTTATACCGGTATGTGTTATCTGGAAACCCATTATGCAGAAATTCAAAAATTTTAAAATTGATTTACCTTTTCTCTGTAATAGTAAAAGAGAAACTGTACTTGACCCTAAGAAATAATAAATACTTATTGATACAAAACAACCCAATTGGGTTTATTTAATGTTTAAATATTTCAGTAGATTATGGTGTGGTAATCCAATTTACAGAAAAAAACCTTTTTACAGAAAACCTCAGGTCTTGATCATTCTGGATATCAGGACCCATACCTGTATCTACATATTGAATATTGATCCTTTTTCCGATTTTACTTATTACAAGTGTTCTACAGTATGAAAGCAAAGAAGCAGTTGGGCAGTCTATAATTTCCGCTACTGAATAGTAATGCTTGTAATTCATATTATACTCATTAAAGGTGACGATACAGCAAGTAACAAAAAGATATGCAGGTGTCACAGCTGCACCATGGAATGATGGGTATTTTGGCATAAGGGATAAGCTTTCAGATCATTATCCCATGTGTAGGTGAGGGTTGGGTATACCGAGGAGGTGAAATTACTGAAGGTAATAACTAAAGGTGATGGTAGCATGTTTAGATGTGACCAGGTGATGACGCCCAGAAAATAAATGGGCCAAGGTCCGTGACCGTCTAATCACACCACTTAGAGCACTGATGCTGCATACTGTAATTCACACAGATAAAAAACAGAATTAAGGTAGATGTATTTATTTATCTATCTACGTACTGTACTGTGGAAAATATTCCCCATAAAGAAGTTTTTCTAACACCAATTTCTTCTTAATCCACCCCACTTTTTTCTACTTTATGACTTAACTGGGAACTCCAGATTCCAAACCAAAACTTGATAAAGAAGCCCACATAATACAGAAACCCCTAATATACCAATCACAGTTATCAGTTTCTTCAAAAAAATATGAATACATGAAATTTTTCTATGCTGAAATCCAGCAGTGAAGAAGGGACTAAAATACTGATGTTACAAATTGTAACAATTCTCCACAGTTTACAGACAGCATGCAGGAATTACATAACCCACAATGCATTGCACTGTGATGTTCCATTCTGTATTGAAATCACGTGTGCAGGGAATAGTGGGATTTGGAGGATGGACAGATTGTTGCTGATACAAAACAGTAGTCAGTCAGCTCAGCAAAGTACTCAGAAAGATCAGCAGGGTAGAGTCCTTCAGCTGGTCAGGTACCCACGGTCTACCCGCAAGAGTCTGCAGTACCCTGCGGGTTGCGGTTACAATTTCCCGGTGTGGGTATAGATGTGGGTCAGCGGTTTTGCGGGTCTTCTCAATATCGATTTTTACTCATTTTTCTGACCACGCCTACTTCCGATGGTGTCACTTTCGGTTACAATGACAGCACTTCCTGATTCTTGATTGCCAGCATGACAGCACTTCCTGATTCTAGATTGGCAGCATGACAGCATTTCCTGATTCTTGATGGTCAGCAGGTCCGGGTTACGGATAAGGTACTTGCGGGTCGGGTAGCGGGTCCAGGCGGGTAGGAATGTGGGTCCGGGTTGCGGATTGCAGGTTGCGGGTACGGGTCGCAAAAAATGGACCTGCACAGGACTCTAGAGCTTAGGCTTAGAGAACTGTTCGAAACCAATAAAAGTCATGAAAAGTCTGCATATTTTTTAATTGATGTATATTGCAAAGTTGCTTTGTTTACTTTTTAAAAATGCTTAAGTTATCTTTGTGTGTTCCCCTTAAAGGCCCCCACAGATGGGCCGATAAATGCTGCCGACTGATGGCAGCTTATTGGCCTGTGTGTGGGACCATCCAACGGGCTTCCCCGATCTATATCATCTCAATTAGGCAGGTGAGGTCATCTGTTCAGTGATGCGGTCCCACAATCCGATTGCCTGTATTGGGTGCATTATGATCCGATCAGTGGGCCCTAGGGTCCACGATCGGATCAGCCAGATATCGCCCACCCGATATCACCAAACGAGCGGTATCTCTATGTCCATGGCCACCTAAAGTAACTCTTCCCCAAAAATGTCAGTTGGTTTAGAGAATATGTTAATATATTTATTTATATATGACTGTGATTTAAACCTGAACATAACATAATCTTAGTAGAAAAAATTGCTTACTCAACATTATGGGGCAGATTTACTAAGGGTCCAATTTCAATGAAAACCGTCGAAATTGGACCATCAAAGGGCAGTTTTCAATCGAATAAAAATCGTTCTAATGCATCGTTCCATTTCAACGATTAAAATGATTTTGGGGGGAAAAAAAATCGATTTTCCAATACTTTGAAAAAAACACTGTAAAAGTTCCAGGAGGTCCCCCATAGTCTAAAATGGCAATTCAGCAGGTGGCAATGTGTTGAATTAGAAGTTTTTTAAAGAGACAGTACTTTGAATTTTTTCAATTTGAATAAAATTTTGGGCTATTCGAAGTAGCCAAACATTATATCGAAATTTAAATTTTTTTAAATTTGAATTTAATTTGAATATTCACTTCGACCCTTGGTAAATCTACCCCTATATATCCCTACAAAAATATTGTTCCCTCCTCTGACACACAGCACATACCTCCCCAATGCTTATACCTTCCTATTTCTGTTTTGATTGCTGTTACTCTTCTGTGAAATCGGTCTGCCTCATATTGTCATTTTCCTTATTTTCTTATTACATGAGCGTTCCAAATACAGATTGTCTGCAGATTTGTCTTCAGTTCTGGCTTGCTTAGTTGCTTGTTATACATGCTGATTACTGCTTAAGATAACTTACCAGGTTTACTGACCACCTATTGCTCTGATGAGCACTGGTTACATGTTGAAATTAGTTTCCAACATTATACAGAGTCAAAGGATTCATTTAGTGCTATCCTGTCTCAGGCATCCCTGTTTTTCTGAAGCAGCACAATTTATTCTGTGATTGCAGAGTAAGCAGATCTAATTATTTGTTGCATGAAGACTGGAGGAGATCTAATATTTTTCAGGTATGGCAAATGCAATATACATTGTTGCTGCTATGAAGACTGGAGGAGATCTAATATTTTTCAGGTATCGCAAATGCAATATACATTGTTGCTGCTATTATGAAATTAGCATTTCAGCTCACCATTATTACTATATATATATGACATTGGTTGTTTAGCATAGTTTTCTGTGCACATTGGATGTTCATGCAGTGTATAACTGCACTAGCTTTTTACTGGCACTTTCAGTTCGGCTTACATAGCCGAAACTTTATCTGACCTTCCAAAAGTAAATATAAATGTACAGACTTGCCAGACACAGATATAAAGGAAACCATTTAGCCTGTCTGTGTAATTTCTGGGATTAGTTTCTCGTCCCCCTTAGGCTTGCAGTAAAATGCAACTCCTCACACACCTTGTTCCATTGTGAGTTAATAGACAATATTTGCACCAACTAGTACAGAAACCAGAGTGAATTAACAAAAAAAAAATTAAAGTAATGAAAATCTAATGTACAGTTGGTCTGCACTGGTACAACTGGTGTGTTTGCTTCAAAAACTTTACAATAGTTTACATAAACCAGCAGCTGTGTATCCTTGGGGAGAGCCATTCAAAGATGAAAAAAGTAAAAAGGCACAGGATACACAGCATAAGATCTGTAGCATACAATGGGATTCTTCAGAATGTATCTGTTATCTACTGTGTATCCTTGCTTGGATGGCTGCCCCATGGCTACATAGCATATCAACTATAGTAGTCTTTCTAAAGCAAACACACCAGTTTTACCAGAGCAGATCAACAGTACATTATATTGTCATTCTTTAAAACACTTTCATTTTTTTATGTTATTGTTCCGTTAAAGTTTGAGCATCCATCACTTCACAATGCAACTGAGGAATGTATTGCATTACACTGAGAATAAAGGCATGGTTCCTACAAGCAAAAGACTATTATGGCTTCCTTTCAAATTGTGGACTGGGTATGTCTGTGTCAAAGATTTCCTGAGGTCAAGCATTATGCTGAGTGATTGGCAAATAGCTAATATGAAGCTATCATTAGGAACCACCATATAGCCCTTTACTTACGGTAACACTTATCTTTATTTTAGGTAATTAATTCTGCAGTTCTAAGAGGCATCGGATCAAGCCCTTTACTGCTATTGAGTAGTACCACTTGCTACATAGTTTTACTGGTCCTTATAAGTTTTTTGACATTCAGTCTACTTATTTCATGGGTAGTTTTAAATCTGTGTTAAGCTGCTGGTGAATCTTGGTTATTTCTGTGGTGTATTCATGCTAGATGTATAGCAGCATCTGACCCTTAATTAAGACATTTAGTTTAATAATTCTCCAGTGAACCAGTAAAATGGCTCTTAAGCAAATTAAGTTCCCAGAGTATTGCTCTATCTGATTGGTAATGAAAGACTGACATTTTTATGGGGTGTGGGTGTTTTTTTACTGCACCTGATCAGTACTATGGTACTATAGTGAATTGGTACTGCCTGTATTTTTGCATCTTATCATTTCAGCAGACCAAGTTCAGCCTCCATGTGACATTAGCCATATGCATGACATATGGTTGCAATTGGTAATATGACAGTCCATTATATCCATACCAGGATATGTTACACTTGATTATTAGGGTGATGCTTAAATAAAAAGCTGCTCTGCTGGGTTCTGTGACTAGGTCTCAGCCTTTCAGGTTCTCAAGTGACCTGTAGGGTTAAAGGGGTTGTTCACCTTTGAGTTAACTTTTATTATAATGTAGAGAGCGATATTCTAAGACAATTTGCATTTGGTTTTCATTTTTTATTATTTGTGGTTTTATAGTTATTTAGCTTTTTATTCAGCAGCTCTCTATTTTGCAGTGTCAGAAATTTGGTTTCTAGGGTACAAATTACCCTAGCAACCCTACATTGATTTGAATAAGAGACTGGAATATGAATAGGAGAGGGACTGAATAGAATGATAAGTAATAAAAAGTGACAATAACAATACATTTGTAGCCTTACAGAGCATTTGTTTTTAGATGGTGTCAGTGACCCCCATTTGAAAGCTGAAAAGAAACAGAAGAAAATTGCAAATCATTAAAAAACTATGAAAAATAAATAATGAAGACCAATTGAAAAGTTTATTAGAATTGCCCCCCCCTTCTACAATATACTAAAAGTTAACTTGAAGGTGAACCACACCCAGAGAGTGTGACAAAGAACCTGAAACTATTGTCCCTTCCAGATTAATTGATTTTGCTATATGAAATCACTGTAATGATGGGAAAATGCTCTTTAACTGTAGTCATTTCAATGGATCTGGATGGGAAATTGTTGTGACACATTTTGTGCTCAAGTGGAAATTTCACTAGCAGCAGCTCAGAAAAGGGAAATCACAATAAATATAATATAATTTGCCCTTTCTAGCAGTTATAAATACCATTATTTTGCACGTTGTCTAATGTTGACTTATTATACTTACTTGTTTCCTATTTTGTGAACATATTTCTTCAATATCTTACAGCAAATATATTCCTTCAGCACTAGTCTACTTCTAAATATCTTAATGTGAGTACTATTTGGAACACCATACTTTAAATAACAATTTTTTTAAAACTGCAAATTCTTAGTCAAAATTTCCCAGTTTAAAAAAAAGGTTCTCACAAATGAACAAAGCAGCCACCTGAATAATGTATCTCTATTTGCAAAACATATTAAGTAATACCCTTGGAACAGTAATGAAGCAGGCAATGGCCTACGTATGCGGCAACAGGGTCTGTTTCCTCTATAGTTACGACTCTGCAGGCTGGAAACATTATGTAGCTGTTATTCATTGTGACACTCAGCCAGGGTCAGACTGGGCCAGCAGGACACTAGGAAAAACCCAGTGGGCCCAGGCTCTCTCCGGCCCAGACCTGCTCCCTGCCTCAAACAAATTTCACTGCTGCCAACTTCCCTCCCCGGCGCAAGTCAATGCTTCAAAGAAAAAAAAAGGTACACTTGGGGCATTGTAGGGGAGTTGCGGCTGGGACCGGAGGGGGTTACAGCTGGGGTGGGGGCCCGGATGGGGGGGTTTGTGAATGGGACGAGAGCCCTATGGGGCCCTTATAGTGGAATATTAAACAGTTATTAGTCACACAAGGATGTCCATGGGGCTGTTGCCGCCTGAGGCAGCAGCCAAGATGCCGCACTCCCACTCCGTTCTTCCGCTATGCTAATAGACAGCATAGATTAGCCACAATAGTGCAAGCTACAACACTATATTTTTTGTGCAGAATGCCTTACCATACCGGAATAAACAGCTCTAGAAGCTCTCTCTGTTTCTTTTGGATATCAGCTGCCATATTTGCTTGGTGTGACATCACTTCACCCTGCTCATTCATAGCTCTGGTCTCAGATTAGAGCAGGATGAGGGAGAGAGGAGTGGAGCGCCGCAAACTGAGCATGCTCAAGCCCTAGCCCTGTAAGTTTATTCTGAAAACAGGAAGTATGATGAAGCCCAGCTGTACACAAGAGAAATAAAATAAATGCTGTATTTCTTTTGACAAAGGACTCAGAGCAGCATTACTTTGAGACTTTACTGGTGTATTTATATAGACCTTTCCGATAAAGCTTAGTAGCTTACTTAAAGGGCAAGGAAAGTCTAAAATAGAATAAGGCTGGAAATGCTGTATTTTGTATACTAAACATAAACATGAACTTACTGCACCACAAGCCTAATCAAACAAATGATTTATGCTTTCAAAGTTGGCCACAGGGGGCTGTCATCTTGTAACTTTGTTATACATCTTTGAAGACTAGACTACATGCACATGCTCAGTGTGATCTGGGCTTCCTAGGGATCATCATAAATGATCAAAAAACAAAGCTGCTTGAGTTCTGCATGGCTGGTAAGTGAGGCATGGGCTCCCCCTGCTTTTCATAAGTATGATTGTTTCCCTGACAGAAGTTAGGGACCGTCTGACAATTCCTATCCACAGCGCTAAATGAAGGGAGAATTTCACTGCATACAGTCAGGTTTCTTATAAAAACGGTACACAATATTTTATTAAGTATATTGGATATAGATTTCTTTTTCATTAAAGAAACTTAAAATGGGATTATATTTATTTGCCTTTCCTTGCCCTTTAATTTTAGCCTTTCCTTCTCTTTTAACCTGCTTAGTTTCTTTGGGGCTGGGGGACTCCTTTGGTTTAGTCCACCTACTGCATGGAACAGAGTCAAGTAAAAGGTTCCCTGGAATCTATTTTACCCTCTGTTTGATCTGTTTAAAACCCTATCAGACCAGGACCTCTAAGGGAATATCAGAATTCAAATTTCATAATGGCTCATCTGGGACTAATCACAGTGCTCTAGTGAGTATCTGGCAGTTAGCAGTCTTTTAGTAGGGACGATTAAAATAGTTGCATTGTTAGTATAAGGAAACTTTAAAATGAAATATCACATTTAAGTTATCTAAAATGTGCTATGAATATTCATGAATATGAATTATTAAAGAGGTATTTTGCCTTCAACTTACATTTTAGTATGATGTAGACAGTGATGTTCTGAGACAATTTGCAATTGATCTTCATTTGTAATTTTTTTTACATTTAAATTTTTTTTAAAGTTTTTATTTTGCATTTTCAGTTTAACAGCAATTAAATAAAAATAAAAGCAAAGTAAATAAACATAATGTCTCACTTTTGTCTTTGAGTGTTCGTTTATACACACACATATATATATATATCTATATAATATATATATATATATTTATATATATACATACAAATGTGCATTTGCCTTAATCAGGAAGCCACAAACTTTTTTTGATGGTCAGCGGGTCCGGGTTACGGATAAGGTCTGTCTGTATTCCCTTACTACTGGATCCAAGTTATTTGTCAGATATCTGTTTAGGTCCTTTCGAACCTCCATCCAAGATACTTAAGTGAACTGACCCATTGTAGTGCATGTGGGTGTCACCGTCGGCACCCAACACCAGAACCAGTACCAAGCACCCTGGTCTAGGCTTGTGCTTCACCAGTTAAGTGACCATCTTTGGCTTCGGGAGGAGCCCTCAGCTACTCAGATGCCACCTGGAATTTAATGAGAGGTGCAAGGGAAAGGTTCTGGATCGGCAAAGGGGCACAACTGAGTCAGTAAGGCCAAAGGTCACGGTACAAACGAGAGTCGGTAGATTCGTAGTCAGACGGGCTGGGTCGAGGCAGGTAGATAGGATGGTCAGGCAGGCAAGGGTCAAACCAGGTAATCAATCAGATAGGATGAGGCAGAAGAGGTAGTCGGTATGCAGGCACGGGTCAACCAGGAAGTCAATCAGAAGAGTCAAGCAGAATCGAGGTCGGTTTCAGGCAAGGGTCAGGTTTCAGAGGTCAGAGTAGTCAATAAGCCAGGCAGGGTCAAACACAGGAATCAGGACAGACTTGAAGCTTAACAGCACATGGTACAAGGCACCAGGAATAAACCTATCATGGGCAATTTGCTACAAAGTGAATTGGCCTTTTAAAGGTTTGAATTTCGCTCCAAAGAGCGTCAATTTGCACGCTGACATCAGTTTGCGTGCCGCGACTATAAAAGAAACAAGACGCGGTCGTGCATGCGTGCCTTAAGATAACATAGGAGGAGAACCACGCGGCAGGCGTCCCCGTCGCACCACTGGACCACCAGGTACTTTCCTCACAGAGGGCCTTGGGGAGGGTGGGGGGTTCGCATAATCTATAGGCAGAATGCTAGACTTCTCCCAATTAACCTATAAACCTGAGTAACTGCCATATTACCCCGCTACTTGGAGCAACCTCTGTAGGGATTTTTTTGGCTCTGCCAGGTACACCAGTAGATCATCCGTGTAGAGCGATATCTTCTCTACAAGCCTTCCTAGATTAAGGCCTCTAATGTCTGCGTCTTTGCGTATTTGGATGGCTAGTAGCTCGATTTCCAGGGCAAAGAGGAGGGGGGACAGCGGGCATCCCTGCCTAGTCCCTCTGTGAAGTTCAAAGGCGTCGGAGAGGAAACCGTTCACCTAACCTTTGCTGTTGGGGATTGGTATAAAGATTGCACCCATTCTATGTATCTCCCAGCCCAAGGCGCTTTAAGACTTCCCATAAGTAAGAGCACTCTACCGTATCAAAAGCTTTGGCGGTGTCTAGTGAGACTACCACCCTACTTCCTGTGTTTTCATGCTTGGCTTGCAAATTTGTATATTAGCATCTTATATTAATATCCGTGGCCCGACCTGGAATAAGCCCAGTTTGGTCTGGGTGGACTTAGTGCACTATGACCCTTTGGAGCCTAGCAGTTAAAATTTTGGCGAATATTTTGGTCTATATGAATCACAGTAATGGCCAGGCCTTCCTGTCTTTAATATAACAGATATTATGGCCTGTATGCAGGTGGGTGGCGTAGCAGTACTGTATTGAACAGGGTTGCTAGTATTGGGGCAATATAGTCTATATTAGCTTTGTACCACTCCACTGGTATCCCATCTGGCCCTAGAGCCTTGTTATTGGGGAAGCTACTTATGGCATCCTTAAAGGGGTGGTTCACCTTAAAGTCAACTTTTAGTATATTGTAGAAGGGCCAATTCTAAGAAACTTTTCAATTGGTCTTCATTATTTATTTTTCATAGTTTTTTAATGATTTGCAATTTTCTTCTGTTTCTTTGCAGCTTCAAATGGGGGTCACTGACACCATCTAAAAACAAATGCTCTGTAAGGCTACAAATGTATTGTTATTGCCACTTTTTATTACTTATCATTCTATTCAGTCCATCTCCTATTCATATTCCAGTCTCTTATTCAAATCAATGCAGGGTTGCTAGGATAATTTGTACCCTAGAAACCAAATTGCTGACACTGCAAAATAGAGAGCTGCTGAATAAAAAGCTAAATAACTATAAAACTACAAACAATAAAACACGAAAACCAATTGCAAATTGTCTCAGAATATCACTCTCTGCATTATACTAAAAGTTAACTCAAAGGTGAACAACCCCTTTAACCTCATCTGATGATATGGGCACCCCCAGTGAAGCCGCCTGGTCCCCAGTCAGGGTAGGAAGGGTCACCGTGGCTAGGTACTCTGCTGAAGAGAGGCCAGGTCTAGATCTGGACTCATAAAGTTCTTTATAGAACACCCCAAAGGCTTTAGCAATGGATTGTGGGTCTTGCAATTCATCACCCAAAGGTGTGAGTAGTCTGGGTATGACGGTTGTCTGTTGGGGGTCCTTGGCTAGCATGGCCAGTAGCCTGCCACTTTTGTCACCTCTGTCATACCAGGCTGCTCGTCTGGCAATGTCGAATTGGGAATACTTTTCTATGTGTAGGAGATCTACTGACCTCTGTACCTCAGCCATTATCTGTCTAGTTTGTGGCTCATCAGTTTGAGCCTCGCAGAGGGTTGACTTCGCCTCATTGATGCGCCCATCTACCCTGAGTCCCTCTCTTTTAATGAGGGGGATGTAGGAACCTCTTGTCCAGGCTTTGCTGGCATCCCATACTATTGCAGGGGGTGCTGAGTCTTTATTTATGGACCAAAAATCTTTTAATTGAGGGCTAAGGCCTCCTGAATACTACTATTGTGACCCCACTTTGGGGCTAGGCACCATGAGACTGGTTTTCTGAGGGTAAGGAGAGTAAGGATTAACTTCATAGAGGCATGATCTGAACATACTCTGGACAGGAACTCAATCCTCGGGATAGCCTGCAGAGCCTCCTCATTGACCAGGACTAAATCAATGCGGGAGAGCTCTAAAGTTGCTGCTGTATAGCATGAGAATTGGCGTTGCTCGGGATGCTTGGTTCACCACTCATCTAGGAGATCTACTCCTGCTATCCAGTCTGCAAGGCCCTTGGTGTCATGGAGGGGGTGGGTGTAATCTGTCTTTCAGGGGGGTCAGTCTCCAATCTCCATATTGTAGGAAAGCGACCCATGTTAGCTGTTTTAGTTAGGATCTCATTAAGTATGGCTGGGTTGAATGGGGGGGTGTATACATTGATTAGGATTAAACATCGGCTATATATTTTACACTTAAGTACAATACAGTGGTGTGAAAAACTATTTGCCCCCTTCCTGATTTCTTATTCTTTTGCAT
>CM044443.1:64421477-64445151 GCA_024363595.1 Xenopus borealis | reverse complement strand
CTCCCCTAGAATATGTAGAATAGTCTGCATGATATAGGGCGCCAATCCAGGTCCATTTTAATGCCCTAACCTTCTGCCCAACTAAATGGGTTTTCTGGAACAGGATTATGTCTGCCCCTGATTTTTTGAGATAATACAGAATCACAGACCGCTTGATTCGGTCATTAAGGCCTTGTACATTCCAGGATACTGCCTGGATATATTGGTTGTGTGTAGCCATTGAAAATAGGTGGGTAAGTGATTTGTTAAGCATATAAGTATATTGGTTGGCTCTGGGGGTTCGGACCTGCCACACTGTAATAGACATGCAAGACAACCTGTATTGAACAGTATAAACCCCTTAACCTTAAACTTTGCATTTAAATTATTTAATGGTTTGTTCAGCAGTTCTCCAGCTTTCTGGGTGCTAGGGTCCAATTTACACTAGCAACCGGGTAGTGGTTTACACGAGAGTCTGGAAGATGAATACGAGAGTGTCTTAATAGAAAGATGAGTAATTTTTACTGGAAGCTGGAGAGAGGCAGAAAAGAAAGAACATACTTTCACTATTCAAAAATACAAAATGAAGAGCAATTGAAAATGACCCATTCTGTGATATACTAAAAGCGAACTTAAAAGCTAACAACCCCTTTATGTTATAGAAAACTGCACAGTGTGCAAATCAACATGGATGTTGAAGTTATAATATGGCCTGTTACTGTCCCTTTAAATGAAATATTTGCTTGCTGTGAGATCTTGGGAAAGTAGACACCTTTTTCTCTTTCTCTTTAGGGTAAACGAGGTGAATATTTTTTCAGTGCTGCCAAAGTGGTGTTTATCTAAGGCCAGTTTAAAATTGCTCATTCACTGAGAGTACATTTGATAAACTGCCTTCCAGCTGTGGTCATAGTGAATAATGCAGTTCATTAATGTAATGCACTTTGGGATAAACACAAAGGAGTTCAGGTTATTGGAAAAAGGCCAATAAAAATAAAGGGTCCAAGATTCTAAGCAAAGTTCAGAAGCACCATTGTAATTATGCAATTTGTGATTCTTTTGTAGTGTCTGGCATATTGAGTGACGGCACTATTTACTGTATGATGATAGGGTCAATTGAACTAGATTAATTGTTTAACATTCTCATCTATTTAGAGCTTTTGAAATATTTATATATTTGTTTAAACTCTGTAGCTATATTCAAGTTTGTGATCTGTAACAAATTACAGATCTGCAAGTAATAGAACCCATGGGTATACTGGCTAAAATATTGTCTCATTTAAAGAATAAATAACAGCCCTATTGACTTGAGTGGCCAGCAGATTACATTAAGTTTTTAGAAGTGTTGATATTGAGAGTTCAATGTGGCCAGACCACCATCTTACTGGTGTTATGTTAATAAAATGCACTAAGTTTGCCCAGGTGCAGTAACCTATAGCAACCAATCATCAGGTAACATTTACTGGTCACCTGTTTAAAAGCAAACATCTTATTGGTTACTGCAAACTTAGTGCCTTACACATGGGGTTAAGTCTTTTAATTAACCAAAAACTCTTAATGATATTTCACAGGACATTCTGAATTACCAACAAGCTCTGCATGATCTGTAAGAGTGCTTTGTCTCCCATGGGAAAATAGGGGCAAAGTGACTGAATATACCTTTCCATCTGAATGAATGGAAATTACATAGTATCCTTGTTACCTCGTAACTGCATTAAAATTTCTTCTGCATTTTCAATTTTAGACAGTGACATTCGTTCAGATATAGGTATTTTTGAGTTCCTTGTCACCCATGAGAGACTGTTTTCTGCCCTTTAAGGCCATCAAAATCTCATTCAAATATTTGATTTAATCATGGTAGAGTATCCTTTTATTCCTGCAGTGGCTAAACACTGCACAGAATGCTGGGAAAAAATCTTATAAGACATAAAAACCACTCCAGGTATCATGTTAAGGCTTCTTTCACTCAGCAAGCATGGATGTATTGTTTTTTTTCTTCTAGAGGAAGGTTACCAAATTCAGCCAAAGAAGAAGCAATGGGAGCCTTATGCTTCTTTGATTCCTTTTAGGATCAGATGGCCTCCTCAGTTCAGGAAGGGCATGTCTGCTCAGGATGAGCTCTCTGATGATGACACTGTGAAGATATAACAGTGGAGTTACACTGTCATAATCAAACTTTATGGTCTTGTTAGGCAGGACCCATGGCTTGGGTGTGTCACTTATGTTGATGACAGGCATGCTGCACATTATACAATTATAAGCTTCATTTCCTCAACTTAAAGGGGTTGTTCACCATGGGTGAACTGTGGGAATGGGTGCCCTTGTCAAAGCCCCTCATCGCCAACCTTCCTCTGCCTACCGTTCCCCACTGAGCACCTCTCTCACACTCTTACACTGTCACTGACAAACTAAGATTCAATTTATCAAGATTAGAATTTTAGTGGTTTTAGATTTTTTTTAATTAAAACTAGGATTAAAGTCAAAGGGGGTTTATGTATTTAAAGGCACTATGTTTTCCCAGAAGCAGTAACCCATAGCAACCAATCAGCAGGTAGAGTTTACTGGTCACCTGTTTAAAAGCAAACATCTTATTGGTTTTGATGGGTTACTGCTCCTGGGGAAAACTTGTGCCTTTTTTACCTATGGGGGTAATTTTCTAAAATCATGAATAAAGTATTACAAGATCCAAATATAAAAAATATTACTGAAAAAAGCTGAACGATAAATTTTAGTTTTTCAGACAATTACTAGTGAAAAGAAATTTGAATTTTAAAGAAATATAAAATATACAGGAATGTTTAGAGAAAGAATTTGATTTAGAAAAAGTAGAAATTTGAGTGTTTGTAAATAGACCCGCAAAGGTCAGCATTAGAGGTACGTACCAAGGTCCTTGTGCCCCCTCCACTGTTGCACCCTAGGCACATGCCTCCTATGCCTACGCCTAGTTCTGGCCCTTGTACTGCAGCACTTGCACAAGATTTTGACACCTAATTGCACTTGGAGATCATGATATATATATAAAGATAAGCATCTAATAAATACAAATGTTGCTACCATAGCTGCTCCACTATCCAGGTTAAGGGGGGATATTAAACAAAAAAGCATAGAAGGGCCTGAACTTGTTCAGATTATATAAATAAATATACTGTCACTGATGGTAGCTGCTGGATGTCAGCATGAAAAAAAAACTATTCTAGGCTGCATGGATGAGTGTGAGTATGTCTCAAAAAGTGACAATACACTTTATGTTGCATAAGCCTCGTACATATTGAGATGATGTCCCCTCCTAAAATCGACTTGGCTAACTGCACCTAACCAGTAGAGAACAGCAGACAGGAGGCCATGTGCAGCTTGCAGCATTTTCATCTGACAGTCATATTGCGTTGCATCCATTTTCGTGCCCAGTGTCGCATCCACCGAAAACAGACGTCAATTGTCCGTGTAGTCCTGCCCTAAGGGTCCGATATATCAAAACTGGACTTTGCGTTTTTTTCTTTACTCAAATATACTGGAATAGTCGAGATTAAAAAATTAATTATGAGTGAATATTCAAAAGAAAAGGCACATTTCTATAGAAGCGATTGGTAATTATCACAAAAAATGTGTTTACTAAATTCCCAGTTTATGAAAATATTTTTAGCCTCATTGAAAATTAACGGAACAACGTAATGCTGTTGTGAGTTTTGTACCGTGAAAAGTGTGACCACCTGTTCAGTTTCTTCTTAAAGGGCACCATTCAGAACTAAAATAATTTACACTATGTGAAAGTTCAAGAAATCCGATTTTTAAAACTGTTAGAATTTTGTATATTGTAAATTACCAGCTCACTATACCTTCTGCAAAATCTTCCCTATCTCCACTGCAGTTCTATCTGAGGCAGGTACCTTGGATTTCACTGACTCCTCCTACCTATATCTTCATAGCGAGCTGTAGCTGTGAAATCTCACACATGCTCAGTTGAAATTTCTTGGTTGCCTAATAAACCTAAGCGATTTTCAAATCAGATAAACTTCTGTGTTAGCTGTTGTTCAGCATTGCTGCCACCTTCTGGAACTTAGTGTGTGCCCTTCATTTGCATAATGACATTACCAGCAGGGAATAAGATTTGGAAATCTCGTGATACTTCTAGTGGAGGAGTTTACTAAAGCTAGGCATTCTGGGTAGAATACGCAGGGCAGTGCTACAATCTGAGCATGCTCATGAACTCATTTGCATTTTATAGTCACAGTATGGACTCCCTCCGTGAAAGAACCCATTTGACAAAGTATGGGAGGGGTTGAATTCTCCTTTAAGAGGGGCTTGGATGATTTATTGGAACAGACATAATATCAAAGGCTATTTTGATATGAAACTCTATAGTTAGTAAATGGCCATATATAATTTGTGTGTGTGTGTTTTCATTTGGAAGGGTTGAACTTGATGGACTTTGTGTTTTTTCAACCAATTTAACTATGTATTACTACTAATTGAACAGTTGGGGTATAGGTTATGTGTAAATGTTTGCAAACACACTTTGTGACATTTACAATTGTACAGCACCAGCATCAACCTTTAAACGGATTGTTCACCTTTGAGTTAACTTTAAAGTGATATTGACAAGTTCCTATAAAACTCATAGGAACATGTCCGTATCTAGGAGGTGCTGCATGCCAAATAGTTTCCACTAAAAGCCCCCAAAGCTGCCCTAGCCACGTGAACCTTTATGAAGCTGACCCTCAGACAAAGCCTACGGAAAGGTCGTGGTTGTTCACCTTTCAGTAAATTTTTGGTAAGTTATAGAATATACAATTCTAAGCAACTTTTCAATTGGTCTTCAATATTTAAATTTTTTTCACTTCTTCTTCTGACTCTTTCCAGCTTTTCCATCAAAAAACAAATACTCTACAAGGCTACCTATGTATTGTTTTAGCTACATTTTATTACTCACCTCTCTATTCAGACCCTCGCCTAATCATATTCCAGTCTTTTATTCAAATCAATGCATGGTTGCAAGGCTAAGGAAACTAGCAACCAGATTGCTGAAATTGCAAACTGTAGAGCTACTGAATAAAAAGTGAAATAACTCAAATAATAAAACCAAATTGCAAAATGTCTCAGAATCACTCTCTACATCATATTTAACGTTAACTCAAAAGTGAGAAACCCCTTTAATGGCAAATAGCCTTTATAAATAAGCTCCAGTAATTCTTAATGGTTACAAAAAAGGAAGCGCATCATAAAAGCAAGAGGACAAACTTCAAATAGCCACTTTTAATAATCCAATTTGGTAAACCCCTAAACATGAAGGCTGAAATACATTTCACAGTGGCAAACATTAAATTGAAATATCACAAACGCTTTATTGAAAGTGATCTTTTCAGATGTATTACGGTTTCAAATTTAGTAGTTTTTTTTCAATTTGTTAAAAAAAAAATAATAATTTGAATATTGCTCAGAATTTATAACTGAATGTGGTGTTACATTTTTACCTTATTATGGTCACAGAGGTGCTGAATTGGCAAATCATGTGCCAAACCCAGATGGGCAGATGCTGTTGAACCTGCTGGGCCTTTATTTACCCCGGTATTATCAGCTTTAACGTACACATCACCTAAAGTCTGCCTTGGTCTTTCTCCACTATTATATTTAAAATCTTCAGATCGCAAAATATCGGTTATGTGACCACAACAAAGTAAAACAATGTTAATCGTACTATAATGAACAAAGGAAGGTTGGATGGGCTGGTAAATTTTTTGGATGAGTTGATAAAAACAATACTGTAATTGCATGGGCCATTTTGACACAACTGCTTGCGCTACTAAATAATCAATTTACGGTGTGTTTAAACAGAGAAAACATACTATTATGTGGCCAGAGGATAGATTAAAAGGCACTGCTATTTATTTTTTCATGCAGTGGGCAAATCACATGATTTCATTTAAATGTCATGCAAAGAAACCAGCTCTCATGCAAGCTTATAAAAGAGCAGTTCAACTTTTTCCAATTTTTCTTGTATATTTGTCTAATGTAGATTATTACGGTTAAATGTTTATTAGTATCCTAGGTAATTTTCCTTAGCTGATAAGTGTCTCTGGTTGCAGACCCTGCCCTGCAACATTATTTGCCTTCTTGCTACAAACTTAACTATCTTCTTATAGAACACTCCAGTAGGATCCAAATAAGACATTGTTTGGACTAGATGGAGGTCAGGGAAGACCTGCAACGCTTCCACTTATAAGTCAGGGGAGAGACACATAAGGGATCATTTACACAATAATACTAGGTGAATCCAGAGCAATATGCCATTCACTTAAGTGCTCGTCTATGCTTGCACAATATACTAAAATGCCAGTTGTACATTAGGAAAACTGGGTGCAAAGGATCCCAGTTTTACCTTTGACCAGACATCAAAATTAAATGGATCATTTTCATTTGATTGCATGAATATCATTATTGAACTCATATTGAACCTAATTTACCATTGTGTTGCATGCAATATTTATTTTAGTAGAAGCCCAGTTAAACTAAAATAATGGGAAATATACTGCTTGTGTGGGTGAAGTTTTTCACTTTGCAGATAGCATTCGTATAAAATAAGCCCTTTATTAACAGATACAGGTATGGGACCTGTTGTCCAGAAGGCTGAAGAGCTGGGGTTTTCTGGATAAGGGGGTCTTTCAGTAATTTGGAGCTCCTCAACTTACGTCTACTAATAAATAATTTAAACCAATAGGATTGTTTTGCCTCCAGTAAGGATTAATTAAATAATAGAGATCAAGTACAAGGTACTAGTGATATACCAGTCCAGATTTTCTGTACGATCCTAACCCAACCCAATCCACCATTTATGGGGCACCTGCCCTATGTCACGAATCTATGGAGGAAGTATTAGGACCGAAGACTTGGGGGTAGATTCATCAAAGAGTGAAGTTAAGAGTGTAGTTCCGCCACTAGAGGGAAATTGCACAGCTCTCAATTCATTTCTATGGGATTTTTAAAGGCGTATTCATCAAAGGGTGAACTTTCACTTCACCCATTGATGAATACGCCTTGCAAAATCCCATAGAAATGAATTGAGAGCTGTGTAATTTCCCTCTAGTGGCAGAACTTCACTCTTTGATGAATCTAGCCCTCTATGCGGCTGAAGGCCTGAGCCAGCGCAACCCACGGGTTCCAGGCTAGCCCTCACATAATTATAAGGTACTGCCTTATTGCAGAGAAAAAGGAAATTATTTTTTAAATATTAATTATTTTATTGAAAGATTCTATGGGAGATGGCCTTCCCATAATTCAGAACTTTCTTGATAATAGGTTTCCAGATACCATACATATACAAGATCTTGATAGTGACAATCACCAACGATTACACAAGCTCGTCACTAACAATAGGCAAATTTTAACTTGGGCAGTAATACATAACAACCAATCAAATGTTCATTTTACTAACAGCTGCCTGAACAATGCTAATAAATGATTGGTTGCTATGTGCAAATATGCCTGCTGTTGACAAATGAGCCCGACTTTGCATCACAAACATTGGAGTTCTGTGGGATAGGTCACACAGACTAGTAGATGCTGATATATTTATACAAAAAAGGTTGTCCAGCGGTAGCATAACAGACAAATTTTGTCCAAGAGAAAATACTAAATCTACCTCACACGTAGAGATTGTTAGGTGGCATCAAAGCATTACAACACTACTTTTGTTTGCAACTTAGGATACAGAGTAACGCAATTTGTGTGGAAAAACAAATACATTTTAGTATCTTGAAAAAAAGATTAAAAACAGTCGCTACTTGAAGCACAACTATGCTGACTTTCGGACTATTCTGCAGCATGAAGCGGCATCAAAATATTCAAAAAGCCAATGCAGGAATAGATCATTATCCCTATGCCTAATTTATAAAAAAACGTAATTAAAACTATAGGACATATAATCCACACAAGCCCTACAGCTTTGTATGTATATCTTTATCTGTATAAATCTACATATGTTATGAAGGACTTCAATAGTAATGAAAGCTTCCTAATGATTATTTTGAGTATGAAAGTCTATACCTTAGATCAGTGATCCTAAATCTGTGGCTCGGGTGCAGCATGTTACTCACTAACTCCTTTGATGTCGCTTCCAGTGGCCTCAAAGCAGGTGCTTATTTTTGAATATCGGGCTTGGAGACACGTTAGGTTGCATAAAAACCAAGTGACCTGCCACCTTCTGTTGATGGTCAGTCCACATAGGGGCTACCACTAACCAATCACAGCCCATAATTGGTACCCTCAGAACTTTTTGCATGTTTGTGTTGCTCTCCAACTTCTTTTACATTTGAATGTGACTCATGGGTAAAAAAGGTTGGAGAGCCCTGTGTTAGATTAATGATGCACAGGGAGTTTTATCCCTGGAAACAATCAATGAGACTTTTGTTAAGCATGCACAAAGCATGTATTTGTGACCTCAGAAAAGAAAAATCAATATAGTTATTGACCCTTTTATTCCACAGTCTGTCCTCAGATCACAACACTTCCCAGTCCAGGAAATGTACAGCTTAAATACAGAGTGCTACTACTTATTTGTAAGAAATTAGTAATCACATCTTTGAGAGTTAAAAACACATCAGCTAGATTTCATATAACTGTTAGACTGCTGCACTGTTAACTTTATTCTATGCTAGAGTTATTACACAATTACCATTTGAAAAGACATCTATTTTTTGTAAGCACATGGTTGTTAAAACTTCCCCTCCATCCTCACATCTGCCTGATTACTTCCTCTTTACAGTTTAACTTGCTTTACCTCCTGATTTTATAGTTTAGTTCTCTAACACCTGCTCTTCTCTTATTTAATAGATCCCTACTTCTTTTGCCTCCATATCACGTTGTAGAAAACATGTCATTGCAATTAGAGATGGGCGAATCAGGTTCCTCTTCACTGAAAATTTGCGAAGAAGTGAAAATTTTGTCAAACACATTGCAATCAGCGGGTGTTTTTGGGTGTCATTTTTCAAACCACGCAACTTTTTTTTTTTTTTTTTTTACTATGCATCAGAGTTTATGGGAGTTTTTTGCTGCAAAACATGGTGAACTATTTCGCTCATCCCTAACTGCAATATCATATACTATTTTCTTCCACCAAAACTAAACTGACCAAATCTACAATCTACTTTTCATTCTTTTAGTTTCAAAGCTGCCATAATGCAGTTCCCTCTTGATTCACAATGTTTTATTTAGAAGATTAGTCGTTTTCACTGTTAAAAGATTAGTGGATACACACACTAAGGGGGGGTTATTGATCAATGTTAAAGTAGACCTGTCTATTTTTTATTATAGCTGCTATACGCTCATTCCCAGGGCTTGGGAATGGACATTGGGTCCCCCATTCTGGTGCACAAACAAGAGTTTGAGATGGTGTAGTCTAGGCTTAATAACAGCGTCCACAAACTGGCTCCTGCCTGCTTGCTATAATTTTGAATTCCGAGACTGAAGAAAACAAGAATCAAATATTTGATATAGTGTTCATTTTGCTTGACTAATGCGATAAAATAAGATTTTGAATATTTCTTTTGGGTGACGGGTCCCCTTTAAGATTTTTGTGAATGTGAAAATAAGTCAGACCTTGCTACTGTGTTTAAAAAAAAGCTTTTCTATCTTGGGGTGGCTTTCCTGTTAGGGTGGTTTAGCTTTTTATAAACACAGTAGCAAGGTCTGACTTATTTTCACATTCACAAAAATCTTAAACTACCCTAACAGGAAAGCCACCCCTAAGATAGAAAAGCTTTTTTTTTATTGAGACAGAGTTTCTTAAATATATTTATATAGTTTTTGTTTGCATGGAATAAAGGAAACAACTGGCAGCTCTTGTCAATCAAATCAAAGAGCACCAGTGTTGCTAGAATTATAAAGGTCATACTTTTGCCAGACTTTAATCCCGATCTAAAAATCCAAAACACTTTGTGGAAGTTGATTTTTAGACAAATCTGTACAAGCCCCATGCCAATATAAGTTGCCCAAAGCTTTCATACAGATCTGAAGATTTTGCATGTTGCCCCATTAGGTTTTATGTATTAGCAATGTGTAGTTAGGAGAACACTACAATTCTGCTGTTCCTTGCTCTATAAATCTGGTTATCCTGAATTTCACAAACGAGGGCCTGGCAACTACATGGTGACTACACATACTATAAATACTTGTATTGAAACATGGAGTCAAAGCAAACTCAACAATAGTGCTTCTGCATGGTCACTATTTCAGTTTGCAAATATTTGCCTGTTAATGTAGCAAACTTATTCAGCAAAGGGTAAGGAGGTAAATGTATTAAATATATGTATTGCTTGATATAAAACAAAAATCACCAGACCAATCTGAAGAAGGATCAGTCTAATCCCCAGTGTAAAAAAGTATATAAGCAGCAGATTTATAAGCAGATGCACCCACTTTATAATGTTAGTATCGGGCAATATATTGAATGCTCCTCAAAAGATTTGACAAAAGCTTATCAAAGCTGCATATTTAGTAAAGGTATGTAAAATGCAAATACAGCCCGAGCTCATTCTCTCTTGGCTGTCTGTATATCCACAAACAGCCAACTAGGAAAACACAACTATGCAGATCATAGAACATTTCTTCTACCAGCAAGCAAACTGTAGCCTTCAGGCAAGACTGGAAATAAAAAAAAATCTTGTGAATTAAGACAAAAATGATTTACCACTAAGGGTATGAAGTTACTTTCCCTACATTACCTCAACCTCTAGAGTTTTTTTTTTTTTTGCTATAACAATTCAACAAACAGCTTTTTAATAGAACAGTTTCCAAATCTAAAGTTTGTTAAAAATTAAAATTAAGCAATAGCCGTTACAGTTAAAATGCATAAAAGGCAAAATTTCAGTGGAAACTAATTTTAAACAATAAATCAAAAATATCACATATAAGAGCTGACCCTTGTCTCAGTTTTGTATCAGATACTATTGTCTATGATGGGGGTGTTGGTCTTGGAAGATCTCTCCCCTGTAAATGATGCAGTGGGGGGGTTCAATCCGAGAGAGCCTTTCCCCCCTCTAAAATGCAACCATGCATTTAGGCATCAACCTAAGAAAAAGATCACAAATCTATAACTGAATAATTACAGAAACTAGGGAATGTACATTGCTTGGCCTCCTACTAATGTATTGTAAGCCAATGGAGCAAAAACTCTGATTTAATCATCGTATGTATAAGTCCCATATGCAGCTGCCACAAAGCTATTCTGCCTAAGTAGGGGGGAAAGTACGTGTGTGTGTGTGTGTTCTAAAAATATTGCATGCAACACTGATGCAACTGAGGCCCAATAAACCATTTCTTAGCACTCATCTAAGGGTTAATAAAGCACCTCTTCATATACAGCTTGAAGGTATGTTCTGTTACGTTGATAATAGCCGTTTTATAAATATTGCTTATTGTTATGAATATTTTTCATGTTAACTGTTAATAAAATACACATGTATAAATGAATGAGAGCGACCAATAAGGAAACCAGCATACAGCAGTATATATACTTCCTAAATATAAACTAGCCTACTACAGGCATCTCACAGGGTGGATGCAATATTACTAATTCACAGTATTAAATACTAAGATTTATGTAACAAAAATAATAATCTACTCAGAAATGTATTTCCCAACATCGATAATTTATTACGAGTCAGCAATCATTTATATGTTCGTGCTGTTCCACCCATTGATTCCTGCTACTGTCCTGCGAGCGAGGGCAGAACACAATTAATTAATTGATTGATTGATCTGTTCGGCTATCTTAAACAGAAGAGGAATTAACAAGCAGTGATACATCTAGACTGAGAAAAGGACTCTAACAAGGTGAAGATTGCTCTCCCACAGAGGGTAAAAAGACTACACCATGGAATTATGGAACAACGGTATCCGTTGCACAGGCGTAACAAGGGAGGCTACTCTGGTGCATTCATTCTCAAGGATGAACAAAATGATCAAAAATGTGATAAGAATAGCATCTATTCTGAGTAACAAAGTCTTTTTTGTTTTACCCATCTTGAATAAATATAAAATGCATTTACTGTCAGGGGAGGGCATGCTTAGGACTGCTGCCGGTGTCCATTTGTAATATTTCACATTCACCTTTATAATAACCACCAAAGTGATACATTGAATGTAAATTATTGTAACATTTTAGGATGCAAATTAAAGCATGAAATATAAAAATTATTCCTTTTTGTTATTTTTTTTTTTTATACCTTTTATATCGGCATACCCCTTGGTGGCAGTTGCACATTACAGTGCAATGTGTTAATAGGAAGATGTAAAAAGCGGTTTCCACTCAAAAGACAGAATTCTGTTCTGTCAGCCAATCCAAATCAATACGACAGCCAGAAAAAAAGTTTTTATGTGTTTCAAGATATTGTAAGAGTGGATGCACCAGCACCTAATTTGCCACAGCTTGATTACATGATCAGAAGTAAATAGAAAGCTTTGCCTGCCTTAAAATTACTGGCACATTATGTGTGAAAAGAACTCCCATTACGAAAAACAAAATTAAATTAATAAAAATATGGAACAATCTGTATAATTCTAGAAGATAAAACATAAAAACTGAGCAGCACCAGCAAGGAAACGGAAAAAAAAAAATTCAAGACAATCAGGACCAAAGTGACCTTTTCTCAAAAAGTTGGAGCGTTAAGCCCACCTCCCCCCACACAAAACAGAAATAAAAATACAATACATATTTATGGCAGCTTTTCTTCAAACCCTCCAGCACTTAAGTGTTCAAATTACAGCACTACAATTAATGAAACCACACCTCTTAACCAATTTAAATCAGGTGAAGAGTAAGGAGTAGTTGTGGCTCCTCCCAGTACTTAAATTGTAACTGGAATCTAATCCATCTTTCAGACCTTTGACTGCAATGCAATCACAAGTTTCTGGCAGCTAAGGGGTTAATGATATTCAATAGAAAATAATACAAGTGGCATTTTCCCCAGTCAAACTGTGCTACCCTAGAGGTCCCCACCACCTCCTCCCTACCGCCTATATGCCTCCCTCCCACCCCTCTGGCAATAAGTCATCGACAGCAACCCAAGGTTCCTGCAGAGGTTTCAAGGCTGCTGTCTGTGTCTGAGGGCAGAGTTGGATCTGTTGACATGGAGGAAGCGTCAGCCGATGATGAGGAGGTATGAGGCTGGGAACCATCAGTTACTGCTGCACCTGTGCTATGAGAAATCACAAGGGGAATATTAGTTGAATTAGTAAAGTCTGGCAAATCTGAACTACCTGCCCAATGGGAACATAAAAACATTTAATTGACGTAGCCCCCAAACATGTGATTTCTTCAGGGGCACTGGTTAGAGGCAGAATGATAGTAAAGGCCTTTAAAGGGCCAGTAACATCAGGTATGAAAGTACCCTAAAAGCTATTACATATTTCTGTCCTTGTGGGAAAGTTTCTAAAAAAAATATTTTTAGTTACCTGTTTTATTCAGGATTTTTTGTGGCACAAAGGGGATTTTATCCCCCAGTGTATTTCAGCTGATTGAGAAGTTCTCAAAACCACTAGTGCTGCCTCCCATTGATGTAAATGGGACTATCTGATGCTGCTAGTACAGTATATGTATTGCTCTTCTCGAAAAAGTACTTTAATGTGCCCTTTTTGGGACTATCGAGCTGTATAGAATATCATGTAACCAACCTAAAGGGGCAGGCTGCCCACGGATTACTCCATTCTTAGCTCTGTCTTCCCAGTCCAAAACTTCCTTGTATATGAGCTCTGAAAGTACAAAGAAAACAATATTTGTAAGCATATTTCTTAGCACATTAAAGGAATACTGTCATGGGAAAACATGTTTTTTTCAAAATGCATAATTTAATAGTGCTGCTCCAGCAGACTTCTGCACTGTAATTCATTTTTCAAAAGAGCAAACAGATTTTTTACATTAAATTTTGAAATATTGTCAGTTTCCCAGGTGTCCCCAATCATGTGACTTGTGCTCTGATAAACTTCAGTCACTATTTACCGCTGCACTGCAAGTTGAAATGTAATCAACTCCCCTTCTCCCTCCAGCAGCCCAACAGCAGAACAATGGGAAGGTAACCAGATAACAGCTCCCTGGTAGATATACTGTAAGAACAGGACTCAACAGTAAAAATCCATGGCCCACTGCAACTCATTCAGTTACATTGAGAAGGAGAAACAATAACCTGCGCGAAAGCAGTTCCAGCCTGAAGTGCTGGCTTTTTCTGAAAACGCACGACCAGGCAAAATGACCTGGCTGCAGCAACATGCCAATATTACAACTAAAATAAATACATTTAGGAATTAAATTTGACATGGTAGAGTTAATTATTTATAGTGTAACCAGTGTAATTTAGAAATAAAAACTACACCATAAAAATCATGAAGAAGGGGATAGGATGTCACATCTGCTCTATAAATGAGATCTTTAAAAAAAAGTAGGGATGCACCGAATTCACTATTTTGGAATTCGGTTCGGTCAGTCAGAAGGATTCTGCCGAATCCTGCTGAAAAAGGCTGAATCCTGGCCGAATCCCAAACGGAATCCTGGATTCGGTGCATCCCTAGTAAAATAACAAAAAAGTGTGAAGATAAAATTACATTTCTGTATTTAGAATACCTGTTTTAATTCACACACCAAGCTAAGACGGCAAAGGTCTTCAGTAATCTATTTCAGAAGTTTTTAGGACATTTTTATATGTAGCTACATCTACAGTTTAACTTTGTTAATATCCTTTAATCTGGGCATAATAAGAAAAAACTACTTATTGGGTTGCTTTCATTAATTGATCGATTGCGAGGGGACATGAATACTCTTTACAAGCCGGGGACCTCGTTACCCATAAAATGGAATCATCACACCAGAGGCCACCTATTATATATATATATATATATATATATTTCTTTTCCAAAGAATTATATATATATATAATTCTTTTCCAAAGAATGACGCACTCCAGGACTTCATAGGGCCAGAATTAACCAAGGTGAAGTTTATTTGTCAATGTTTCGGTCCAATCTGGACCTTTCAAGACTGGACCAAAACGTTGACAAACTTCACCGTGGTTGATTCTACTATGAAGTCCTGGAGTGCGTCATTCTTTGGAAAAGGATAATCTACACTTCATATAACAGTACCCAGGCATTAACTTTGCTTTAATTGGAGCTGCAGTACAGCAGTAAAGAGAAACTGAATTCATGACAGCACAAATTACATGACTGGGTGCTGCTGGGAAACTGACAATATGTCTAGCCCCATGTTGGATTTCAAAGTTAAATGTTAAAAAATAAGTTTTGAATAATGGATTTCAATACAGAAATCTGCTGGAGCAGCACGATTAAAGGAATTGTTCAGTATAAAAATAAAAACTGGGTAAATAGATAGGCAGTACAAAATAAAAAATGTTTCTAATATAGTTAGTTAGCCAAAAATGTAATGTATAAAAGCTGAACTGACTGGATGTGTAAAATAGAACAGAACACTTCCTGCTTTGCAGCTCTCTTGGTTTACACTGACTGGTTACCCTAGTCAACACTGAACTGTTTCTTTAACTGATGCATTTTGAAAAAAGACATGTTTTGCCTTTAACTATGTAACTATTAGGTAGGATTGACTGTATGAAAAAGTTTCACCTCAACTCATTGGATAAAGTTACTTCAGCCCATTTCAAACTGATTATACAGTAGACCTAAAATGGAAGAACAATAGGCGTTCATGCCCGACAGAATCCACCTTAAAATCCCAAGGTTGGTGTAAACCTAAGGGGCCATATCTTAAAACAAATGTAAAACTGAATAAAAAAAAAAAAGTCTTACATAATGTTCTTTCTAATGTCTGTGAAGAACTAAAAAAAATAAATAAAAAGACAAACAAACTCAAGTTCCTCAAAACCTGTTTTGTAGACGATGGTATATTGGTCATGAATGTTATATTATATGAATATGAGCAATATTTGCATCCCAATTAAAAGCAAATATCAGCATGCTTGGCTTCACCACATTTACATGCTTGAAGAGTAACCACTATAAGTGTAACCTACTCCGAACAACTGGTTACACAAATTTCTTTAATTTCAAATTTATATAATGTTGAAATAACAAGAATGAAGGCAAATAACACTGATGTTATGTCACGAAGAGTCTCAATTTCTTAGTTTTATTACCTTTCCATTCTTCTATAGTATGTTCTCGCTCATCCAATTGTTTGTCTGGGATCTTTGGTGGTGGCTGCAAAAGAAAAACAGTATAATAAGGAATAAAACAAGAGGGGAATTATTTAACCTGAAAAAACGATTTTTGAACAAAAAAAAAAAATATCCTTGACAACTTAATATATTTGCTCTGAGGTGCACAGAAAAGAAAAAAAAAAAGAAAAAACTCCAGCACAGGATTAAGATGCTTTAAACATGTCATAAAAACAATGGGCACTTTTATAAATGTATATTGACAGACAGTAAAACTCCAGGCTTAGTAATAGCTTAATAAATATTAAGACACTTTTGAAATATTATTGGCACAATCCAATCATTGATTCATATTATTCCTAAACAAGTCCAAGTACACAATTATTTTGTTGATAAATAAACACACTAGAGAACAAGCAGGGTGTTGCTGTAATCTGTTCACTGTAGTATGAAAATATTCCCACTTTAAAGCTGCAAAAGTTTTTAGTTTTTGTTTTTACTGCTATCAAGGTTCATACAGATTATACTCCATTATTAAATACATTATTATAGTCCAGCAGGTTATACTAGCCCATAGGAGCCTACTGCATAATACTTTAATCCATTTTTTAAAGGGGTTTTTCACCTTCAAACAACTTGTTGTTTTCAGATAGATCACCAGAAATAACTATTTTCTATTTGTAACCGTTTTTCTAATATTGGAGTGTAATTTTGCACCTTCTAAAGCAGCTCTGGGAGGGGTCGCCGACCACCCCCAACTGTTCTAAACTGATACATTTAATGGATACATTTCTTATCTCTGTCCCTGCTGAGCAGAATCTCTGGGTTTCATTATAGAAAGCTGTTAGAATTGATACAATAGTTGCTAATACTCCAGAGCTGTTGCTGTGAAATGTATCAATTAAGTGGTAAATTTACTATTATTCCCCCCAAAAAATTGGTTTCTACTATTCTACTATTCGATTTTCGAATGTTAATCGAATAGTTCTAGGCTACCTTTAATTCGATATTCGATCATTTGACGATCGAATACAAAGCAAATACAAATACAAAATACAGATCGAATACAAATAAATCATTCGACTGAACGAATAAATCATTCGATCATTCAAATGATTCGTACGATGGAAGACTACGATCGTATGAATCCTATTCGATCAGGGAGTGTTCCCATAGGCTTCTATTGCAATTCGGTAGGTCCAATCTGCCGAAGTAGGCAATCGAATAAACTTTAGAATTAAAATCCTTCGCTGGTCGAATGATCGAATATTCGTCCATTCGACTCTATTCGAATTTATTCAATCGTTCGACCATTCTCTATCCGATGATCGAATATGCCAAAATTCACATATTTGACGAATTTTGTAAACTGGCCCCTAAATGTTGCAAAATTGTATCAGTTTAGAGCAGTGGTCCTCAAACTTGGCCCTCCAGCTGTTAAGGAACTACAAGTCCCACAATGCATTTGCCTGACTGTGGGACTTGTAGTTCCTTAACAGCTGGAGGGCCAAGTTTGAGGACCACTGGTTTCGAGTCTGCACCTGAATTACTGAGCTGCCAGACTCAAACACAAGACGCCAACATTCAACTTTAAACTTAGATTTTGGAAAAACAGTAAAATATAAATAATGGAAAGTAATTGAAAAAAAAAGTCTTTATTTCTGGGGAACAATTTGAAAACAACTGAACAGAAAAAAGTGTTTGGAAGGTGAACAACCCCTTAAATTCATCAAAACGAAGGTTTGGCAAAATAAAAATACAAACTTACTGCTTCGGCTTCCAGGGGGTCGTACCAAACATTGATATAAGGATGCTGCAAAGCTTCATCTACAGAGATTCTCTTGGATGCATCAATTACTAGCATTTTTGACAGCAGATCTCTGGCTTGGCTAGCTGTACACAGGGAAACAGAAAACATGGCTTACCAAATGACATAGTAGAAAGTGTTTGCTATATAAAATGATAAAACACACGATTATAATTTCCAGTGGAATATTCAAGGCAATAAAATTCTAAGCTTGTGAAATCATGGCAACTGTGAATTTCATAACATTAATGAAGAAAATAGGGATGCACCGAATCCAGGATTTGGTTCGGGATTCGGCCTTTTTCAGCAGGATTCGAACGAATCCTTCTGCCTGGCCAAACCGAATCCTAATTTGCATATGCAAATTAGGGCCAGGGAGGGAAATCACGTGACTTTTTGGCACAAAACAAGGAAGTAAAACATTTTTCCCCTTCCCACCCATAATTTGCATATGCAAATTAGGGTTCGGATTCGGTTCAGCATTCGACTGAACCTTTCGGGAAGGATTTGGGGGTTCAGCCGAATCCAAAATAGTGGATTTGGTGCATCCCTAGAAGAAAACAAAAGAGAAACTAAAATCTGTGGTAATGTTAATTTCAGAATGGGACAGTTGAAAATATAATTACATATCCCACAACAATTCTCTGCTGGCCAGAATAATTTGTACAGTAAACTGTATTAGAATACACTTCAAATACATTTGGATGGATACCAATATGCAAATTACTGTCTGGTTATCAGAACACTTTTTGATTTTATTATTTTCAAGTACATTAACTTCTGACTTTCAGCTTTCATTCTGCCGCTCTTTCAATTCACCAACACTTTAGTGTCATGCCTTGTTCAATAAGAGTCTGGAAAGTAATGCAGACATTTAAGTAAACAGAGATGCAGGAATTACGAGTTGTTGAGCGAAGAGAGGAAAAACCAATGGACAGATCAAATGTGTATAATAAAAGCGTAAAGGAGAGAAAACAGGGAAAGTATAAATAACAACATAAACATGACTCCTTACCTTTCAACTTATTATGCTCAGAGTCTGCTGGGAATAAAACATCAGGGAAGAGTTTCTCAAAGCTGTAGCCTGCGTATTTGGGTCTATTTTCTACATATGTCCTCACTGTTGGCTGTAATTTTTTCATGAATTCTGTACATGGCGTGCCCAACTGTTCAATTACTTTATTCCATTGGTCGATATCTGGAGTAAAAGCTCAGGAAAATCTTGAGTGAAGAATATGAGTGTTCCATTCCAACATAAATGCTTGTGTACAGCAAAGATACTGCTGTAATCAGCTTTAGTATATCAATAAGTACAGGTAGGTAAATGGGTGCTTTCAAAGAACCAAAACTGGATTGAAAAAGTGAAAAAAAACCAATTTATTTTCCAAGCATTGTTAAAACAGAGCAGGTTTCAATTGATTGACTATAGCTACCATGCTTGTTACAAGTCACCTAGGTGACTTGTAACAAGCATGGTAGCTATAGTCAATCAATTGAAACCTGCTCTGTTTTAACAATGCTTGGAAAATAAATTGTTTTTTTTTCACTTTTTCAATCCAGTTTTGGTTCTTTGAAAGCACCCATTTACCTACCTGTATCTATGCGCTATAATTGAGGCTGGAACGGAGTCCAGCAAATGGGTTGCTCCAAACTGGAAAAAATGCAGTCTGACTAACATGTGATGTTTGTTGAAATGTATTAGTATATCAATAAGCAATGAAAGTATACAGACATACGCTACACCATGTTTACAGACAATAGAATGTGCTCAATATAAGCAGCACCACATAAATGTATCTACAAAGAAAGGGTGGGGGGTGGGTTGAGGGCCCAAGAGCTGTGCAAATAATGTATCAGGAATTATATATAAAAATGAATGCTGCCTCTGAAGAACTAAACACAAAAGCACAGAACAACCTTCAGCTGAAGTATATTACATTTGCACAATAAATGTGTAGTTTTAATCACACTTCAGAATTTCTCTGCTGCTTGTCAAGACTACATACTACAACATTACAAAGGTAACATATTTAGCATATGTTGGCTAAAGTGTTGCTCACAAAGTTTTTGCTGTGAAGACCAAATCTATTTACTCCCACAACACTGTCTGTAAAGTAAATCACATTTTCCTTTGATATGCTCCTAAGATGCTATTAAAATTTAATTTTTGCCTCTAACTCGTGTGGTATGACTAGGCATATATGGAACACGTGGCAATTTATTTCGCTAGCTGCCTAGTGTTTTTTTAAAGAACACTGACTGAATGTCACTCGCCTGGTTATTCAAACAAAAGGTCACAGAGTATCTACAAAAGCAGAACAGTGACTATTGATGGTGCCAAATGTTAGGCTCCCTGATTTTAATCACATACCCGATACCTCCTTGACACTGCTCCTGTTCCCTAAAAATTACAGCAGCCCAGGGTACTTTTGCAGGGGCCACCACACTGCAATTTTAGCAGCGCACATGGGCACTGTGAAAAGATGGCTTTTTGCTTCTACATTTCGCTTTTGATGATGATGATGATGATGATGATGATGATGATGATGGCAGTGTGGTGCTCCTGCAGCAATACCCTGGGCTGGTGTGCTTTTCAGTGAATGGGAGCAATGACCAGGCATATAAAGGTAAGTGATTATACCTTTCCTTCTTCCTTAAAGTGGACCTGTCACCCAAAAAAAAATATTCAAAATCACTATTTTATCACATTAGTCAAGCAAAATGAACATTAATTACACTATATACATTATTTTAATCTTGTTTTCTTCAGTCTAGGAATTCATAATTATAGCAAACAGGCAGGAGCCATTTTGTGGACACTGTTATTAAGACAAGCCTTGCATCATCTCAGAATCTTGTTTCTGCACCAGAATTGGGGCCCCGATGTCTATCCCCATGTCCTGGCTACACAATGAAATGGTTAAGAGAACTGGGGGAATGTGTGGGGAGCAGTGACATCTAGGAAGTGCTGAATGGAAAGTGAAAGTAATTGTCTGCCCCGCCTCTATGCCTAAGGCATAGAGGAGTGTCAGACAATATATGATTGACAGCTGAGATTTTTAAATGAGCTTTAAACAGCTATGAATGCTTTAATTAAAATTTGAAATTGGATTTCATGTTTGATTTGAAAAGGACTTTTATTATACAGATTTTTGTGTCTGGGTGACAGGTCCACTTTAAGTATTGCTTGAAGCACCTGACTAGGAAGTTGGGAAAGAATAGTTAAAAATAGTAACTAAAAAGAATAGTACAGGTATAGATCCCTTATGCAAAATTATTATGACCTGAGGTTTTCCAGATAATTCTTTTTCCTGTAATATGTATCACCATATCCGGTGTACTAAAACATTTAAACACAAAACAGGAAAAGGAATAGGGCAATATATGCTTTTGTGCTGCTTAGTTAGGATCAACTATAATGTACCATTTTATTATTACATTGAAAAAGGCAATCATTTTAAACAATTTTAATTAATTGCTGAAAATTGCACTCTATGAGAGGCAGCCTTCCTGTAATCTGGAACTCTTTGGATAGATGTTTCTGGATAAGAGATTCCATACATGTACTTATAACATGCAACATACCAGATTTGCCCTTGACAGATAACTAGCATGCAACAACTATATTCTGCACTAGTAGAAAATGTATTCAAGAGAAAACCCAGGTCAGAAAAGGCAATATATATATCACATTTCAAAAAATCTTCACACTTCAAGAGCTCATTTAAAAATTAATTTATGCAAACGTGGACACAGATTACCCTTTTTTTTGGCCACAGTATTTTTTTCCAGAATTCCAGGGCAGTTGTGAAGTTACAAGTGATGTTACTACTTCACGTTTTGGTTGGTGTGAATGCAAGTTCAATTGCATGCTATAAAACGCAAGTCATTTTTGTACTTTGCACCTTTCATCTTATTTACCAAAGTAGGCACAACTGATGTTTCAATGCAAATGAAAATGAAAGCAAGGAGGATCACGTATAGACAAAGATACCTTTGTTAATAGTGTCTTAATGGATGCAATTATGCACACAATTTTTGTGTTTGCTACTGCTACACTGGTGTAAAGGATTGCTTTGAATGAGCCATGGTCAATTTATTTTCGTGTGAAATAAAGGATTTGAAAAAAAAGAAAACAAAAAAAAACCAAACCACGATTCAACGGAGTAGTAATCATACTACCGTATGGCAACATTTTTTGGCTGAAACTATAAAGCACATAGCTTGTGAGCATTTGTTTTGTCTTAATTTTGTTTTACTTTTGTAAATATCTACATCACATTTTCAAATTGGCCAATATGCCAGTATAGCATTATAATGCAAAAGATTAAAAGCATAGCAACATATTTCAAATCAAACAGGAACGTATAACTATAGTTACATATACCCTAGAGTTGCCCATGTTTTCTAATGGAGGGTCCCTTTTGAACTTTGACACGGTTTGAATGAGAGCAGTGTCTTCAATTACTCACACTTGGGGCGGGAGCAATGTTCATACCAACACAGGTTAGTAAGCAGTGAGCTGGTGGAAGGCAAGGAGTACTTGCATTAGAAAACATAATATATAGTCCTGTTATAACCTTTATTACTATCCCTTTACCTTAGTAGACTAAAATTAGTCATGAGCACTGCTTGAAGGAGAACTAAAGCCTAACTAATGAAGTAGGCTAATAATGTTGTACATTACGTTTTGTGCTTCTATTCCAGCCCAAGGCAACCACAGCCCTTTTGCAAATAAGACCTGTGCTGCTGAAGTTGCCCAGGTAGGTCCCCCCATCTTCTTTTCTGCTAAATCACTGCACATGCTCTGTGCTGCTGGCAGTTACTAAGCTTAGGGACCAACTCACAATATACTGTATATACAGAATAGAAATGTCACAATACAACGCCGATTAGTTCTTAATACAGATAACTGGCATTCAGAAACCAGTGCAATTAGCATAAGGATTCAATAACCACCCTTGTAGCATCACATTATATAACAGACACACCTAATTTTCTGCTTGTAAACATGTGATGACCCCTAAGCTTAGCTTCTCAACAGCTGCTCAAAGCACATTGAGCATGTGAGTGTTGCAGCCACTTTCCAACATGGTGACCATTGTGACAAGTTTGGAATCCTGGATCATTGCCGTTACTGACAAGCTGAAACTTTAAGCTGGTGCAATAAGTTTATTATATAAAATATAATAGCCATATCAATGTTTAGGTTTTAGCTCTCCTTTAAGGCCCTGGGCACAAGGAGCGTTGGCTCTGAGTTTTTCCTGCAGGCTGAGAGAAGTGGATCAGTTCCCCTCTGCATCTCCCTGTAGCTGTACTGACAATCATAGCCCCCACCTGCATGTAGCTATACGGAGTACGGAGTGGAGATCAGATCGAAATGCCCATTTTCAGACTCAGCAGCAGGGCGCCAATGCGTTCTGTATGCTCAGGGCCTAACAGACAACTGAATATTTTTAACTATTCTGATTCCACACTTTGAAATATGGCTTACATTTTTATCTGAGGAGATGTAAATCACTTAAGACTATAACATATAGCAAATAATATTTTGTAACTTGCTTAAGCCCATAAACAGGCTATAAAGTGTTGGTGGGCCAGTAGAAACTTGATAGGGAGGAGTAATGGTCCCTAGATGCCAATGGGAAGGATACGGTCTGTCCCGGGGAATAACACACCACCTTTGATCATCTCTCCCAAGATGCAACCCACTGACCAAATG
>CM044443.1:64316339-64397398 GCA_024363595.1 Xenopus borealis | reverse complement strand
CAGTTAAAGCCAAGGTAATAAACAGAGACAAGAAAACAAATGTTAAGAAAATTATATTTTGGGTTTGTACAACAAATGTGTTATATAAATTTTTTTAGACCTATTATGAGCTGTCAGCTCATTACGCCAGGCAGTCAGTAGTTCTAGAACTACGCTTTTGAACCAATGACTGCTAATTGGGTACATTGCTTAAAATGGGACAACTTAATGAGAAGAGCAAATGTTACTCTACTCAAGTGCGAGTGCAATTTTTTTTTTATCTGATATTTTAATAAAAATTATTTGACACCTCTTATGTCCTGTAACCGATGAAGTCAGAACACAACTTATTTGGAAATACTCCTTACTGCACAATTTAACTAAAAGTCAGATTTTATGGTAAGATTGTATATTGTTTAACACCCAGTGGTGAGTTTTTAGTAAACATGCTCTAATGGTGATCTGGTAAACCAATGATGCCAATAAAAACACATTTTTTAAAGTGCACCAGGGTAAAAAAAAACAAACAAACAGAAATTGCTACAATAAATGAAGTTATTGATGTCTTACCCTTAAACCTATTTCAGTGCTTGCTTGAATTTAAACTGCATATTGTGTTTAAAGGACTATACTGCATTGCTTGTCAAAGTGTGTGTGTCACTCAAAAATTAATTAAAGTAACATTTCAACAAATGAGTGGCACGTGATACAGTTATTAGTGAAGACTGCATATATTTTCAGGGTTTCTACAATGCCTTCCATCAAGTCCTTGTACTAATGAAATTCAAAACAAAGTAATACACCAAGGGTTTTCTACCTTGTCATTCTCAGAACCCTAAAATTATTAAATACCGCTTGATCACTATTTATGTATTTCTGCCCATGCAGGAATATCAGATATAACATACCCCGCAAACACAAGCCATGTCAGTACAAACCTCTACAAAAACTTATCTTACCATATTCCTACACTGTCAATAACATAACATCTACATTTCCCCCTGACTTAACAGCCCCAAAACATCTGACTTTTATACATTATACAAACACATTCCTAAAAAGAAAGAAAGAACTTAGCATAATTAAAAACAATAATCTAATTGTTCTTTAAAGGAACAGTAATATAAAAGAATGGAATTGTTTTAAAGTAATTAAAATATCATGCACTGGTAAACTGATGTGTTTGCTTTAGAAACACTACTATATTTCATATAAACGAGCTGCTGTGTAGCAATGGTGGAAATTGAAAAAGGCTATTTGGCACAAGTTAAATAAGAGATAACACCATTATGTTCTACAGAGCTTCTTTGCTACCTGCTGTGCAAGAGCTTTTTCTCCTTTGAATGGCTACCCCCTCATGGCTACACAGCAGCTTATTTATATAAACTATAGTAGTGTTGCTGAAGCAAACACAGCAGTTTACCAGTGCAGGGCAACACTATAAAATATTTTTATTACTTTAAAACAATTTAATTTTTTTGATGTTACTGGTCCTTTATCTCCTCATGTAGTACCCACATGTGCTGCCAAACCGTTGCTATGGTGGATCGAGGGGAGAAAATGACACACCGCAGGCAGGGGAGGAAATATAAACAATGCTCCTATTGCAGTATCTGCCAGGACACACCTAAAAGGATATCCAGCATCAGCAAAGCTGTTAGAAGAATGACAACTGTAAATGCTTCAATCTCATTATCGGAGATCGAGAAGGGAAATTACCACAAAGACACCACATATGCAGTCACAGTAAGGCTGAAGCTGTCCTATACATGAAGGGGGTTGCATCACCATTATTATGTTTAACTGATCGAGTGCTGTCACATTTACACAATGCTTTAAAGAGCCTTGCCATCTTTCACATTGATTCGGTAGAGCTTACAATCGGTTTACACAAGCACAAAAAGCTGGGAGCACAGAGAAACGCCTTGCGGATTCTGGCAGGATCGAAAGAGAACTCTGAACCCCGGCGATTAATCGAGCAGAAGCGCTGAGCCACCATAAACATTACTGGCCAGTGGTTTCGGTAATACAAACACAATGACTTAAATTAGATTACATGAATTGTCCGCTTTATCGTATATTATAACCAACATGATCGTATATGATTGTTAATTCTACATAGGCGATTTGCTGTCTATTTAGGGGACTGTCATGGCGATGGCTTTGTATGTTACCTTATGATTAGCCATTAGCAGAGACACAATCTTTTTATCAATGGCTAGGTTATAGAAATAGTGCCACTGGTGGATTGAATTTACCTCCGGCAATAACATTTCTTTCTCTTCTGCTAATGGATGCTGAAGCCTTAATCCAGAAACAGCCACCTATTACATTTTCCAATATTATAGGCCTAATGCAATGTTAATTTCAGGTTACTTTATAGTGACATACCGCCCAACAATCCCGCTTTTTCCGGGACAGTTCCCCTTTTATTAACAAAGCCCGCAGTACCGGATCGCTGTTTAAAAGTCCCGCAGCTCCGTTAACGTCTAGAGGATCCTTGACTCCTGCCGGACAGCTAATCCAGACGTCACAAAGCACCATCTCGCGATGCTGTGACATCACACCACACGTATAGAAGCGCAGTGACGACTCACGTAGCCGCCGAAGGGGAGTGACGAGCTAGGACGCAATACGTTAGTGTTACGCATCGTTATAGCGCAGTGGGGCGTGCGCGCACAATTTAATCTGGGGTTCGTTGTTTTGCATTGTTTGGCAATGTCATCTGCCACCTGATTTCAATTTCCAATGAGCGACAGAACGTCATTGTTTTGTCTGGTTGATAGAAGTTTTTTACGACACTTTGATTTTTTTTTGGCGGGTGCAGTTCAGGCAGTATTACATCCCTAGCCGGAGTATTACATCCCTAGCCGGGGAATTAAAAAAAGGACGTAATAAGAATTATTAACGAAATCTGACTATGAAGATTTGTTTCTTAATTACGTATATCAGATATTAACGAAATGTAATCTTGGTATTATGTAGGTTTTTCAAAATTTCGGCAAAATGGTTATTGTAGGAGAAGACAGTTAATGGAAAGTGGAATCTGATATTTTAGGCCAGGGATCTGCTACCTTGGCTCTCCAGCTGTTAAGGAACTACAAGTCCCAGAATGCAATGAAGGCGTCTGTCATGATTCATAAAAGCAAATGCATTGTGGGACTTGTAGTTCCTTAACAGCTGGAGAGCCAAGGTTGCAGATCCCTGTTTTAGGCTCTTGTTCGTAGGGTTGCCACCCGGCCGGTATTTTACTGGCCTAGCCGGTAAAACACCAGCCGGGGCCGGTATTACAAATTTACCGGCAATGTAGATGTCGGTAAATTTGTAATACCCCTTAAAAAAGGCCCTTACCTTCCCTTAAATCTAAAAAAAAATTACCTTTCTCGCATCTTCACCCTATCGCTGCGGTGGCTCCGCCCCTTTTTGCGTCACGATCCTGCCCCTTTTGCGTCACGGCCCGCCCCTTTTTGGTCCCGCCCTCGCCGGCCGGTAAGTTATTTAGAAAAAGGTGGCAACCCTACTTGTTCGTGGTGTCGCAAGAGGGTCTCGGTTTTTTGTGCAAATCAGGGCCCAGTTTAGGGACAGAACAAGGGCTTATTTAGGAAAATGACTTGGTGAAATCTATATGCAATGTGACTTTGAAGTGTGCAGGTTCCAGAGCAGTCATACTTAGGGTTGGAAATACCGGCCTTTCTATATATTTATATTTTTTTCCTATAAATAACATTGGGAACAACCATCAAAAATACCGGCCATGCCGGTAAAATACTGGCCAGGTGGCAACCCTACACGTATCTGCTTAAAGGGGAATTCAACAGCTCCCGTGCTAACCCCCCTAGGCCCCCGTCCCTCCCCCCTCCAGCCTACCTTTCCCCAGGGCAAATGCCCCTAAGTTGCTACTTACCCCTCCAGCCAGGTTCCTGGGTGCCATCTTCTACAACAACGTGACACTTTACACTTCAAAATAATACAAAATAATTGTAAAAATTCGTTATTTCTCGTGATCTATCTGAAACCAACTAGTTGTTTGAAGGTGAACAACCCTTTTAAGCACTCTGTATATACATGACCCACTGCTCTCCATTGGGCCCATAAAAGAATTAACAGATATCCACGCTTGTCTCAGTACAACTGCAACAACTAAATGGGTTAAAGGAATAATTTGTTTCATCAGGAAAGAAAATGGTGATTCCTTAATTACAGAACACAATTCTCTATTCTAAAAAGTCACCCTGTATCATGACCTGATGCAATATTTAACATATTTAGATTTCCATCTTCCCGTGTTTTTATTTGTAGCGCACCCAGCCTTAACTGCTGCCACTGTAGCTCTGCCAATCCTTAAGCAATGTGTACTCAATACTGACACATTCCGACCCACGACTTTACCTGAAACAAGGAAGAAATTGCCTTTGTTCTGTCTAACCCCAACATTAGCATTGACCAGCTGCTAGAAACACCATTGTGCCAGTGCTCATTCTGGAGTTGACCAGGTGCCATAGATAATAATAGGCAGTCTAAGACTTATACAATGAAGGGCCTTGATGTGGCAAGCGCGTGTGCATATTTTGGTCACAGATCATTTTTTTTAACAATTATGTTTAAAGGCAGCTGGCAGTCCAGAAATGCAGAAAGCACCGAATTACGGGAAGGCAGTCTCCCATTTTAACCAATGATTTTCTTTTTCCCTATAAGGCTATGGTCACGTGCCTATCTTTGCTGGGGTCTGTGATGCTGTTTTTTGAAAAGCTAGCCTCTGAGTAAATACAGTAGCGTAATGTGCCATTGCCTAAGCTTTAAACCACTAGTGTATTTATGCAGCGGTTTTTTTTTTTTTTTTTTTTTAAACCGAGCCGGAGGCCGTGCCGAAACCGTGCCGAAACCGTGGCCGTGCCGAAACCGTGGCAAGAATCATGTATGTGTGTCCTTGCCCTAATGATAAAACAGTACCTTGTACTTTATCCAAACTTAGGGGTAAATTCACTAAAGTGCGGAAATTTGCTAGCTACACCTTCGGCGCACTTCGCCAGGGGAATTCTCGCCAGTCCACCGCTAATTCACTAAAATGCGAATTTCGCTCAGGGAGGCGAAAACTAGCAAAGTTGCGCTGCTGTTACTTCAACAGGCAAAGAGCATTTACGCTAGTGATGCCTAATTTGCATACGGCCTGAAGTTAAAAGTATAATCAGCGATACGCAACAAGTTGGCGCTATAGAAATACATGTTAATAATAATAATAGAAGTATATGTCACAGCCACTACACATGCCCAAAAAAGTTAATAAATAAAATAAAGTTGTCCTATTACCTTAAACGTGCCCACTGTATAGTTCAGTTGCCATATGTTAGGAAATGTAGGGGGAAGGAGGGTAACCCCCCCAAACTCTACTACAAAAAAAATAAAAGACGCCAGCGTTTTTGTGGGACTAAGAAAAAAGTTCAAGTTTTTTTTTTTCAAACTCCTATCTATTGTATTGAGCACAAGAGGTAACGTTCAGTAAAATGGGCATCTTGGTGAATTAGCGTAGTTAGTTACATCCCTTCGTCAGTGTGCAACTTCGCCTGGCGTAAGGGTGCGAAGATCCGCTAGTCTATCTACTTCGCTAGCGAATTTTGGCCAGGGACACTGTTAGTAAATCGGTGAAGTTGCGAAATTACGTCACACAGGCGAATTAGTGCTAGTGTTAGACGCTTCCGCTTTAATGAATTTGCCCCTAAGATATAACGGATCCTTATTGAAAGCAAAACAATCCTATTGGGTTCAATTAATGTTAAAATGATTTTTAGTAGACAAGGTATGGCAGTCCAAATTACTGAAAGATCCCTTATCCAGAAAACCTCAGTTCCAGAGCATTCTGGATAACAGGTCCCATATCTGTACTGCAATTCAGGAATTCAATTAATCTACCAATGAAGTCTTTTGCTGTTAAAGTGCAAGTACTCAAAACATAACAATTGTGCCACACTCGTTTCTCATCAAGGCCCATTCTTATTACCATTATTATTATTAATATTTTCTAAGTTGATGTATAATTAAAAAGATTGAATGCGCAGATATGAATTAGAAAATAAGGACATGTGGATATACATTAGAACCCCCATTTTAAATTTTTCAGGGGACCAGAAAAAAATTGTGTAAAATCCAGGAAAAATGTAAAATCAGTTAAATGTATTATAAATAATATATTAAGTGGGACCGCAAAACAAAATGTAAAATGAAGGAAAACTTAAAATCATTGCTCCTGTGTTATTCTTTTCTTTCTCAGATCTTTTTCTTCATTTTTCCAGTTTCCCTTTTGTTCCTTGGTGTATTTTTCTTCTGATGTCCCCCATTTGATATTCTCTTCCTCTAAACTTTGCTTTTCTTTCTTTACCATTTCTTCCATTATATTGTCTTCATTCTTCCTTTTTTGTCATTCCACATTTCTCTGCTCCTGACCTCTTCTCACAACTCTTTGCCATGCTTTCCTTTTCTTCATTTTGTTGAACTTCACTTTACTATTTTATACTGTAAACACATGGTTTCTTTTTGGATATTGCAAATGACATTTTGGCCACTAGAGATCACTATATGTATATATATATATATATATATGCCTGTGTGATTTTTTTTTTGTCTGCCTTAAAATGTACACTGCTATGACTTCCTTTACCTGCTACTCTCTCTTTCACATGCCCCCCATAATTTCGTAATGTTGAGAGTCAGAATGCAGCTAAATAATATGGCATCCATGAAACATAACTCTGATGAAACACTGCAGGCATAATTCGATTACTTAGAATGAGGCAGACATTGTACCACCACAGACTGGAATATATTTTAGTTTAATAAACGAGTTATATGGCTGGCAACTTCCAGCTTTCCATAGAATTCTTGTGCTGGATGATTGGGTGTTAATTAATCTAGAGGCAAACTTTCTTTACAGGTGCAAAAATGAAACAGATGTTATAATGCGAATGAAAGAATGAATAAATAATTGAATGAATTAAGCATTACTGCGATGGCAGAAAACATGTCACTAACAAATATGCGCCGTATGTTTCTTTTTGTACAACATGCCAACAAAAACCACCTCATATCAGTATTATCCAAGATTCATAATAATAACTAGCGAACACATTGAACTATGCAGGTTACCTGTGTTTCAGATATGCCATTCATGCTGGGTGTGGGAGGAGCAGTCCTGTAAATACTGTTAACATTTGAATTCCACCCCACAGGAGGATTGTGATAGGTAACAATATATAAGACATATAAAATATATATAACATATAAGACCAGAAGTCACGTTATATTGTATTGCAGTACATTATTAAGATTTTGGAAAAAATCACTTTTGTATTCATTTCAAAATACAGTGTATTCCAGCTGGTTGACACTCAATAACATGTACCACAGTAGATACATTTATGTAAATCTCTGGTTTTATTTTTTTCTTTGGTTAAAACAAAGTTCCCCATTGACAGAGATCACTCTGCAGTATGCAGTCAAATTCTTACAAAGGCTGATTTATGAATGTAAGGTATAAATTGTGCAGTTACTAGTAGCAAATTAAAGAATCTTACCTACCTGGTATATACTGTATATTTAAGTAAATATTGTCCTTTTACATCTCTAGCCTTGAACCACGATTTCATGATGGTCTCTGTGCTGCCTCAGAGATCACTTAACCAGAAATATTTCTCTCTAAGGGGCAGATTAAAAAACCCTCGAATTCGACCCTGGGAATACTGTGGGATTTTACCGCAATTTGATAGGTCGAACGAACAATCGGATAGAAAAAAATTTGATTTATCGATAAAATCGTTTGAATCGAAAGATTCGAATGATTTTAACCATTCAATTGAATTTTTTCATTCTATCAAAAATAAAGAAACCCAATTCGGTAGCTTTGATTTGGCGAACTAGCCATTCGAATAAAAATTTAAAGGGAAAGTACTTCGACTGTCGAATATTCAAATAAATTTTTATTCAAATTATTCGAATCATTAGATCTTTTTGAAAATTCGATCAGACTTTGAATCCTTCATGTGAATTCAGTAAAACTGTAACAGGAAGAAGTGTTGAAGCAAAAGACAGAACTCTGTCTGTTAATTGGCTCATGCGACCTAACTTTATAGTTTGTTTGGTATGTTTGTGTGCACCGTTGGATCCTAGGAACCCAGGAGGCTGTCCTTATTTTTTAAAATGGAAATTTTCTATTTATGGCACATGCTACTAAAAAAGTGTATTATTATGAAAATGGTTCATTTACATGAAGCAAGGTTTTACATATGAGCTGTTTTATGCAATATCTGTTTATAGAGATCTACATTGTTCGGGGGGGGGGGTATAGATTTTCTTTAACAAAATAGTTACTTTTAATTACAAATTGGATCCAGTATAAGCAATGAACATGATTTTAACACAGATTTTAACATAAATTGAGCACAGGCATTTCATTTGGGGTTTATGGGTATACATAGTGGTCATTTACTTATAGCACCACAATTGCTGTTGTGCGTTTTACTGCAGGGAAATTTGAAAAATTTAAAATATTTAAAGGAACAGTAACACCAAAAAAATGAAAGTGTTTTAAAGTAAATAAAATATCATCTAGTATTGCCCTGCGCTGTTGAAACTGATCTGTTTGCTTCGGAAAATCTACTATAGTTCATATAAACAAGCTGCTAAGTAGCAGTGGCGGAAATTGAAAAACGGCTATATGGCACAGGATAAGTAATGGATAACAGATAACATTATGCTCTACAAAGCTTGTCTGCTGTGCAACTTGAGCCTTTTCTCCTTTGACTAGTTGCCCCCATGGCTACACAACAGCTTATTTTATAAACAATAGTAGTGCTTCTGAAGCAAACACTGCAGTTTTACCAGTGCAGGGCAACACTGCATTATATTTTTATTACTTTAAAACAATTTAATTTTTACATTACTGGTCCTTTAAGGTACTTGTAGCAAAAGGTGCTTCTTGCACTTGCGCAAACCAAATGGTAGCTTCAAGTTCCCACTGAAGCCTACATCAATTGCAGCTTTTGTTAAAAGAGTAGCATGCACACATCAGATGCTTGCCGAATACCCAAAATAACAAAAACCTGAGTTAGAAAAATTTCAGAGCCATTATGTCTGATTTGCATCAAAGTGCAAATGCAACTGCACCAATTCTGACGCTTGCCCCAATTGGATCAGGTGCATTTCACCCTGGCGATTACAATTATGCTAAAATTCTGGGGAAAAACATTTTATTATGGGTAAAGAAAACATAGCGACTGCACTTTAAATTGCACTTTGCACACTGCACTTGTATTAAAGGAAAACTATACCCTGAAAATGAATTTTTGAGCAACAGGTAGTTTATATCAAATCAAGTGACATATTAAAGAATCTTACCCGCCTGGTATATATATTTAAGTAAATATTGCCCTTTTCACCTCTTGCCTTGAACCACCATTTCATGATGGTCTGTGTGCTGCCTCAGAGATCACCTGACCAGAAATATTTCAACTCTAACTGTAATGCTGGCCATAGACGCAACGATCCGATCGTACAAATCCTCGATTCGTACGATTTTCGGATCGTGTGTGTAGTGTTCCGACATTTGTCGTGCCATGCCGATCGGTCGTTTGTTCGATCGGCCAGGTTAGAAAATTTTTGTCGGCTGGCGATAATATCTTTGCGTCTATTGCAGATCTTACGATTTTCAGTGGGAGACCGTCACTAGGTTTTTAATCGTACAACTTTCGTACGATCCTTGTCAGGGGCAGAACGTCAGCTGTCTGTGCTTTTTACTACTTTAGTTGATCTGAAGGTTAGTGACAGGTCGGGAGATGCAAAGATCCGATCGTTGGAATCATCTTACGATCGGATCTTTGCGTCTATGGCCAGCTTTAAGGGAAGAAGTGTGGAAGCAAAAGACACAACTCTGTCTGTTAATTGGCTCATGTGACCTAACTTTATAGTTTGTTTGTTATGTTTGTGTGCACCGTTGGATCCTAGGATCCCAGGAGGCTGTCCTTATTTTTTAAAATGGCTATTTTCTATTTCTATTTACCCAATGGCACATGCTACTAAAAAAGTATATTATTATGAAATGGTATATTTACATGAAGCAGGGTTTTACATATGAGTTGTTTTATGCAATATCTGTTTATAGAGACCTATATTGTTCGGGGGTATAGTTTCCCTTTAAGTAAATTACCCTTTTGTCTTTTAGAGATTCACACACATGCAAAATGTATAATATATTTTAATACGTATCTTTAAATGCCTGTATACTTAGTTGCAGTGCTGAGTTTCTAACTTCCCCAGCCTATATCTTTGCATACTACACATTGAAAAATCTTTGTTCTGTGTCTGAATAGATAAGAAAAAAAATCCTGCTTTCAGCCTCAGGTAATCCGACTGAAAGCTGGCATCCGGCCGTTAATCTGATATTAAATTGGATCCTTGTAAACAAACATGTGGCTGTAGGAGAGCAAACAGTTATGGGAGTCTTGATGCTAGGGTAACTGGTGTCAGTCAGATTGCATTTGTTTTAGAGTCACCAACTAATGTTGTTCAGGGAGCTTAGTTACCAAAGATACACAGAAGCAGCCCAGCCTTCCAGCACTCTGGGAGAAGTTTGTATACTTCAGAATGTGATCTGGTGCAATTTATGAAAACAGGCTGGTTTCAGCAAACAAGTAATGCCATACACTAAAGGTAAGATTTCCTATGAAACATTATTGATCTGTTTGTAGTTTATTTTATTCCTTTAAATCCTTAAAAAAACCTTTTAAACATTTTACCTTTACCTCTACCTCTGTGTAATTTTGCAACTCTTGTGACATAGCCTCAGTTTGTGAATGATACAAGCAATATAAATGTAATGCTTTATGCAAAAAAGACCAACCTGAAAGGACTCAATATTGTTTTGGCATTGATTGTTGCCCATTGATGTCTATACTGTATATGATTTATTTCATTTATATTCTAGACTATTTGTTTATAATATAGTTGAGTGTCTTACTTTCAGGAATGAGTGGCCCCTGGGTTTCTTTGGCTAATATTTTAAGAGTGCGGGGAAGACCACTGAGTGAGGAAGATGTGTGGGCACTGCTTTTTGCAGCTGCAGAGCATATAGAGAAGGATGGTAAGTTGAGGCTTGTTTTTTAAATACAACTGTACACGTGTGTGTTACACACACATTATATGCTTTGAACTATACCGAACTACACCTTTCTACACAATAGGCACAAATAAAGATTGAGCAAACATTACCTAGATATTTGACTCCAATTAATCACCATGTCCCAGCTATTTAAATAAAGCTTTATAAGAGTAATTTTCAATAAATATAGGCTTCTGAAGGAGGACATATCTTGCATATTTACTGTTGTGTTGGAAAGATACTAGATACTAGTTATTGCCATTGGCAATTATGTGCTTACAAACAGGCACCCCTGTATACAGTTGAAATTGCTGAACAGTTGGTACCCCTGACCTCTGGCAGTGCACAACCAGCATATGCAATTGGGACAAGCACATGCATGAGGCTTACACCTTGATTTTAAACAATGCAGTTACAGATTTTTTTATATTTATGATTTTGAATTTTGGCATGGGACTAGACATGATGTCCATTTCTCAGGTATCCCCAGCCCTGTGACTTGTGCTCTGATAAACTTACTTCACTATTTACTGCTACACTGCAGTGAGTGATATCAACATCTAAATAATGTTACACTCGATTCACTTCTAAATAATGTAACACTTGATTCTATGAATAATAACTCCAGATCATAAATACGCTATACAATGTGAGGGAGAAGTTGTGGCACCCAAAATACATTAAATACAATGAGAAACAGTTGGAGCTTTACAATATACAGTTAGAGGCAGTGGGAACTTGAGGCTCAAAGTCATTAAATTACAAAAAAAAAAAACAAGTTTCATGAAGAGTAGAGAAGATATGAGCATTGTAGACATCAAAATTTAGTCAGGAATCATTTGCATTGCTAAATGTGCTTCCAAGGAAGACAGGAGAAAAGCTCCCAAGCAAGAAAAGCCTTGTCATGTCTACCACTAGGTGGAGCTATGGTCATATTGAAGTACAATTAGAAGGTTATAAACAATTGCTGTCTCACAGCATTTCCACACTGAAGTGCTGACTCCTTGTCAAAGCTCAGTATCAGGCACAATGCACTGAAATGGTTGCCTCATCACCAATATTACAGCTAAAAAATACATTTGTTTAGGAATAACATTTTACAAGGTAGAGTGAAGGATTTGCAATGTAAACAGTGTAATTTGGAAAGGAAACTATAAAAAAATATGTCATTACCCTTTAAGGAACAGGACTGGGGGGGGGGTAAACTACTTTTGCCACTGCCCCGTGTGCAGGAGCCCTGAAGGGCATGCAAAATGGTGCCCTATACTGTTTGTTCACATCAGACGTATGCCAGGATTGTTGCTGTGCTTTAGAGCTTCAAACTCAGCCTTGTATTTCAACAACAACTATTTAAGAAGATTTCCCTTGTAATTCCATTTACAGATTCAAGCACAAGGATCACAATCTCGCCCTGGTCCCTTGTGCTTTCAGGATCTGGGATTCTGTCTTTCCATGATGTATATGACCCTGAAGCTGTTCCATTTAGAGCTCCGGAAATGTTCCAAGAGCCTAAACAGACATCTGAGGTAGAATGATATTTGATTTACATTAATACCATTAAAGTGATACTGACACTAAAACATATTCTTTAAAATATAAATGTGCACTAAAAGTTGCCTTTAGATCATGTTGACGCTGGTTAACTTTTGTCATGTAGTGAGACTATCATGGGGTACATTTATCAAAAAGTGAAGTTAGCAATCTCACAGTCTGCTAGAGTGAAATTCTGCCACTCTCCATTCATTTCTATGGGAATTTGAAAGACGTATTTATCAAAAGGTGAATGTTCACTTTCACCCATTGATAAATACTCTTTTAAAAATCCCATACAAATGAATGGAGAGTGGCAGAATTTCACTCTAGTGGACTGTGAGTTCACTAACTTCACTCTTGAGCCCCATTTGGTTAGCCCTAAAAATTAAGCACTAATTTAATGTTATGAGAAATTTGAAAGAATATAATATTAAGGTAGAATGAAAGGAGCATCTGATACAGACATGCCATATTTATGAGACTAGAAATAGTTTTTTATTATAATACCATCCTTATGATCTACAAGAGAAAATAAACTTTGGACATATGACATACAATTACAAAGATAATGACAGATGCTGTTTATCAAATTTCATATAATAAAAGCAAATGCACTGGGCATTGAATGCAGTTCAATCAATAAGAACAGAATTTAGCTCGCAGAACGACTGTGATGGAGCATGCAAGGGCCAGGTTTGCATATCTGCTACTGGAAAGTCGTCTAGTTGCTAAGACTAGAATTATTTTAGGGTCTTTCTTCCACAGAAATAAAAGTGTAATTCAAAGAACAAAATAAATATGAATGAAACATTTTCAGCTATTTGTAAAGGTAATTTCAATTGAAAGTAGTATTTGAAACATTATAGCAGTGTACAGCTCTTCTGCAGCCATTACTGCAGTTTCCACAATACTTCACAGTAGTGATGTGTGGGTTTTACCCAACCCTAAACCGCCCTCCCTCCACCTGCGCCCCCCACCCGAGCCCGACTTCCAGCTTCCCTTTATAGACCTGTGCCGACTTTCCCGCGACAACGTTACAAAAGGGGCGGAGGAGCAGGCACATGGCTATAAAGCCAGAAGTTGGAAGCTGGCAGTATAAGGTGGTGGGTGGGGAGAGCAGGAGGAAGAGCTCGGCCTGCAAAGGGGGGTGAGAAGTCAGCCCGAAACCGACTGATATCCTGCGGGTATCAGGCCGGCCCGCGCATCACTACTTCACAGGTCTGTTAATCAGCTGGTTTCTTCTATATTGTTTCAAGAGTCAGAACCAAGGGGATAGAAAGGGACAGTCAGACTGTGCAGTAGCAATTTACATTTACAAACAACTCTAAGGGGGTTATATATTGAAGTTCGAACGCCAAAAACTTAAAAAAAAAAAATATCTGAATTTTTAGTGGAAAAAACTTGAATTTTTCAGGATGGAGGAAATCACAATCCAAAAATCCGGCATCTCAGACCTACCAAGGATGAATATAGTCAATAGGAGTGGTCCTTTTACTATTTGGAAGTTTCTGTGCTCTGTGCTGGAAAAACCCCAAAAATCTGACTATTTCGGATTTGTAGTGGAAATTATGGCTTTTTGGGAAAAAGCCCAAATAAATTAACAAAATTTGGGGGGAAAAACTAAAAAAAAATCTTCCCCAATCTGATAAAATCATAATTTTTTAAATAAATAAGGTCCAATTGTGGATTCTAGATTGGTCGGACTTTTTTCATTAAAATAGTCAAAGAAATTCAAACTTTGGTAAATAATGCAACAAAAACCTAATAAAATATTTATGGTGGGGCATTTTCAAGAATGATGAAACAATGTTTACAAACCAACAAATATATTGTATACTTTATACAACAGCACATCATTATTGATTTCTATAGTTTTCTGCCTGATAAATTATAACAATAAGACATTGGGATTCACTTACTTATATCGCAAGAATTAAAAATCCATTGCCAAGGGCATTGCTGAATCACACACTAGCCAGGGGCATCCAAAAGAACACCTACATGCCACCCCCACCTTTTGAATACAGCACTGCTAAATGCAGACCACATTTTATGCATTAGAAGGCACTGTTCCTTGCACTTATGGGGATGAGCAAAGAACACAAACAGTGGGGCAGAGAACAAAGTGTCAAAATATGGCAAATATGTGTGACCATTTTTTAAAATTTTTTTACCCTGCCATGTACTTAATAATGTGGCCTATATTCATTAAATGCTTATCCCATATTGTGTTTTACACCCACAATATGCTTTTTCCCTGTGTGACTAAGGTTAATCTAGCATGCATTGGTAGCATAACCCTGTGAAGCTGAATACATAAAATTTTGATCATGTAATTTTCTCTTTCCCACAGTCACTGGTGTATTCGTTAGGTATGACTCTTTACTGGGCGGCAGAATACAATGTTCCAGAGCATCAGGTCTGTAATTTTTTACTGTTACATGAAGAAAATCAATATTAGGTACTTGGATTAATATGTCTCAATGGACAAGGCACTTGGGGGTGCCACAATGTTAGACTCTACCCATTGAGATAAATAATTTTTTCACAATGCCTGTGCTTCTTTTTAAAGAAAACTGCACCAGCCATGGAAAAACAAACTGCTGACCTGGCATTTAACTACCTTACAGTCATTGGTGCTTGGGTGGACATTTGCGCATGTACAGTAGAGTAAAATTTTCCACTTTTACTCTTCTGTGCATACAGGAATATAAATCTACCCTAAGTAAAGCTGGCACAATGTTTAGACTTTGTTCCTTTTTTGGAGAAAATAGCATTGGCCTGTGGAAGAAATTTTGCTATTTTTTCCAATGGTAAGTGCCTAACATTTTGGCAAACTCTCAAAAAAAAAAAAAATCTGATTTTAATTAATCCTGGAGGTATTTCACAGGGGCACAAGGCTATTGCAAAGCAAACAGATATTCACCTTCAGAATTAAAGCTGCCTTGTGGTCCAATTGACATATATTTCTGTGTTTTTAAAATGCATAACTAAGCAATTTGTTCTGTCTGTACACTTAATGCTCTAAAGAAGTTGCAAGAAATATAACAAAATATATTTATACATTGCAGCTTGTGGATATTGGACAGAAGCTACACTCCATTCTAATTTCCATGTGTGAAAAGAGTCCTAGGCGCCGACCCAGTACAGAAATAATTCTACAGAGATGTAAGGAGAGGGAAAAACAGGCCACCTTGCCCTCTGCTTTCTATATTCAGGGGCTGGTAAGCCCAGTTTTGGACAGCATGTGCCAGGTTAGTGGTTGGCATAGTTTAATTGATCAGTTAACTCAAGTATTGCGAATGCCAGCATAGGGGATGATTCTAGCACTGTGTATTTCAGCAGGCCTATTTTCAGCCCTGTCTCTAGCTTTATTCCTGGGCGATTATAATGTTGTTAGGTACAAATATTTGTATGTAGTAAAATAATACTATTTGTTTTAATGTTTCTCTTGAGGGCACCAGACTTCTGTTTGATGCACGTTTTAAATGTTCCCTGCAAAGTAAAAAAAATTTTTCCCCTCAAATGTCTCCACCCTCATACAGATTTTAGTAAATCTTAGGGATGCACTCCACTATTTTGGATTCTGGCAAACCCCTGAAACCTTAGTGAATACCGAACCAAATCCAAATTCTAATTTGCATATGCAAATTAGGGGTGGGAAGGGGAAAACATTTTTACTTCCTTGTTTTATGACAAAAAATCACGCAATTCCCTACCCTTAATTTGCATATGCAAATTAAGATTCGGATTTGGTTTGGTCATGGAGTAGGATCCTCCTGAAAAAGGCTGAATCCTGGCTGAATCCCAAACCATATCCTGGATTTGGTGCATACCTAGTAAATCTGTACCCAGCTTACCTTTTCAAATTTAAAGACAAAATATAAATTATTTAGAACTAGCAATGTCAACAACTGTTTTTTTTTTTTTTTGGAAAAGCAAGTGGAAGAGTTCTCAAAAATGCAGTATGTCCAGAGCCAAATGATAAGAGAAAGATTCCGACAGAAACATGAAGGATCCACGTTATTTCCCTCTACATTCATGGCCAGTTTTGGTAAGTTAGAATAATTTTATCCCATCTAAAATATGCAGTCTGAAGAAACTAATGGAAACTTCTCAAGCTCTATAACAATGCAATCTTAAAGGGGTGGTTCACATTTAAGTTAACTTTTGGTATGTCATAGAATGACTAATTCTAAGCAACTTTTCAATTGGCCTTTTTTTAATAGTTTTTGAATTATTTGCCTTCTTCTTCTGACTGTTTCCAGCTTTCAGATGGGGGTAACTGAACACTTCTAAAGCAAATACGTTTCAAAGCTACAAATGTATAGTTAATGCTACATTTTGTTACTCATCTTTCTATTCAGGGCCTCCCCTATTCATATACTAGTCACTTATTCATATCAAAGCATGGTTGCCAGGGTAATTTGGACCCTAGCAAATAGATTGCTGGAATTGCAAAATTGAGAGCTGCTGAATAAAAAGCTAAATAACTAAAAAAGCCTAAATTCAAATTGTCACAGTATATCACTCTCTACATCATAATTTATTTACTAAAATCCAAATTTTTCTTATATTTTATTAAAAAAAACCAATGACTAAATGTTCATGCTTGATTTGATCTAAATAATATAATAACCTAAATTAATTGGAGCCTTTTTGGTTCAATAGAAGTGTTGAGGTGGGTAAGACAAGACATGCTTTCAAGGCTTTCAAGTTAGCTGGGACAGCCGAATCATTTATAAGGTACCAGGAGGCCAATAAATCATGCAAAAATCAGGCAAACTAAAATCGATATGGAAAAGGATATTGCAGTAAGCAGTAAAAAGAATCCAAAATTATTTTTTAAATATGTTAATAGAAAAAAAATTAAGCAAGAAGGGGTAGGACCTGTATTATCAGAGGGGGGTCAGCTGGTTGATGAGAACAAGCAAAAAGCTCAGATTCTGAACGCATACTTTTCATCTGTCTACACAAATGAGGAACCAGCTAATGAAGGTTTCCTTATTAAAGGAACAGTAACAAAAATTTTTATTAAAAAATTTGTTAGTACATAACTAAAAAACAACACCAACACTTAGTTTGAAATTACTATTATTCCCAGAAAATAGCTCTACCAAATTTGCAATTCAATAAGCATTTGACCATCGAATGCTTATCGAATTGTTTTAGGCTATCATTTTGCTCGATATCTGATTTCTATGAATTCTATGAATATGAATTCATATTGGATACCGATCGATTTCACAAAAAAATTGCGAAATTTCATTCGAGCGTCCGAAAAATTTGTACGATTCGAACGATTCAGTCGTACGAATGGTATTCGGGCAGGACTTAGTCTCTGAAGCCAATGGGGAGCTTCCCATAGGCTTCTATTGCAATTCAGTAGGTTCAATCTGGCAAAGTTTGCAGCTGCACACAAACACACAGAACAGGCAGCTGCAGCAACACTAGCGGAGGCAGCTACAGCGGGACAGTCACTCAGCGCAGTGCCAGCAGCAAGGGAAGGAGGCTGGAAGAAAACAGGATTCCCATTGCTATATAACGGCTTCCAGTGGCGTGGGATGTGGCTGTGACCCCAACGAGCACAGCGCAGAGAGCAGCCGACATTTTTCATCCTTGAAGTGCCTGCACATGGAAGCAGCAGAGAGCCAGGGAGGAGAAATCGAGCGCTGCTCCATTGATGGTCGCCCTTTCGCCGTTTCTGTAGAGGACAGGAAGCAGAGTTTATGTAAGTTATTTCTTAATAAAGACTTTTTGATTTTAAAGTATGTGTTGGTGTTTTTTTCGTTATGTACTTACTTACTTTTTTAATAAAAAATTTTGATGTTACTATTCCTTTAATAGTCCCAATTCTAATAATACATCTAATAATGCATGGTTCACACATGATAAAATTCAAAAGTGACTAGAACATGTTAAAATAAACAAAGGTCTAGGGCCAGATGGGTTTCATCAGAGCATAGCTCTGTGATTTCCAAACCTCTCTACTTAATTTTTCAGGATTCATTGAGGCCTGGCATGGTGCTGAGAGACTGGCTATTGCTAATGTGATGGCGCTATTCAAAAAGGGATTGCGTTCTCAGCCTCAAAAACTATAGGCCAGTTAGCCTGACATCTGTTGTAGGAAAGCTTTTCAAAGGATTAATAAAGGATAGGATACTGAACTTCATAGCAAATAGCAATGCTATGAGTTTGTTCCAGCATGGTTTTATGCGTAATAGATCTTGCCAGACTAACTTAATTTCATTTTATGTGAAAGTAAGCAGGGACCTCGATTCTGGGATGGCAGTGGATGTGATTTACTTAGACTTTGCGAAAGCATTTTATACAGTGCCACACAGAAGGTTACTGGTTAAATTAAGGAATGTTGGCCTGAAACTTAGTATTTGTACCTGGATAGAGAACTGGCTAAAAGATTACAAAGTGGTGGTAAATGGAGCATTTTCTAATTGGACCAGTGTTGTTAGTGGGGTACTGCAGGGCTCTGTACTGGGTCCCTTGCTTTTCAGATAGTTTATTAATGACCTGGATGTGGGCATTCAAAGTATTTTTGCAGATTATACTAAATTTTGCAGAACTATAGGTTCCATGCAGGATGCTGCCACTCTGCAGAGTGATTTGAAGTTGGGAAACTGGGCAGCAAACTGGAAAACGAGGTTCATTGTTGATAAATGCAAATTTATGCACTAAATGGCAGTGCATTGGGAGTTTCCAAGGATCTTGGGGTTTTTATAGATAACAGGTTGTCTAATTCTGGGCAGTGTCATTCTGTAGCTACGAAAGCAAATAAAGTTCTGTCTTGCATAAAAAAGGGCATAAACTTAAGGAATGAAAACATAATTATACCTCTTTATAGATCCACCTGGAGTTTGCAGTTCAGCTTTGGACTCCAGTCCTTAAGAGGGATATAAATGAGCTGGAGAGAGTGCAGAGACTTGCAACTAAATTGGTTAGAGGAATGGAAGACTTTAGGCTAGGAATTATGAGGGTAGACTGTCCAGGTTGGGGTTGTTTTCTCTGGAAAAAAGGCGCTTACGAGGGGACATGATTACACTTTACAAATATATTAGAGGACATTATAGACAAATATCAGGGCACCTTTTTACCCATAAAGAGGATCACCACACCAGATGCCACCCCTTCAGACTAGAAGAAAAGCACTTCATTTGAAGCAGCATAGGTGGTTCTTCACAGCGAGGCCAGTGAGGTTGTTGAATGCACTGCCGGATGAAGAAATAATATCAAAGGCTATTTGGATGCTAAACAGTTAGTATAGCTATAGGCATATACTGTTTGTGTGAAAGAGTGGAGGGGTGTGTGTAAGCTGGGTTTTAATTTGGAGGTGTTGAACTTGATGGACTTTGTCTTTTTTCAATCCCATGTGAATAAAAAACTTTTAATTTTTTTCTAAGACCTGAGAGTGCGGACCTTACTTGTATGATATATATATATATATAATTTTCACGCTGGGTGGCACACCGCTACAATCACTGAAGACCCAGGTGCCCGGTAAAAGGTATACGTAGCATTCAAGAAGACCATCAACACTGGGATTTGGTGCAATTCATTCAAAGTTTGTATTTTTCAGTGCATATACAGCCAACGTTACGTTTCGGTCCATACAAGGACCTTGAAGGTCCTTGTATGGACTGAAACGTAACGTTGGCTGTATATGCACTGAAAAATACAAACTTTGAATGAATTGCACCAAATCCCAGTGTTGATGGTCTTCTTGAATGCTATATATATATATATATATTATATTTTTGACTAACTGTATTAAAAATATTTTTTATTTTACCCAGTTTTTATTTTTTATTTTTACTCTGAAAAATTCCACTCTACATTTGGAGATCATTGAGATGCTTACATTGTCCTGCCCTCAGTAAAAGTGAACTGTTTAGATGGCATGTTTACCCACAATATTAGCCACGCAAAAAAAAAATCATTTGAACTTATGTGCTTAAAAATATGCACATGTAACACAGATGCCTTTCTGCCCTGCAGGAGAAAGATCTCTGCCATGTGTGACACCTGACAAGACTATAAGCGATTTCCACAACAGAACCTACCATCTCTCTGTTAGCAGGTAAAAGTTATGTCCAGATTTCAGTTTCTTTTGATTTTGTTAAATTAATTCATTTAGAAGACGTGGATCTAAATAACAGTTATTCAATGGATTTTGAAACTAAGAAATATTTCTAGAATCATCCATACAGCACTATTTTACACTACTAGGTTCTTGTAACGTAACTGTTACATTAGTGCCAATTTACATGCACGAAATTGAATTTTCAAATTGTAGTAAAACTGTTGTGAAATAGTTGTGCATTTTGGCTGCTAGGTTATTGAATGTGATGTCAAATCCAAATTTTAAAATGAATCTGCCATACATACATACATATATCCAACTAGATTACACAGGCACTGGGTTAGGGCTCCCAGGATTGCTTGGGCTGTTACTGGTGTTTTGGCACAATATAATATGACAAAATTACTAAATTCAAGTGTAGGAATTAAAAAATATAAAGGGTAAATTACATTTCAATTACCCAGATATTGACTGGAGCAACAGTACTGCCAGATCAGTTAATGGGAACAAGTTTATAAATTTGTTGCATGACAATTTTATGGCACAGGTAGAAGCTCTAAGAATCATTCTATGTGGCTTAATACAGATGTAATAGGAAATACAGATGTTAATAGGAAAGAAGAGAGAGGCATTTAAAAAGTCTTTTGGGACGCAAATTATTTGAAGACTTGTTAAGGGATCACATTCAAAATGTTGTCCTAGTGAATGGCATTATGAGCAGCAATCGCATGGTCATGTCAGACAAATTTGATTGCTTTTTATGATGAGGTAAGTAAGATGCTGGACTGTGGGGGGGGGGGGGGGGCAGTAGATGTGATCCATTTGGATTTTGCCAAAGCTTTTCATACCCTGCCCCACAGACGACTGCTTTCTAAACTAAGTTCTGTTGGGCTTTAAGTAGACCTGTCACCCAGGCACAATAATCTGTATAATAAAAGTCATTTTCAAATTAAACATGAAAACCAAACTCAAATTTTTATGAAACCATTCATAGCTGTTTTAAGCTCATTTAAAAATCTCAGCTGTCAATCAAATATTGTCTTCAAATAATTATAATAATCAAGATTCAAATAATTTATATATGTAATTAATGTTAATTTTGCTTGACTAATGTGATAAAATATGATTTTGAATATTTTTTTTGGGTGACGGGTCCACTTTAATGAAGTTGCTTGCTCATGGATAGGAAACTGGCTACAGGATCAGGTACAGAGGGTGGTTGTTAATGGTACATTCTCTACTTGGAGTAAGGTTCTTAGTGGGGTCCCTCAGGGCTCAGTAATGGGTCCACTTTAACTTTAACTATTTGACTTGTTCATTAATAACTTAGGGGAGGGTATTGTAAGTAATGTATCGGTGTTTGGAGATGACACAAAACTATCCAGCCCAATTAATTCCATCCAGGATGTGGCATCCTTGCAACAGGATCTTGACAAACTGGCAATCTGGGCAAATAAGTGGCAAATGAGATTCAATGTAAAGTCATGCACCTGGGATTTAAAAATATATCCAAGCCACTTATACCATTAATGGGACTGCACTAGGCAAATATGTTATGGAAAAAGACCTTGGAGTCCTTGTAGATGATAAACTTGGCTGTAACAAGCAATGCCAGTCAGCAGCATCAAGGGCATATAAGGGGCATAGAGTCACGGGAGGAGGAGGTCATTCTTTCACAGCACTTGTAAGGCCCCATCTAGAATATGCCGTTTTTTGGTCTCCATTCAGAGAAGGGCAACTACTGCTGGTAAAAGGTATGGAAAATCTTAGCTATGAGGAAAGACTGGCCAAATTGGGGATGTTCACACTGGAGAAGAGGCGATATGATAACTACAGTGTGTATAAATATATAAGTGGATCATATAATAATCTCTCTAATGCTTTATTTACCAGTAGGTCTTTCCAGCTGACACGAGGTCACCCATTCCGATTAGAAGAGGTTCCACCTAAATATTCGGAATGGGTTTTTTTACAGTGACAGCTGTGAAGATGTGGAATTCTCTTCCTGAATCAGTTGTACAGGCTGATACATTAGATAGCTTTAAGAAGGGGTTGGATGGCTTTTTAGTAAGTGAGGGAATACAGGGTTATGGGAGATAGCTCGTAGTACAAGGGATTAGGGGAAGAGTACCAGGGATTAGTCCAATTGCCATTTTGGAGTCAGGAAGGAATTTTTCCCCCTCTGAGGCAATTTGGAGAGGCTTCGGATAAGTTTTTTTTTGCCTTCCTCTGGATCAACTAGCAGTTAGGCAGGTTAAAAAAAAAAAGTTTGAACTTGATGGACATACTAACATACTATGTTTCTATGTATAAATGCAAAAGTTTGACACTGTAGAAAATACTCTCATACCACTAGTTGTTTTTGTAATGCATATAGAGGTTTTCAGCATAACCTCTTGTGTACCAAAGGCAAGAAAGGGCTTCTATACATTTAGCAGAAATCAGAAATACAATACAGACTTAACATAGAATGAATCTTTTTGCTTTAAAAATCGATCTTTAACTTTTTTTTGCTTCACGATTGGTAGAAATGCATATTCTTCCAAGAATAAAAATGATTGTCTTTATTCCCTTCTCACAGCTTTTTCAGTAGGCAGTATTTACCAATATGTTTTCCAAAGCAGATTCTATATATAGCAGTTTTACATAGTACCTTGCCTTTTTACTGATATAGCTTTAGTTATGTGACATGAATTAAATTTCTAAGAGGATAAAATCATCAACAGCACTTTATGCATTTGTTAAGCCTTCAGAGTCCAACACACAGCACTGAAACCAAGGAACCGGCAGATTTATATAATTCTGTGCAGAACCGTCTCTCTCCATTCAGCGCAGCCTGCTCCAGTGGATATGTATCACAATTGAAGCCTGTATTTGGACAGAACTCAAACCTTCATCAAAAGAAGGTCAGAAGCTTAAGTGACAGATAATCAGCAATTCAACAGTTCCTTATGTAGTGGTAGGGCTTGTAATCTTATTAGTGTCCTTTTTTTCTTACTGTGTGGATGGGTTAAAAATATCAACACTTTCACTGAGTATATTGGAGTGTGTGGCAGCATGTTTCAAAACTAAGTTACATTCACTGGCAGTTGATTTACTGGTAGAACCAGCATTTATTTATTAATTTCAAGTTTGTACCCAGCAAAAAAAGACATTGGTAAGTACTTTGATCATGCAGCAGGCAAAAAAGTTAATTCTGCTTAATTTGGTGTAATGGTTAGTAATGTAAGTGCAAACATTGGCCCAAATGTTGTAGGTCTGCACAAAGAAGGCATGCTTTCCTCCTAAATGTTGATGACTGCTATACTTTCTGCAACTGGCAAGTCTGTTTAACAAACCATTACATAATTTTAGTGGTTTTAGAGTTATTTGCATCATTGCAGTTGAAAGCAGAATTATGCCTATGCACATGCTGCTAAATTCAAGCCAGCTTGAAAGGGGCAAGTTGATAGGAGTTTGAATGCCATTCTGACCAACAATTAAATGCAAACAATTTTTAATTTCATAAATTAGCTAATTTTACATTTTAACAAATACCTATAAATAATATTGTATTATACATTTAAAATGATTTAATTGCTAGTGTAATTAATTGCATATTTGCTGTAGGTATCATACCATTGTTACTTCATTATCACATAGATTATTCGCCCTGAATTTGTGCTAAACACAAAGGAGCCCCCCATCACACTGGAGCTCCCGGCTATGATTGTGGTAAGTTTGAATTATACTATAACACCTCATTGCTTTAGCCTCAAAATTAAGGTCCTACTTTATAAGTTCTTGTGTTTTTTTCAGTGGATTGCTTTGGCTAGCTTCTGAATGGGTTTAAAGGGGTTGTTCACCTCTGAGTTAACTTTTAGTATAATGTATAGAGTGATATTCTGAGACAATTTGCAATTGGTTTTCATTTTTTATTGTTTGCGGTTTTATAATTATTTAACTTTTTATTCAGCAGCTCTATTTTGCAGTGTCAGCAATTTGGTTTCTAGGGTACAAATTACCCTAGCAACCCTGCATTGATTTGAATAAGAGACTGGAATATGAATAGGAGAGGGACTGAATATAATAAGTAATAAAAAGTGGCAATAACAATACATTTGTAGCCTTACTGAGCACTTGTTTTTAGATGGTGTCAGTGACCCCCATTTGAAAGCTGCAAAGAAACTGAAGAAAATTGCAAATCATTAAAAAACTATGAAAAATAAATAATGAAGACCAACTGAAAAGTTTCTTAGAATTGGCCCTTCTACAATATACTAAAAGTTAATTTGAAGGTGAACCACCCCTTTAAGAAGAATTTTTTTCCATTAATATTTTTTTAACAAAAATTAAAAGCTTGCCAGATTTTAAGAGGCTTTTTATTTTTTATCAAAATCCACTTGTGAAATACTTTTGCTATTTTAGCACTGCTACCTTTGTGTGGATAGGTAGTAAGAAGTGACTAGTATCACTGCAGACTGTAGATAGCAAGCTAAGCAATGAACATTGAAATTTAATTTCCAGGAAATCAGTGATAGGATAAATATTAATCATGCGCAATACCTGTACTTAAATGTTTAAAAAAATGTAATACATATTTTAAACAGGGATGCACGAAATCCACTATTTGGGATTCGTCTGAATCCCAGAATCCATCATGAAGGCGAATTCTGAATCGAAATCCGAATCTGAACTCTAATTTGCACATGCAAATTAGGGGTGGGAAAGGAAAAAGTAGAAAAACTATTTTTTGCTTCCTTGTATTGTGATCAAAAGTCTCGTGATTTCCCTTCCTGCTCCTAATTTACATATATAAATTCAGTTTGGCCACGCACAAGGATTCGTCGAAATCCGAATCCTGCTGACAAAGGCTGAGTCCCAAACCAAATCCTGGATGCGGTGCATCCATAATTTAAAATCTAATAACCAAATAAATGTATCTAGTTTGCACAGCTTATCCCATCATAAAAATCCAGCTAAAAGTAACTTAAAGTTGAACCACCCCTTTAATAAAAGCACAAATCAGTGTTCTTCAGCATGCCCTTTATTTCCACATATAAAAAGTGCCCTTTTTAACTAATGGATGTTTATTGATTTGTTTGCTACTAATTTCATTTCTGTCCTATTTATCTACAGAACAAAAAAGGAAAGTCCTACCTGTTTCAAAGGACCCTCTATGTAATAATTCCAAGTGGCCTTTGTTTAGAGATAAAGTGTGACATCAGATCTCAAGTCCGAACAGTTCTTGAATGTACAGCAGCTTATGTCAAACTTGATCAAAATCAACCTCATTACTTTGGATTGGCAAATATGATAGGTGACTAATGGCAATAGGGATTTCAAAATAGAGCTATTTTAATTTATTGTTTATTTTATTAGAAGTTCTCCTGCATGATAAAATTATTGTAGTTGTTGCTTATTTTCTATAGGAAATGAGTTTTTCTTCTTGGATGAAGATGATCCCTTAGAAAAGGTGGCACCTGAAGGTTGGAGCAAGACCTCCAAAAAGAAAGCAACCATTGTAGCCTTTACTCTTTTTTTCAGGATCAAATATTTTCTACAGAGTTTCAATGCACTAAAGTAAGTCATGGTTATCTTTCAAACAATCAAGCCAGATAGTAAGCATTTTATCAGTTTTTTTAATCTAGAGGCTTATATGCAATGTGAACTGTAAGTGGCAAATTTACAAAATTCACGTGAAATGATCGAAGTTCCATCGAAATTGATCGAATACCGATCGTACTAATTTTTCATGAAATCGTATATATTCAAATTTGGCCTCTTCGATCATCGAATATCGAATAGATCGAATGATCGGATGTTCGATAATTCGATCATTCGATGATTGAAGGAATCAAAATTTTTAATTTATTCGACTGCCTACTTCGCCAGATTGAACGTACTATCAGAGTGTTCGATCGTTCGAAATTGTACAAATTTTTCGGACACTTGAAGGAAATTTCACAATTTTTTGTGAAATCAAACGATCGTTATCCGATCGTACGAATTCATCGAAAAATCGTATTGCAAGCAAAATTATAGCCTAAAACAATTCGATAAGCATTCGATGGTCGAATGCTTATCGAATTGCGAATTTGGTCGAGCTAATTTCTGGGAGTAATAGTAAATTTGCCATTTAGTGATTGCTGCTAAGGAAGGGAGATTAAATTTCAGAGTGAGGATCTTCATATGAGCGTTATTGAAGCCTCCCCTTTTTCACTGGTGCTTCTTTGTGTTTTATAGGCATAATTCTTTGGACTTTGTCACCCTAAAGCTGACCATACACAAGCATATACCCTTGTTTAGTGAGGTTGCCAAACAACTGGATTTGGGACTGATTTGGCCCCCCATGTGCTGGGCCAAATATAGCTAATCACACAGAGGGGCCTACTAAGACCCTTTGGCCAGTTCTGATATGCTCCTCATAATTTAGGATATTCAAACCTGGCTGTTTGGAGGAACCGAGTCAGCAGCTTTTAGTGGCTGGTGTATGGCCATCTTCAGTCAAATTCTCCACCAATCACAAGCTGGGGAAGACTTTTTATAGATATTTCCCCCTGCTAATTTGTACCTGGGGTGGTTGTAGTTGGTTTTTGTCTAAACATGAATCATGAAGGGTTTTCCTTTAATTTAAAATGATGTTTGTCTTCTGGTTTTGTTAGAACCTGTATCTGAATAAACCTGTGGTAACTTGTTTTGATTGTCTCACATGTATGACCCAGTCTGGTTTTTAGTTCTCTTGATCCCTGGTACCTCACAACTTCTCACACCCGTGGATGACCTGGCTTGCTGAACTTGCTTGCTAATTCCCCTGACCCTAATTCTGTATACCATCTGTTCCAGCTCGGCCTCCTTCCTTGTCATGATCAAAATTGGTCTGAATCCTGTGTGAGTGAGGGTGCCGTATGGGCTAACAGCCTGTAATGCTCATCCTAGACTGCTTGTACTCCTCCTGCCCTGCTCAGTCAGCATGCTTAAAGCACTCCTCTTGAGAGTTACATTCTTACACTTCTCTCCTTTCACCCTTAGACTAGTTCAATCCTAATAGCATAATGAAATGTTTTTTTTTAATTTGTTCAAGATTCTTCTTTCAAGAGTTCAGCACTTTTAAGTGTTAAAATCTAGCAAGTGTTTTTTTAATAAAAATTTTTATGAATTAATGAAGCTGATTAAAGAATTCAGAGTATAAAATTGATTCTGCAATGTGCTGTTGCCTCCAGGTTTCTTAGTCAGTTGCAATACTACTCCATTTGTGTTTTTTTTTAATTCTTTTTTTCAGACATTGTCCAATGATTCATCTGATTTACCTACAGTTGCGGAAGGATATACTGGAGGAGCAGTTATATTGTAATCGAGAGATGGCCCTACACTTGGGGTCTCTAGCCCTACAGGCGGATGTAGGAGATCATTCACAAGAGGTACATGGGACAAAATACCCAAGCATGATATTACCTTTGCCAGGCCAGAGTGGCTGGTACAGACATTTGTTTAAAATACATTTTGTTCAAATTATTTATAGTTCTTGCATGTACTGCAGGGAAGTGCAGACAACAAACTTAACCTTTAACATACTAAAATGTAGACTAAAGAATATAAATGTTCTGGGTTTGTTGTCATGAAATATGCACTGTATAGTGATACTGGATATTTATAACTTGCAGTCAAAAAGAATTTTGTTGCTTTAACAAAATGTCCAACTACCCTTTGCTTATTTATTTTTTACCAATGCTTATTGTCCACATTTCAATATGCCATTGTTTTTCAATCATGCATTTTTTTTAGTTATTTAAGAGGGATTATTTTCATACTGAAGACTTTCTGCCACCTGGAGTTCTCGAATCCCCAAGAGCTGTCCAAGAACTGGAACAGTTGCACCAGAGTCACTTTGGATTGATGAGGGAAGAAGCAGAACTAGCATTCATTCAGGTAAAACTGACATTTATTCTTATGATTAAATCATTCATCATTGTACTGTACTTACTGTGCTTATTTGTACTAACCTTGCCTAAGATTGATAATCTTTCACTTACTATTTATATCCTGGTACAATACAGGTGGCTCAGCAACTTCCAGAATATGGTGTATTGTTTTACCATGTGCTTCTGGATAAAAAGAAAACCAAAAGAGGTGATCATACATTGGGTATCTGCTGCCAGGGTATTATTCTGTACGAGGAAAGAATGGGCAGTCGAATAGCCAGCTTACGTTTTTCATGGAGAGAAATACAGACATTATCAGCATATGTGAGTGCTTGACTAACATCAGGTAGATTGTAAACTTCATTACCTGTCTGTCACCTACATAAAAAGTGAATAGCTTAATTATTTTTGGTATACAACAAACATTTTTCTGATTACCCCCTAGAGTAACAAAAAATAACAATAAAAAATTACAGGTATAAAAAGACGCATCATTTGCAAGTAAACACCAAACTTAAAAGACAGAAAAGAAAAAAGACAACATATATTTTTATTCCTTGATTTTAAAAATTCTGGTTTTCAATGAATTACATTTTTTTAAAAAAAAATAAGTTTTGTTTCATTTTATTGTAGAAAAAGAAATTCACAGTGGTGAGCTGCTCAAGTGGTAACAAGCATTCCTTCCTCACAGACAGTAAGAAAACATCCAAATATATTCTTGACTTATGCTCAGCCCTGAGAACTTTCCACACTAATCTTAGACAACACCAACATACAGGTGAGAGAAAAAAAGTTCTTGGAAATTTTGCAAATAATTTCTTTTATTTGGAAAGACAGACTACTCTATTGTAAATTATTAGTTAAAATAATTTAGCAGTATCTGTGGCATTTAATAAACACAAAGCTATTATACAGGTCGATGGTGAATAACAATATATATTTTTTAACTTTTAGAACTTGGTTTGTTGCTTTTGTATAAATCATTTCATTAGAAATATTAATCTGTAATTTAAATTAGGCAATAGGTTCTTATGTGTATTACATACTGAAACACATTGAATGTACATAGTCATATAGACTACCACTACTTCGATATAGAAATGAAACAGTGCAAAGATATGTACTTTATTTTTCAGAGGAGATGTGGATGATCGGCCCACAGTATATAAATCCACAGTATGATACCCAAAAGGATCAGATGATGCAGAAAATGTCTAGGTCAGAAGACATGCTGTGCTTTGCTAATGATAACAACATTAGAGGAAAGATCCTAAGCAAGTCATGTAACTTCATAAGTGTGAATGAAAGGGCCGGCGAGGACAGTGTTTGCAGGTGTGTATATGGCATAAAAAAGCCTCATACATAAAATTTCACTTTGAAAGTGTCACAGTTACACAATTAAGGTGTTCTTTCTTTTAAAAGCACAAGCATCACCAGTGTTTCAAGTTCTGTTTGATAAATGATGCACAGAGGAATAAAAAAGTAGTCATTCAAAGCAGCAGCTGAATTATTAGTAGTTTTTGGAGACCTCTCTTTTCCTGGTGGTGGAGTAGGTTATAATGGTTTTTAAAATACAAAACTAAATATAAAAATAAATGAGTTCTTATCATGGATTCTAGTTTGTTTGGACTTTTTTCATTAAAAAAGTCAGATAAATTCTGACTTTGATAAATAAGGCCCTTAGGGGCAGATTTCTAATTTCTAAGTAATTTTCGAATAGCCCAAAATTCGATATGACTTGAAAAACTTTAGAAAATTTGAATTTTGAAGTAATGTCTCTTTAAAATCCTTCAAATTTCACACTTCACCACCTTAAAGCTGCTGAATTGCCATTTTAGCCTATGAGGCACCTCCTAGAACCAGTTCTGAAAAATTTTCTAAGTTCTAGGAATTCTAAGGATTTTGGTTAAAATCGTTTGAATTGTTCGAATCGAATGATGCATTCAAATGATTAGGAAGTTTTCCTATTTTGTCCATTTTCGATCGAAAATGGCCCCCCCAAAAAATTTGATGGTCGATTTTTGAAGTTGTTTAACTTAACGAAATTTGAAATGCCCCTAAGTGTCAGATGCACACAAAACGTGTAAAACTTGAAATGATTGTCTAAATAAAGATGTTATCTACTTTTTAACAAATAATGTTGGTCTGATCTGCATGTGGATTCCAAAGTGCCCTATACCTTTCAGTGTTCTATAATGTTGTTTTCCTTATTTGAAGGTAATTGATATGAATTACACATTTCTATCTCCTGGGGTTGTTGCTATTTCCCTGTGTGATTGTCAACTATATCTGCATTTAGTGTAGTGACATCTAGGAAGTGCAGAATGAAAAGTAATTGCCTGCTCCGCCTCTATACCTAAGGCAAATATATGATTGATAGCCAAGTCTTTTAAACACGTTTATTACAGGTATGGAGGTTCACTTTATAAAAAAAAAAAAAAAAAAACTATTTGCATTGCATGTATAATTTGAAAAGGACTGTTATTATACAGCTTTTTATGTCTGGGTGACAGGTCCCCATTAATTGCAGTACAGGAGAGAGGAAGGACTAGGAATGGGGTCCAAGTTATTACTAAAGTTATTTTTCTCTTGTTCTCCTTTTAGAATGTTTTAATTTTAGTATACTGTAAGGATCACTGTGTTAATGTATATGTAAATGTTTCATCAGGGTAACCGAGGATGCAGAAACTCACCAGCACTGCAATGGCTACCTTTCTATTCACTCTAGTAGAAGTGCATCCTGTAGTGAGTATGATTACTATTATTTTCACCCAGTTTATCAGTTTTTCCAGAGCTTAACATGTGTCCCTGAGCTTAGATGGATGCAAAGATTTGCGCATATTGCGCCTATCCATTGAAATGTACACTGCTCACACAAATGCATTGTTGTTGAATATGGCTGTATTTCCAGGGTGCCCACTGCTGACTGCATTAATTGGTGAAACATATTCGAGACCAGAGAGTAACACACTGATGCTGGTTTAATGCTGAGTGCCGCAAGAAGGGTTGCCACCTTTTCCGAAAAAAATACCAGTCTTCTTATATATTTATCTTTTTTTCCTATTAATAACATTGGGATCAACCATCAAAAATACCGGCCAGGTGGCAACCCTAGCCGCAAGTGACCCTACCCCCAAACACATATTTTAGTAACTACATGTGCCCGTTGGACAGTAAAACAATTGCATGTGATTTGACATATGGGAAGGGAATGTAATTGCGGCCAAGCATAGTGGTGTATTAGCTGCAATGACAGGAGACTGATGATAAAAAAAAACACTGCATTCTGGGTAAAAAGTTATTAAAAAGTAAATAATTGACCCTTCTTATCTTCCTGAACCCAAGTGTGCCATTTGAAATTATTTAAAAAATTGAATTATGCTGATAGCTTAAATGTTATATCGAATTTACTTGCTGTAAAGGGTTACAAACAGCAAGATTTATTTTTTAAATTTAATTTTAAGCTGGACTGTCCAACATTAGGACCAAAATTAATGTTAAATTTAGGGTAATTGTTCACTTTGAAATAGCTTAATCGCAGACTTATGCATGAGCAATAATATTGCTGTATATATAACAAATATGAAATCTGAAAACATTTTCATTTTTTGTTAGATATGAGCTTCAAAGAACAATCATTGGAGGGGGCAGAAAGGGAAATTTTGTGTGTGAAACTGAAACGGGATCCTGCATATGGACTAGGTACTTGTTATTCAGTATGTATTTATTGAAGCACTAAAGAAAAAATTAAATTAACATTTAAGTGTCTTTTGTGACATTTCTTCCACCAAACATGTAGCTGATGTAATTTTAATACAAAGAAAAGATGTGCCAGAACAGTGCTACAGTGGTAGTAGAATGTGTATTATTTTGTGATTCAAGATCCTATTTATTAAACCTTGAATTTTTGTGGTTGAGTTTTTAAAGGGTAATTTAGAGGTATATTTTACTGCAGTGCTGCTAAATTCCAGCTAAAACCCGTCGAGGTCATGTAGAAGTCAATGGTAGATGTCCCTGCAGATTTTGATCTGTGCCGGTTTTCATTAGTTAATCAATAGATTGGAGTTGCTGCAGCAACAATTCATAGTCACGTTTTTGGAGCGTTAATAAGAAAAAGTTGAACGAACCGAGGCACGATTTTGCCACAACATGTTTTCGCACCTAACTTTTCTTAGAGTGAAATTTTTCAAACAGAATTTGAAAATTGTGCCAGCCTCCTCCTTTTCCTAATATTAATACAATTTGTCTATAAAAAATCTATATAATGGTCTAGCATGTAACAACTCCATTAAAGTCTAAGGAGAAATGTGGAATTAAATTAGGGCATAAATCTTTCTCATTACATTTAAAGGGGCAAATTTACTATTTTTCACCAATTTGAGGGCTAAAAGCCTTTGAATTTGGTAGAAATTCAATAAGCATTTTTAAGTTAAAGTACTTCGATCATCGAATGGTCGAATTATCGAATATCCGATCATTTGATCTATTCAGTCAAATTTTCAGTATTCAATGATCGAAGTGGCCAAATTTGAATATTCGAATAGCCGATAAAATTGTATGATTGGAATTCGATCGAATTTGATCGAACTTCTATCTATTCACGTGAATTTCGTAAATCTGCCCCGTATTCTAGTCCAATTATTTGGTTTTCTTTTTAGTATATTTGATTGCATTGAATGCTGATACCTAAAGGATGTGTATAAAATGTAACCTTCACATGTACAATTTATATAATTTATTGTTGTTTTGTAGTGGTTTGATTTCTTAAGTAGACAGGCAGTGCCTCTGGCCCATGTGAGTAGGGGATTAAAGACCTCTAGGAAGGAGTAATTCGCTATATCCTGTGTTTCTTATGAATGTTTTAGAAAGTGGCTATCCCTGTAGCCACAGTCTAAAATTGTATGAATTACCTTTTATAAATAATTAGTGAATACTTTGCAAAGGTAATAACATTCTATACCACATTCTAAAATTCTTTGCTGTGCAGTGGCTTTTCATTTTAAGCATTAAATACAATGTACTTGCTAATTATAACTGTTTAAATATAAAAAAATTTTAAAATGCACTATTAAATGTAAAGGAAAGGTTGTTCTGGACAAAAAGTATTATATAATCAAATATGTGCACTGATTGTTTATCTGCAGGATTTATGATTGTTGGAGGAGAGAACATTGGGAAACTTGATCTAGGAATTTTTGTAGCATCGGTTATTCCAGGTGGACCAGCTGAACGTGATGGGCGCATTAAAACTGGTAAAAACAAGTGTTGTATTCTTTGAATGCAACATGTTAAATTATTTCTTCCATCTATATCATCTTTGTTTAGCCAGGCTCATCTTCCCACCGTTTTTTTCATTGCAGCCTCTTTGACAGCCTCTATGACCTATACTTTTAAAATACCCTACCAGTTTAGCTGCTACTATAGTTCAGCCTGCTTATACTGTGATTATGGTCTTAGCTCCTAATTATACATATGGGTGCCACCTGTCACGATGTGACTATGGCAATCTGTTTTGTTTTCTTTTAAATTAAGTCGGATCCTGTTATGATTTCTGGTTTTGGTTTTGTGGCAGGAGTAAAAATAATGTCCTTCAGACAATTTTCACGTTGCTTTGCATACTGCAACACACAGCACATACAAGACATGGTTATTATAGTAAGGATCAACAGTAGCAAGGGACAGGCAAATTGTTTTCAAATAATTTACAAATAACTTTAAAATTTTTTGATTTTTTTAAATGTAATCTATGTTAGAAAGTTGCTTAGAATTACATTCTTCAATTTACAAAAAAAACATGTTTTTGGTTGACATTTCCTCTAGCTATATATTCTGTGCAAAAGTTATGAAGTGTTTTATACCTTTATACCTTTTATACTTTAGCTGTCTATTGGGAGAATGTAATATGTTTCATTAGCTCAAAAACATTCGCATTAACCATTGCGAACAACCACATTTGCTTCCTTTTTGACCTATTACAGACCTCAACAACTTCCTCACAAAGTTTGAGACCAAATGTAAATAACATTTCTTAATTTCTTAACGTAACACCAGAGCAGGTGTTAATGGAATTGTTCAGTATAAAAACAAAAACTAGGTAAATAAATATGCTTAGAAACATTTTTTATTTCGCACAATCTACTTATCCAGTTTTTATTTTTACACTGAACTTTTTTTATGCTAACATTTGCTTAGTTATGTAATATTCACCATGTGAATGATTTCAAATTGTGAGCAGCACTAAACATTTCAAACACTGTTATAATAATTATAAATGTTATAATAATTTTTTATTACATTCCTGCTTTAGTCTGTTAAAGATAGGGCAGAATCCTTAAAGCAGAACTAAACCTTATGCCATCCTCAGCCCCCTCCAAGCCTCCCTAAAAGCAGCATGCAAAGTTCAAAACAAAGGTCTCTGTGTTCAGTTTCATAGTGACTGCCTCCATGACTACATTGTTGGCTGCATTTGTCACCGTCAGTAAGGACAGTGGTGAGGGGACATAACAGGGTGTGCTGTGCCAGCAGCAATGTTTCTTTTGATCTAGCATGAGGTGCAGATCGCAGCCAGAAAAGAAGTGCTCTAGCACACCTCCCCAGGGTCATTGTAAATTACTCCTTTACTGCTTTCATTACAGTTACATTTACAGATAACATTTTAATTGTTGATTGATATACACTGGAAAGTTGTTTAGTATTATATTTTTTCTATTATGCAAAAAGAGGGAAATCATACCTACTGCAGTTTTATTTTCCTGGTTACTATGGGCAGTGTTCACACCTATGGGTTATTCCACCACAGCTTGCTGATAGGACACAAGAATGAATTTTTAACCCTACCCCGATGCAACCACATCCCCCATCTGTTTTTGTATCCGAGTTTAAAAACTGAGCAGGGAGTGGTGTGAATGCTGCCCGTAGTATGTGAATGCTGCCTATAGTAATGTGGAAAAGATTTTGGTAGGTATTATTCAAATTTTCCCTGGTTACTATGGCAGCCTTCACACCTATGGGTAAATACCCAAGCAACTAGAAGAACGGGCTTTTAAGATATATAAAAACTAATTATCGCTCACAGCTTATTTATTTGAAGAACACATTGCTTCCCAGACTTTATCTGTGTCCTTACCCCCTTGGGAAATGGATTTTCTTTTCTGATGCCAATTTTGTGCAGTTAACCAACCAGTTAATGTAGGTGTATATTGTAGAGGCTTCTGGACCCTTTCTGTTGCACACTTGGATGATAACATAATTTTCAACTTTCTCCAAGATGTGATGGCTCATTCTGTTGATGCTTTTAAAAGGGGCTTGGGTGATTTTTTGGACAGACATACAGTAATATCAAAGGCTATTTGATACTAAACTCTACAGTTAGTATAGCTGTGAGCATATACGGTTTGTGTGAAATTGTGGAGGGGTGTGTGTGTATGCTGGGTTTTAATTTGGAGGGATTGAACTTGATGGACTTTGTCTTTTTTCAACCCAATTTAGCTAAGTAACTATCCTGTTGTTACTGCTAGTCTTCTCTCTAGGAAATGGAAACAACTCATGACACCCAAAAAAGAGAACTCATAAACAGTGCAAAGAAAGGTAAGGTAAGGGAGGTAAAACAAAACATTGCCTCTGATTGGTCACCATCAGTCAGAATGACACAACTGAAACCTGAAGACCCATGCATCCCCTAGACAGCATGCCACTAAGTGCTGCACTAATAGCCCAAGGAAGAAAAAGGAAAGAAATCTAAAGGTGCCACCCACACAATCCGGTTTAATACACATGCTAAAACCAAAATACAGCACTTGCCATACTGAATAATTCAGTGCATTTCAGAGAAATAATGGCTGCATAAAGGATTTCCTCCTCTATAAGGATATACACATACTAAACACTTCCAGGGAGAGATTCTGAGCCACAAATCATAATTATTTAGGAGTTTTCAAAATCACAACAAACAATGGCTGGAAAAAGACATGAGCTGGCGGGGTGGGATGTGATCTGGTGGCAGGGTTAAAAAAAAATTGGAAAAGGTAGAGGAATAACCCATAGGTGGAAAGGCTGCCATAGTACTGCAAAGTTGCTTAGCATTAAATGTGCTTTCCTTATTTCCTTTTTTAATCTACTGCAGATAAACATAAAAAGGCATATTCAAGTGAGTACTAATAAAATATTAATTTCTTTTCTGCTTTCTCATAAGGTGGACGTTTGATCTCTGTGAATAAAATTAGCCTGGAAGGAATGACATTTAAAAGTGCTGTGCAAATTTTGCAGACATGTGGCGAAGAAGCCGAATTTATTCTCTCCCAAGAAAAAGGTGCTGAGGCAGGCATTAGAATATATAATTGACAGAATTTTACAAAATATCTGGATAACTTCTGGTTACCAACAATTTCATTATATTCATTGTATACTCTTTCTTTTCATAGCTGCACATAGTCAGTGCAATCTCATAAAGAGGCAAATCTCCAGCATATCATGTGAAGGCAGTGAAAGGAGCAGTGTTACTTTAGGCACACATGGTTCATCATGTGGAGCTGCTTATAGTTCATGTTATCCATGTGATCCAGAGAGTACTGGTACCTATGGTATGTTTTGTGACACAGAGAATGAACCACACGAAGCATCACAGAGTGAGAAGCATGAGAAGGTTTGTTATGCAAAAGCATGATAAAATGGCTTGCTGATTATTAGGGTATAAGGAAATGACTTATTTTCTTATGTATGTGCTTAAAGGAATTGTTCGGTGTAAAAATAAAAACTGGGTAAATAGATAGGCTGCGCAAAATAAAAACAAATGGTTGGTGCTCATTGCAGGGCTATCACTTATCAATCATGTGTGAAAAAAAGTTGTCATATTAACACATACACTTAAATCAGCATACCTCCTCTTCCCCTGTGGATAACACAGCACCCCCAGCACATGATTAAACACATTAGGGGCCCTAACAATAATTTATTTTCAAATGCTAACAAACCCCCAGAATAAATACCAGGCTTATGTTCCACAGGCAGAGTATATCACAAACAGGCAGAGTAGGGCACACACAGGCAGAGTAGGGCACAAACAGGCAGAGTATGTGACACCCAGGCAGAGTATGTCTCACACATGCAGAGCAGGAGAAACACAGGCACAGCAGGGTACACACAGGCAGAGCAGGGCACACACAGGCAGAGCAACGCACACACACAGGCAGAGGAGGGCAAACAGACAGAGCAGGGTGCATAGGGAAGGCAGAATAGAGCAGGAGACTATGAAAAATTTTTTACAAAAGTTTATTACATCAATTAATAAAAATCCTATATAGGCATACTGACCCCAATGATCCACCTAACGCGTTTCACACCTTCCGGTGCTTAATCATAGGCATATGTGTATGTCTCACACATGCAGAGCAGGAGAAACACAGGCAGAACAGTGGACACACAGGTAGAGTAGGTCACACACGCAGAGCAGAACAGTTTTCACAAAACATTGCTTTACATATTGTAAAAATAGTTTGACAATGAAAATGTAGAAAAAAGAAAGAGAGTATATGGATCTGTACATTTGTAGTGTTCTTGCTTTCATATGTAAATAATTGGCAACCCACAGGTTAACTATCTCTTATTGGTAAATGCTTGCTACAGGGCATAATTTGAGTACCCTCTTTATGTGTAATTACTAGGAATTTATTACATTGATTTAGTTTCAGATGTGTAAAGGGTGGGATCATCCTGGCTTTAAAAGGGTGGATTGAGCAATTATAGACAGATATGCCTATGATTAAGCACCAGAAGGTGTGAAACTCGCTAGGTGGATCATTGGGGTCAGTATGCCTATATAGGATTTTTATTAATTGATGTAATAAACTTCTGTAAAAATGTTTTTACTGAATACTGGCTTTGGGACAACCTTTTTCATAGTGATATTGTGCTTATATTACCGGAGTAGGTACCACTAGCCATGACTGCCTTATTTGAGGACTAGCAACATAAATCCCCCTACTTTCAAATTTTGCCACTCTAAGATGTACTACATACAGTGACATAGTGCTGGTGCCCCATTAGCATTTTGTATAAAGTGTGAACAGGTGAACAAAGTGGGCAGTTTCCAGCTGGGTCTCAGGTGTGAACAATACAGGGGGATGATAGGTGTGAACAATACAGGGGATTAGTCTGAATTTGAGGTTTAAACAATGCAGGGGCCAGTTAATCTCTGTAGTGATACCATTTAAATCTTACACATGGTAAGCAAACACAGCAGGTAGGGGGCCACAGAAGGGGGGTCGCGGCCCGTGGCCCGTCAGTTGGACAGCCTTGGCCGATATGATCCTTCATGTTCCTCTTTAAGGGGGCTGCTATATTTGAGCTTCAGTAGGCCATTGGTGTTCGAAATTCTAATAGACAAGATGAAAAATTACAGATTGGCAAAACAGTCAGGATTAGCAACTTCAAGTAATAATTGCTTACAAAGGCACAACTGTCAAAGAAAAAAACCTATCAACATGACCTGTAACCAAGTTTTTATGTATATAAATATTTTGAAGAATCATTTTTTTGTGTAAGCATAGTTTTCTCAAAAAGAAAGCAGTTGGTTTCCCAATAAAGAGTTATGCATAGGGTAAGACAATCCATGTGATTCTTGTTTATTAGAGATATCTAGAAATAATGTTTTATATCATCATCATTTATTTATATATCGCCAATAATATACACAGTGCTCTAACTTATTTATAACCAACATGGAATATATATATATATGCTAATGAAAACTGTAATAATTTTTCTTCATTATTTAGGATGCAATAGGGAGAGAGAGCACTGAATTAAAACCAGGTGATGTGTTCTCAGTGCAACTGAAGAGAGAGGGTGGGAGCTTTGGTTTTAGTGTCACGGTAAGTGTACCAATTTTAGGGGACTTTTACTCACGTATTTGTATCAAGTATTTGTATCAAGTATTTGTATCAAGTAATGCAACAGCCCTAATGGAAAATTGAACTCTAAAGACCACAAATCTCTTTTTTTAGTGATTTTTGTTGAAGTGAAGTCCTGGGTCTTCACTAAGGGGCAGATTTACTAAATTCACATTAATTCACAGGAAGGATTCGAATATTCGATTGAATTTTCTAAAAGATTCGAATTTTGAATATGCAAATTAGACAAATTCGACCACATTCAACCATCGAATATTCAAATTCGAATGATTTGAATATTCAAATTAAATTAAATTTCGAATATTTGAAAATTCAATGGTCGAATACTTCCCCTTTAAATTAATCACCTACTTCCCCAGATTAAACCTACTGAAATGGGGATCATTCCCTAAGATCGAATAAGAAAAATTCGATTGATCGCTTAAAAATCGTTTGAATATTCGATCGAATTTTCCCTATTCGATCATTCGTTCGATCGAATTGAGCTAAAAAACAAAATCGCATTTCTAAATTTTTTTTATTCCCTGGTCGAATTTCGAATTTTTTTAGCATTCGAAATTTGACCCTTAGTAAATCTGCCCCTAACTGTAGACACAGGCCTTCACTAATTTACCAGCAAACACAAATTCTCACATTATTACCCTACATGCCCCATACTTTATGTAATAGTGTTGTATCTAAAGTTACATTTATTTTTCAGGGTGGTGTAAACACCAGTGTCCGGCATGGTGGAATATACATAAAAAACATAATTCCTTTAGGACCTGCAAACTTGAATGGACAAATCAAGAAGGGTAAGCATGATTAAGAGGCAGTGTGCATAAGCCTAATGCATGTAGTATACCTTGGCCTCTTGTAATGACATTGCTATTTATTCTGATCACAATCATTTATGTGTGTCTGGGAATCAAATTGTTTAATTTTAAAATTGTAATAAGATTCAGTACAATTAACTCAAAAATAGAAAATGTAAAAAGGATAGTTAATACAAAAAAAAGCCATCAGCATGTGCTTAAATTGATACTGACACTAAAAAAGTACATTTTAAAATACAAATGTACATTAAAAATTACATATAGTTCATGTTGATAATTTTTTACTGAGAGGTTTGTTTTTGTAAGTTATTGTTATTTGAAGTTTCTAAACCTGACTGTCCCATCTCAGCCTGTCAGAGTTTCAAATACTGACGGACTACTGCTGCAGAAATGTGGCAGCTCCCTCATACAGGAACATGGGGCATCAGACAGGTAATGTAAAATCATTGTGCAAATAAGTAGCAATAAGGCAATATTATGATAGATGTAAAAAAGAGTTTCTGGTGTCAGTATCTCTTTAAGAACACCGGTACACAGGGTTACTTTGGGCATTGTGACTTTGATGTTTGTTAGCTTGGGAGGTAGCAGCCACACCCTAATGAAAATGCTTGGCATGTGTGAAGCCTTTCTCTTTTGTTGGATCTTTCATGATTATGTAAGCAAATCACATTGAAGGCTTTATGGAAAAGTTCAAATTTGGATGGCCAAAACACACTCCAAGCTAATATTTAAATTATTAGCTAAAGATTAATTAATAGAGTACTCATGCCATATTTATTTACAGTTGTGCTCATAGGTTTACATACCCTGGCAGAATTTATGATTCCTTAACCATTTTTCGGAGAATATGAATGATAATACAAAAACTTTTCTTTCACTTATGGTTAGTGGTTGGCTGAAGCCATTTATTGTCAAACAACTGGGTTTACTTTTTTTAAATCATAATCACTACACAAACTACCCAAATGAAACTGATCAAAAGTTTACATGCCCCAGTTCTTAATACCATGTATTGCCCCCTTTAACATCAATGACAGCTTGAAGTCTTTTGGGGTAGCTGTGGATGAAGCTCTTTATCTTCTCAGACGGTAAAGCTGCCCATTCTTCCTGGCAAAAAGCCTCCAGTTCCTGTAAAGTCTTGAGTTGTCCTGCATGAATTGCACGTTTGAGGTCTCCCCAGAGTTGCTTAATGATAATGAAGGAGACTGTGATGGCCACTCCAGAACCTTCACTTTAGTCCGACCCTGTGCACCTTCATATGTTGGATAACCAAAATTATATATAAAGTTGTTATTAGAATGTATTCATACATTATACACATTAACTGTACATAATGTTCACAGTCGTGCAAAGAATACTTTACAGCCACTAAAAAATTAATAGATTTATCATAGTTCCACAAAACATGTGTCTGTGATATATTACTTCAAATACTACTATAAGGATAACAATTGTAAATCTTTCTGTACACAGTTCTGTACACATCTGCAGCATGAAAAACAATTAAATAAGTTCTAAAATCTAATATAATTTTGTTATGATACTGGACTTTAACAGCATTAAACAGAATTAGTTTTCTTTGAGCAACTTCAGATGGAACTTACTTACAAAGGTCTGAAGCAGTGTAAAATAACAGTGGTAAATCTGGTCTTCGCATGGCGTAAAATATCACATACCTTGATTTGTTAACCGTTTATTTTACACATCTTTTTACACTGTTTTTCAGGGGAATTTAATTTTACACAGCATAATAAATAGGCCCCTGTCACACTCCATCTAAATCCAAGTTCTCTGCTATTCCAGGAGATCGTTTGCTGGAAGTTAATGCAGTTCATATGCTTGGATTCACCCACCGGCAGGCTGTAGAATGTATCAAAAATGCCGGAGAGGTAAATTCTGTCACAATTTGTAATACTTTATAGTTTTTCAAGTGTTTTTAGCTAATGTGGTTGTTTTCGCTAAGGTTTCTAGAATTGGAAAAGCACAATGCTGTATAACTATGAAGATTTTCATTCATCTAGGTCATGGTATATCTAATATCTAATAATTTAAGAAATTCTAAAACAATTGGACTTGCTGAGTAATCATTGAAGATGTTTCACTTCAGTTTAGCTGACAGTTCTCGGCATATAAACTCTTCCGTTATTCCAATAACAATGGCACATTGTAACTCTTCAGAGAGGTGACATCTGAAATGTACAGAGGTGTTGATTCTGTGTAGTAACTGTGTAAGGATTTCCAATGTGTCATGCAACCAGGTGTTACTTTTGAGAGTTGCATGAATGGATGTGTGAAGTGTTCTGAAGCCACCCGGGCACAGATGTGAGAACAGCATTGTATGTAGCAAACAGGTGGTGTTGTAGGCCCCCACCTCTGTTCAGGGATGGTTTCTTCACTTTTGTGGGGTGGGCGGGACTTCCAGATTTAAAGGGGAAGTTACCCCTATGATGTTACTTACCACATAAAAAATGTAGAAAAATAAAAAAATTATTTTCAACATTAACTTTTATTATATGATGTAAAAACTCCAGATCACTTCCATAACAGACACCTTTACAACCACTCCAGCACAGACTTATTTCCACACATGCAGTTACAATGTTTCAGGGAAAATAGCTCTCAGTAGGCCCACCAGTCTAGGAACTTGGAGCACACCTAACCGTCAGTGGTCCGGTATATGCTGCCACCTGTATCACCACTAACCGCTAGTGGTCTGAAGATACCTTCGGTGATACCCGTCCACTATTCCAGGTTAGGACCTTTCTCATCCAATTCCCGTCAGAGACCCAGGTGTCCTTCCTACCTAGTCCTACCGATGATTCCCTGACTTATGGAGTGCCCGTAGGAGTCTAACTCCACTTCCCTCCTTGATGGGGCCCAAACTGCCCTTACTAAATATCCTAACTACCTTGAGTACCTAGTACTCGCTCACTTTGATCTTGCCTATTCTAGCTCCTCCTGTCTAACGATGATGTCTCACTCACCGGCCAGCTGTTCCTAGTTCGGTCACGCCTCCCATCAAGTCTGCTCACTTTGGGCGGGGCCCTCCTTTTATACCCTTCTGTGTACTAGAGCTGCCTCTGGTGGCCGGAGTGGAAATTACACTTAAAAATTAACTTAAAGAACTGCCATCTAGTGGCCATTCATACACATTACATACAACACATTTTAAACACACATACATTTTACATACTGCACATTTTGTCACTCAAACAGATAACATTGTATACACATACTACTCTCTTCACTTTACACCCCTTACACCTTGACATAATCACCTCTTTCATGCCTCTTTCAAACCAAGATTTGGTATACTTTTAATTTCCTCAGAATTTGCTTATTACCCACTTTACTAAGAAGCAATGCAAGATTTCCTAGCCCAGGCAGCAGTCTGCTTCCTAGTCACTATGTTTTTCTTTTCAGACAGAAGTAAAACCCTGACATTTTCAGTTTCAATATATTTGCAGAGCAGGTCATCTTTCATATATTGGGCATCCTATGTGTTTGTCCATATATAGATATTTAAGCTTTCCATCTATGTCAATGTGTCACCCCTAGTCTAATCACAACACTCTCTAAAATGCGAAAAGGAGGAAGAGGAAATCTCAACATTTCAGAGTAGTCCAAAGGCAAATAACACCACTGCATATCTGTAATTTTATGTACCCAGTCAATCCCAGACATATGTAGCGCACACTGATCTTACAACATATCTTTTGCACATGTGCAATTTATAAATTTGTTAATTCAACTCCCCCTTAAATGTATGTATTAAAGCTAACCAACACATACAACTTCAACCCATATTAGAACACATTAAATGAATGTTTTTGAGTATTATAGCAGTTATAACCAAAACCAACATATAACAAAAGTAACTATTTTAGCATTTCCCAAATATAAAAACATAAATTAATAATGATGACCAACAGCTGTACAAATCACCAACGTTCACTATCATTTTAGCTACATATCCAACAGTTTTACACTTTTGAAATTTGGATCTTGATTGCCCTCTCTCATTGTTATGTACACTTACTCTATAACATGGATCACATTCTTAGCCACACCCCTTGTTGAAGTCAGACGAATGTTTAGTTAAGGGAAAAAGATAGTCTTTTCAATCTATACAAGGTTTTATGTATTATAAAACATACGCTTGCCCATCTCAAAGTCTTGCCAACATATAATCTATCACCTTGATGATGTAAACCGCTCCCATAATTAGACCATTGGCATATGATATATTTTATAGCTTTCCCCTGTTGTTGTACTCCTAAATGATTTTGAAATACTTTTCAAGAAGTACACAGAGACCTTCTACACCTGAAGATATCATGACACAGGGTCATTGTGATTGACATTTGTTAGCTTGGGAGGTGGCACCAAATAGTTGTCCTTATTTGCCATTAAAAAAAAAAAGATACCCTCACCTTAATAAAAATGCTTGGCACATGTAAAATCTTGCTCTTTTGTTAGATTTTTCATTATTATGTAAGCAAATATCATTGAAGGCTTTATGAAAAAGTACAAATGATGATGATGAAAACATTATTAGCAAAGCCATATTTATTTATTTTGTTTTTTTTTTTTTAAAAGTTAATCATAAATAAATAAATATATATATATAGTTTATTATTGCTCAGTACTTTACAGATGATAACAAAATCTAATATCCCATAGACTACCAATATGAGCTCTGTCTCTTTTTTTGGTAGAAAAAAAGGCTTGGTGATACAACTGAACCTTTAAATCTTCCTACTATGTGGATTTCCGAAAACATCTAGATAACTGAATTTTGCAATAAAATCTTCCAATGCCTCCTCACAAGTTTTTTTTAATCAACCATGCATTCTTACTGAGCATAATAATAGATGGAACGATCATAGAATCCTCCTGTCATCTTCCTAGCAAACCTTGTTTACATGTATGATTTACAAGTAATTACGATGTAACAAGTAATTTGTGACAAGACATACATATAGTTGGTCACTTAGGGAGTCATAGTTCAGTAATAAAAGTAATTTCTGTAAGATCAGCCATCCCAAACAAAGGATGAAGAATGGGTAGGGCATACATTTTCCATTTGGACTAACACATTCAGGCCACAGAATAGAGGCAATAATCTGGCTGTGTTCAATGCAAAACCTGAGCATATTAATTTATCCTATCCCTGTTATTGTTTCCTCCACTACAGCAGACAATTATGTGGGGCAAGAAAGGTCAACAGCATGAAACACCTTCATTAAATCTCATTACCCCTAATTTTCATTCTGCATCCCGTTTCTTTTCTCCTTCCTCTGATTCTTTTTGACCTTTTACCCCCATTCCCCCTATCTTTCATAGAAGCCTTGTTATGGCAGGCTGCAGGTAGTTCTTAGGCTCCTTTTTTTCCACAGCAAACAAGTGGGTGTGCTTTTTCTGCCACAGAAGTGAACTTCAATTGATTTTAATCATCTAGCTATTTCTCCAATCAGACTGAAGCTTACTTCTGTGAAAAGAAAAGGCTGCTCAGCACTCTTCATATGAAAGAAGGTGTGGCTAATGTAGGCTGAGCAAAGTATGACCATGTTGTGTACTAAGAAGCGAGAGATGCATGATTAATTACTGCCATAACTATACAGCATACTTCTGAATACACATTGAATCATTGGTGGACTATATGTGCCCTGGCATTTACCCAGACCTGCCACTGTCATCACACGTAACCCCTTGGGATTTCTCTTGGTACACTGGTGGACCAGGCTGACCCTGAACCTGTAATTAGAATGGTTCTGCATTTAAAGTGTTTTTTTTTTACAGCATTGAATCAATATTAACTTCCTTTGCACAGAATTTAACTAAAGGTGTACTGCAGTCATCATGCTGTGAGTCATTTAATCCCGATGAAGTAAAGTTCCACAGTCATAATAATCTCTGTTAATTTTGTTAAATTTGAACTGAATTGCCTTATCTCGTTATTTTTATCTGTTGCATTTTCCATATGTTTCTGTTGAAATGCTGAGGCCGTGAATAAATACATTAAGGCATTCACCTTCCATACACCACGGTTGGTTTCACATAGTAAACCAAAAATAGACTTTTTAAATTGCTCAATATTTTTTATTTTTGACAGTTTTTCTAAAAGTGTAAATTTTAATATTCACTCTATCCAGTGTTTCATTCTGGCAGCTCAGAAATCCAGGTGCAAACTCTGAACTGTTTGTAATTAGCAGTATTTGTTGGTATCTTTCTCAGCAGTATCTCAATTCAATATAATTTAACGGCCAACTCTTACTAAAAATAATATTTTGTGAATATTACCTTTGAAGATGTTGACCATAGTCCTACAAAGAGGAGGAGGAGATTTAGAAAATACAGCTTCAGGAAGTGCCTATGAATTTCCAGAATCTACAAGGACCACGCCAAGCTTCTGTGAATCCAGCAGTACATTTTTTGTTTCTAAAGGTAAAAGAGTCTGATTGTTATAAAATCGATGTGTTGATAAAATAGATCACTAAAAGCCCTAAACTTTTTTTATTCTTGTGGCTGCAATCACAGAGATACAATACCAGCTTACTGCAGTGAGAAATTACAGTTGACCATTTTTTGGGAACCCACCCAATACAACTTCATGTTCTGTGTATGCAAGTAGTACAAAAGTAAATAAGTTACCTTTCCTGAAACTACCCTAGCCAACTTTGGTCACATGCACCCATCAAACAAGCCATTAGAGGCATGAAGTCAGAATGAAATGAGTATAGTCTATAATTGTCCAATTGTACATACATAAGTCTTTACTTTACTGTTTTTTTGTATCAACAAGTTTCAGATTTTTTAAGTTTTCAGATTAAATATTTTTCATGGAATTTTTTTTTGTTTTTCTTCATCAAAGTTACTAAAACCTTGTTTTAATATTGGGGGATTTTACCACTTGCTCTGTGGTGGAGGAAACAATTTAAACCATTGCAAGACTGGACAAAGCAATCCTGCATTATAACCAACTTTGGTTTGTCTTTCAAGCAGGCAGTAGATCAAGGAGGCATTGTATTTGTTAATAACTAACCATGTGATCAGAGGCCATGTACATCTGTAGAATTTTCTTGACACAACACTTATTTTAGATGTAGTACCACATGGATTGAATTTTGGGGTTGTGACCACTAAAAATGTGATTTCAAACAAACAAAATCACCTTCCATTAGGGTAAAATGCTAATGCAGACGACGCCAGGTGCATGGCCAGGTGTACTGTCACTAATATGCATCAGCACTGGTGCAGACACTCAGCCGATTTCAACACTGAAATGCATGCTTGTACAATTCAGCGTTGAAATCTGCTCCATGTCTGCAACCTGGCCGATGCAGTGGCTCCAGGTGAAGACACAGAAGACTGAAAATATGAGTGGATTGCATTAACGTAACAGTACATGGTAATTGAATGCATCCATTTTGATGTTACTGGAACTTTAAGATTTCACAACTTTGTCTGTACTGCTAGTTACAAAATGACTGTGACATTCTGCAGTTTGACAATTTTTGCATTGGTGTCCTTTCCATATGCATTACAAGTATTATAATGCCATTTAAAGCATCCCCTGTGAGTTTATGGTATCTGTCTTAACAGAAAATACCTTTGAGGTGACTCTAAGAAAGAATTTGGGTGGATTAGGATTCAGCTTTGTGCAGACTGAAACTGGTGCATCTGGGAGAGTTGACAACATCATAAGGATAAAAAGGCTGTTTCAGGGCCTACCGGCACAGGAGTGTGGACAGATAGCAGCTGGGGATGTCTTGCTTGCTGTGAATGGACAATCTATCCAAGGAATGAATTATAAGGTACCAATATGGGCTCTTTTCTGTAATAAAACATAAACAATGGGTGCCAGTAAACAGTTTTGGCTCAAAACATTATACAAAACACATTATATTGGCACTGACCACCCCTTCTAGTTATATCACTGAATAGTTGTTTCTGGGCTGATTACAGTGGCATTATGAAAAAAATAATTAATGGAATTAGAAGGTGAAATCCACATTTTGTTTATTTAATGTGGAAACATGTACTCTGTGCCTGACAACAACAGTATACCCTTTGTGGATAGAAAAACATCAAGGTTAAACAGCAAAGTTTTCTCATTTTACAGTCAAATGCTTGTTATCTTTATCCATACTAAAACAACATTTAATCTGCATTTCCTTCACATATTACCACTATCATGTCTTTGATGTTAGGAAGTTGTACACATTTTGCATGGAGCCCCCACTCAGGTGACTCTTTTACTCTGCCGACCAGAAGCAGGGGTCCTTCCGGAAATAGATTTTACTGCACCGGTAAGTCCTATGTGTACAAGGAAATGGAAAAAGTAGTGATTTCTTAAATACGCATCTCTTTTTAGGTCCCTAATGAAATATTTTTTCCCTCAGTCAATAACCCCCATATGTATTAAAGTGCTATAGGTTTACCCAGAGCAGTAACCGGTGGCAACCAATACAATGTTTGCTTTTAAATGGATGACCAATAAATAGGGATGCACCGAATCCACAATTTTGGATTTGGCCGAACCGCCGAATCCTTCCCGAAAGATTCAGCCGAATACCGAACCAAATCTGAAGGCGAAAACATATTTACTTCATTGTTTTGTGCCAAAAAGTAACGTGATTCCCTTCCTGGCCCTAATTTGCATATGCAAATTCGGATTCAGTTTGGCCAGGCAGAAGGATTCGGACGAATCTGAATCCTGCTGAAAAAGGCCGAATCCCGAACCGAATCCTGGATTTGGTGTATCCGTACCAATAAAGATCCTTCCTCAGGTCCTTATATTAACATAACACCTGAGGAAGGATCTGAAACATGTAGTGCAATTTTCTAATAAAAGTGATACTGTTGTCGATTTGTGAAGTCTGAGAGTTGTGCCAGTACCTGGCTGTGTGTGAGGAACCTATTATACAAGAAATAACCAAGGAAACACTCACCTACATTCTGTTTATATCTATGTTTATATCTATATTATATCTCATGACTAGTAAATGTTACCTGCTATATTTTGTATACTAAACATAAACATGAACTTACTGCACCAGAAGCCTAATTAAACTAATAATTTATGCTTTTAAAGTTGGCCATTAGGGCTCAACCTGCAAGATAGCATTCACAATACACCAAACTACATGCTGCACTTTTATGTTATTTATTTTGCTGGTTTTAGTTGAAATACTAAGGTGGAATATGTAGTAATGGGGCAGATGCAAAGTAGGTCAGAAGGGATATTTTGTTGCTTTGCAATTTGCAATTACTTTGCCAATGTGCCCACAGCTTAATCTGCTTTAGAAGTTATGTATTTACTTCTGCAAATATTCATAGAAATCTGCACTGTGTTGAAATTTGTGAAAATGTACATTCAATTTGAATACAATTAGCCTTTATCTTATTACATGTTAGACATTGAATGCAATAGGAGAGCATTTTAGAACGCATGTTGCACCTTCATAACTATAGACACTATTTCAATGTAAAAATAAACTTGTCATTTTCACAGACTCCAATGCCATCCCCTGTGAGAGACATTCTAAGAGTTAGGTCAGCAGACTGTGACCTGGTTAATGCAGCAAGGTTGGTATCAGAAAGAGACAAGGACAGTTATGAATCAATAGACACAAGGGGACTACCTTCTCTTATGCACTCTACACTTACACCATCTTTGGAGACAATGACTGCACTGGCACAGGATGTTCGACTAAACTGTTATTCCATTTGTGAACGGGAATCACAGGACAGGTAAACAGAGCATGCAATCTGTAATAGATGTTATAAAGAGGTAGTTTTTATTATTATACAGAATATGTATCACTGATACTGTAAACAGTTACAAACAGCTTTTCTCTTACAGCTACTTTGGGGACACAGGGACTATGGGTTATAGCTTCTACCACTAGGAGGCAGGACACTAGAACAAAAGTCTCCTCCCACATAAACTATAACCCCCAGCGGAGGCTAACTGAATTAGTTTTTCTAGTGTCCTCAGGAGGTACGTACCTGGCCTTAGCAGGCCTATTCAATGATGATTGTCTACAGTTCCGGACTAGCCGGGACACCAGGGGAAGATTCTGCCACTACTTAGTTAGCACAACCAGACTTCCCCCCTACGTTGGATTCTTCCAGGACTGTAAGCCGCGTCTAGCGCTGGTCCTGCGTCTACCTAGCGTCTTCCTGCTCCTTACCCAAGTAGCAGACAGCTAGCTGGAAGGAGGGTATGCTCAGGAACGGTTACCGAGCATGTACACGGGTAGTAACCACCACTACGTGTGGACGATCTTCTGATCAAGGCACCCACTTATCAACAGTCAGCAACACACTTGCAGCTGGCAATGACAGTGCTACAAGAGTCCAGTTGTAAGATCAATCTGCAGAAATCTTCTCTCATTCCATGTCGAACCATGGTATTTCTGGGAATGACATTCGACACACACAGCTCCAGAGAATATTCCTCACAGAAGACAAAATTCACCGACTGTTAGACCTGGTCCATTGTCTCAGCAGGACTCACAAACCTGCTGTCCGCTTTTGCATGCAATTTCAGGGTTCCATGGTGGCAACAATCGACGCGGTACCTTATGCACAGTTCCACTTGAGGGAACTCCAGTGGAACATTCTCACCCGGTGGCACAAAGGTCAGAATCTACAAACAATCCCCCTATCACCCCAAACCAGAGCCTCACTGACATGGTGGTTGGTGGACCATGGGCAGGCCTCTTACCGACTCGGTCTGGCGAATACTGAGCACGGATTCCAGTCTATCTGGCTGGGGAGCAGTCTTCGAGGGACAGACAACACAAAGCCTCTGGTCAACAATAGAGTCCTCCCTCCACATAAACATACTGGAATTACGTGCCATTCACAAAGCTCTCTTCCACTGGCAGTCTACTCTAAGGGGACATCCGATCGGGGTCCAATCGGACAATGTCACGGCAGTGGCAAACCTAAAATGCCAAGGAGGCACAAGGAGCTGGCAGGCACTCAGAGAATCCAACACAATATTGCATTGGGCGGAAGCCAATGTCCCTCTCCTATCAGCAGTCTACATTCCTGGAGTCGACAATTGGGAAGCCGACTATTTAAGTCGACAGACAATAGATAAAAATGGTCTCTAAACGACAAGATTTTTTACAGGCTCGTGGAAATATGGGGACTTCCGGAGGTTGATCTCATGGCCTTCCGATTAAATCACAAAGTTCCCCAATACCTGGCCAGCGCAAGGGACCCACAAACAGAAACCGTGGATGTGGAACACCATGGTCATTCCAACTGGCTTACGTATGCCCCTCTTCCCATGCTTCCCAGTGTCCTCAGGAAGATAAGGAGGGAAGGAGTAAAACCCATCCTCATTGCCCCTTATTGGCCACGTCGAACATGGTTCTCGGACCTGATCACCATGACACAGGAGGAACCCTAGGTTCTTCCACTAATTCCAGATCTTCTATCCCAGGGCCCAGCTCTACATCCCAGATTGCCAGTTCTCAATTTGACTGCGTGGCTGTTGAAGCCTTGATCCTATGGGAGAAAGGATTTTCCCAGACAGTCATCAAAACGTTAATGGCTGCCCGAAAACCAGTTTCCTCCCGGGCCTATCACATGGTGTGGAGGGTATACTCAAACTGGTGCCAACACAATCACATTTCATTTCTGGATCTCTCGGTTCCCTCCGACCTGCTTCCAAAACCACCATAGCCAGGTGGATCAAGGAATGCATTCGCAGAGCGTTTGTGGCTCGGGGCGTGCCAGCTCCGCTAAGAGTTAGAGCGCACTCCCCTCGAGCAGTTAGTACCTCTTGGGCATTCAGGAACCAGGCGTCCGTAGACCAGATATGCAAGGCAGCAACTTGGTCTTCCATCCATTCATTTGCCAAGTTCTACAATTTTGATGTTTTTACAGCATCAGATGCACGCTTTGGCAGGAAGGTCCTGCAAGCAGCAGTTTTTTTTAAATTATTTTAAATTTTTTAAATTTTCCTTGGCTTGGCTTCCTACACACACGGTACATAAGGGACAGCTTTGGTATGTCCCCAAAGTCCCTGTGTCCCCCAAGTAGCTGTAACAGAAAAAGTGATTTTGTGTTACTCACTGTTAAATCCCTTTCTCTTCAGTCTCTTGGGGGACACAGGGCTTCCCTCCCTTGAAAGCAAAAGCCTTCATTGCACCTTCAGCCATACTTTTACATAGTTAATGTTGTATTATTATTTTCTCCTTATTTGGCATTAAACTGATTCAGTTAGCCTCCGCTGGGGGTTATAGCTGATGTGGGAGGAGACTTTTGTTCTAGTATCCTGCCTCCTAGTGGTATAAGCTATAACCCATAGTCCCTGTGTCCCCCAAGAGACTGAAGAGAAAGGGATTTAACGGCGAGTAACACAAAATCACATTTATTAGCGAATGTTTCACATTTTATTCTCAATGTTTTGGTTTGCCTTAACCAGCCTTGCTTTTGGGATATCCAATCAGTCTGATGATGTGCTGTTTGATCACACTGTCTGGACAAACTGTTTTTATCCAACCAAACAGTTTATGGGCTAAATGTTTAAATGATACAGTCCATTATGGATGTAGGATGAATGCAGCATTGTTGAGCATAACTATGCAGAAGATAAAGGAGCAGATTGGACACAAGTAAATGTAATGAATGAATGTGGCTGATTTGCTCAACGACCCATTTTTGCGCCCATTTTTGCATAACCACCTTAACTAATTTTAGTTATGGGTCGTAAATGTTAACAAAATGTTTGACGAAATAGAACATCTCTTTTTTTTTTCTTCACTTTAACACCAGCGTAGATAACAGAGTTGGAGGAGATGGATTGGAAGAATGTCAGATATTCAGTGATGAAGAGTATCTTACAATAAGTTCTACTTCTATCACTCCTCCTTCTTGGGGAGAAGTTTTGGATGAACAGACAGCTGTTTATGGTACACCACAGCCACGTGCTCTCATCCCTCTTCCAGAATCCTGTGCATCTCCAGAGTCTAGTGAAAGTGAGAGTGAATGGGAAGACTTAGAAGAAAATGCTGATGCAGAGGAGGGAGGCAGTAACTCACACGTGAGTTTAATACATATCTATTTATTTAAAAGCATAATGAAACATCCAGAAAGAGGCTGCAATATGCACACGATATTATTCTTTTTCTGAATGGCTGTAGGACTCACCTGTGCTTCCTGATGCAATATGCTTTTCGTGCCTCATTAAAAAAGAGCAGGGTGCAGCTTTTTTTGGGCTGCAAGCAGCATTATGTTGGGGGCTGAGGCAACAGCTCTGACACTACCCCCCAACCTGCTCTGTACTTACCACTATGTCTTTGGAGCCGGTCATCGCTAGCACAGAGAGGGCTGTTGTGCTATGTTTTTTAAATGCTACAGATGCCATACATTTACCATTTACTAACTTAGCTTTGATTCTAAAGGAAGAACTTGATTGAGTTAGTTACTAGTAAGGTAGTTTTTAACTTTTTTTAAAGGGTGTATATGTATGCCCTTGTCCTATAGCAAATACAGCATATGCTTTGATGCCTTATAAACATGGGTGAAATTGGCTTGATCAAGTCATAGGGAGGTAATATAGAAGTTGAAGTCCAGGTTTTTTCTTATTGACTCATGGTATTTTTATTTTTGTGCATTGTGCAGATGGTTCATTGCAATATAAATAAAATTATCTTCATGAAATAGTGGTTGTCGAGGTCAAAGGTGAGCCAGGACAGACGTCGACTGCAGGGATACAAGGATCGCAATTGCAAGAGAGCAGACACGAGACACAAGTTGTATCTATTTGTTCTGTTCTACCATATTGGTGGACAGACCGTTTATTTATAGGTCGAGTACATACATAATTAGTCAATGATTATTATAAGGTGGTCTAGGGTGGTGTCCCTACCACAACCAATTAGAAAAGAGTATTCTCTCTAGAAGCACGAGTAACCGTTTACCTAGTCCTTGTGTACATAGATGTCCCCTTCACCAAGGTCTAATCAAACATTGTATGTTTGCTGATGTCTTTTAGGTACTTTCCTGTGTCATGCTTACATATGATTATGAACATGTGCTGAGAGAGAGATATTTCAGCTTAAAGTGATATGTGATTCTATATTGGATATAATATATGAATATTATATAGAGAAAACCTTATCAGTGGTACTAAATTATCTTAGAGGTTGCAATGTAGGCAAATAATATATTGTTTTCCCTTACAGAGACGCCATGGAGAAAAATCAGTGCCCTTGCGTTTACGTACATTTTCACCCTCAAGTTGGTATCATCAACCAACTACCTCAAACAGAAGATTTAAAGTGCCCTCTCCAACAAGAAGAACTCATATTTCCTCAACTGCCATAAAATTGAAAACCCGTTCTCCAACCAGAAATATCATCCTTTCCTCCCCAACAGTCAAAGGTTCCCCTCCTCCCTTAGAAAGACAAACTTTTCAGTGCTTTTTAGATCCTGAGCCTTGCACCCTGCAGGTGCCATTAGCTTTGCAGCATTGCAGATCCTATAGTGAGACAAATAATGTGGTCAGTACAGTACATCATAAGTCAGCTGACGAAGCTCAGACTGATTTAAACACATCTAATAATACAGTTGACCAATACAGTTGCCAATCTACACACCAGTCAGAAATAATAAACTTGCATTACAGCTCTACATGCCAGTCAAAGGATTGTAACAGTGCACTCCATCAAAGCATTAAGTATGAATTACATAATAATTTAAAAACTATACATAATAACTTTTTGGACTGCTCAAATAAAGAACACAATGAATATTCTGATAAGTCAGATGATCTGAAGAACATATTACTTTGTGACCCTCCTGAACAAACATTTGACAAAGCACCCATTTTCGAATATACTTGGCCTGATTTTCATACTACTGAAACTGAAGAAACAAATCACTTTCAAACTGAACTGCCACATAAAGAAATGCCAGAGAATCAATGGAAGAATAACAGAACACAACAGGAAGACATACAAGAGAAGCTCAGTGTGAAAACAAACAAAACACAAAAAGGTGAGACCTATTACTGCAACATAATGAGTTCCAAGTAAACTTCCAGTGAACAAAACACCACACAAAATTAAATACAGGATTGTCCCTTATATCAGTCTATGACCATCCCAGCAATACTTAGTAACATATGAGATGAGGTTGCAAAAAGACTTAAATACATCAAGTTCAACTTTTGCTGTCTAAGTGACAGACTGGTTATTGATTCTGAGGAAAGGGAAAACACTCTATTTTGAATGTATTTGATGGTACAGCTGTTTTCGAATGCAACAACTGCACAGCTCTCACTGTAAAATAAAAACCATTTTCGTAACTTGTGATTGGAACCTCCTTTCTTCTCCTCTAAATTGGTATCTAAATGGATATCATATCAACCTTAATTGGGCCTTCTCCAGTGTAAAATAAATTCTTCATAAATGAGCCATTTCATACCCTTAGTTGCTCTTCTTTGGACTTTCTATATTTTGTTAAAATCATTTTTAATCAGTGGAGTCCCAGACTGCATTGCAGTTTCTAGATTAGGATTTATCAGTTCTTTGTGAAGGTAAGAATGACTTAAGGAGTCTATACTCCCTGTAATACATGATAATACTTTACTACTAGTACTTCTCTATCAAAGATTTGTCTAATTTGGTAAAATAAAGTGGCTTGCATATCATTTAATCCCAAATGCATAACCTTACATTTATAACATGTCATCATTTAATCTAATCTGCCACTTTGTTCCCCCAATTGCCAGTTTTTTCCAGATCCCTGCAAAGATGCTGGATGAAGTTAATTGGCCAGAATAGTTTTGTGTCATCAGCATACACAGATACGCTAATTCCTATGTCCTCATCCAAGTCATTAATAAACTAACTGAATAAAATTGGGAGATTTTAAGAGATCAGTCTAACAATATGTTTTACAAAAAGATCTGTCAATCCAACCAATATAATAAGAATTGCAACATACATTTTGAAATACATTTACAAGCAGATGGAATTTACAGGAAATATATTCTTGGGGGTCTGAAGTGCCATTTTTGAATGAAGCCACTAGTGTGTTTGTGCTAGTGGGATTTATTCATGCATCTATCTTGTTTAATTTGCAGGGTCTTTATCACAAATGGATTGCCCCACCATCCAAAACCCTTCTAATTGTGCACTAAATCAGGTATTTATTTTTATTTTTTAACTGCAGGGTATACTTTACTGTTCTAAATTTGAAATTGATTCTTTCAAATCCTGAATTCTAAATCTCTATTTATTTCAGTTTGCAAATTTGTAAATATATAGGTTTTTAAGAGTGTCTCTTATGTACATGTGTATACGTGAACATAACCTAGAAATAAGCTGCTACCATTTTTGGTATAGTCATTTTCTCTTGGTCAGGTCAGTCTTCTGAACATTGACTTGGTGAAACCAAGCAGTGGAGGTTTGGGGTTCTCATTGGCCAGGAGCAAGAATGGAGGAATGTTCTTAATCAAAGCACTAAGCCCTGGAAGCGTGGCATCTGTAGATGGGAGGCTGCACATGGGAGATGTCTTAATAAAGGTAGGAGAACTACTTAATCAATGTTTTCTACCGTTTCTATTTGTAATGATAGTTTTCATTAGCTCTGTAAAAACTGAGAATAAATTAATGGTAATGGGATAGATTTTTCAAAATTTGAGACAATGATGAGTACCATTTCTAATGTCTTTTTTTCAAAATTCTTCTTGAATTCTGCAATGCAGCCCTAGACTTTTTATTTAAAAGATTTAAAGAGACTGACACCAGAAAATTATGTATCATAATATTGTCTTTGTATACTGTTTATAATATTCCTGCTGCATAAGTCTGTTAGCATTAGAAACTCTAACTGACAGGTTTAGAAGGGACAGTCAGGTTGGCAAAACAGTCAGGTTTAGGAACTTCAGGTAACAGTTACTTACAAAAGCAGAACTATCAGTGAAAAACGAGCAACATAACCCATAGGTATCCTTTAATGTAGATTCATATTTTGAAAATAATTTCTTCTGTGTCAGTATCACTTAAAGGAACAGTTCAGGGTAAAATTAAAAAATGGGTAAATAGATAGGCTGTGCAAAATAAAAATGTTTCCAATATAGTTAGTCAGGGAAAAATGCAAACTATAAAGGCTGGAGTGACTGGATTTCTAATATAATAGCCAGAATCCAACATCCTGTTTTCAGTTCTCTAACTCTGAGTTAGTCAGCGTCTTGACGGGGGGCCACATGGGACATAACTGTTCAGTGAGTTTGCAATTGATCCTCAGCATTCAGCTCAGCTTCAAAAGCAACAGTTATGATCCATGTGACCCTCCCTCTAGTCACTGCTTGGATACTGTCTGGTAACCAGGGTAACCAGTCAGTGTAAACCAAGAGAGCTGAAAAGCAAGAAGTAGTGTTCTGTTCTGTTAGGTCTCACTTACAGTCACTCCAGCCTTTATACATAAAATTTTTGTCTAACTAACTATATTGAAAATATTTTTTATTTTGCACAGCCTATTTATCCAGTTTTTACTTTTATATTGAACAGTTCCTTTAAATAATCCACTAAACTATTTCATAAAAGAAATGACATGTCTGTATTGATATATTAAAATATTTTTGACCACACCCATTTTGGTGGCCCCAAATCCACTAAACTATTTCATAAAAGAAATGACATGTCTGTATTGATTTCACTTGTTTTTTATCTTTATTTTGTATGTGCATCTAGGTGAATGGACATGAATTAGCCGGACTTACACATGACATGGCAGTTGGCTTAATTCGTGAGGCCAAAGGAAATGTAAATCTCACAGTACAGAGAAGCGTCGCCCAGTGCAATTCTTGTGCAGATGATGTACTTGAAAGAGGTATACTCTTAGCTGTGAAAATTGTGGTTAAAATGACCGGTACATAGTTACATAATTAAAATGGGTTGGAAAAAAAGACCAAAATCCATCAAGTTCAACCCCTCCAAATGAACCCCAGTGCACATTTATACACATACTTATACATGATAATATACATTCACATATAAAGTGAATAAAGAAAAATGTTGTTCTATAGTTCCATGCTCAAAATTGTTTTACATTTAGTGGGTTATTTATGAAAGGTCATATGTTTTTTTATACAGTACCTCAAATGAATGTGAATGGTTTCTTATTTAAAAAAAAAACTTGATTTAGTGAGTTTAAGTTGGGAAACCCGTAAACTTGAATAAATCGAGTTTTCGAGCAAAACCCTCAGAAAAAACCTTGATTATCATGAAAGCTATTGACATCCTACATAACCTCAACAGGTATTAGATGGGGTATTTTCACATTCAAGCTATATACAGAGTCGGGTATAATAAATCACCAAAAAAAAATTTTTTTAAATAAAAAAATTATCATTTTGACTAAAAAAATAACTTCTAAAACGCAAATTTTAGTAGAAAACATAACTTCAAACTTAATAAATAACCACCTTATTGTCCACTTTCTGTTTTTAAGATGATCAGTGTCTCACAGCAGGCATGAAAATCCAAGGGCAGGATGCATCAGAGGATTATATTCATGCACAAGACAAGTAAGGCTGCCAATCAATAAACATCAGGTTTTTCAATAAAAGCCATGTGTGACTAATATACCACTCCTGTACCCATTACATTAAGAAGTATTATTACAATTAAGTGTCCTGTGAACATATAAAAACTTATTAATAGTGATCGGCAAATTTATCCGCCAGGCGGGAATTTGCTGCGAATGCCCACGTTTCGCCAGCAGCGAATAAATTTGCGGAAATCACTTGCGAAAATTTGGCAGCGTCTAAAAAATCGGATGCCGGCATCAAAAACAAGACACTGGCACCGTTTTGCGAATTTTTTGCCATTAATAAAGGGGACATATATTAATTAAGTGGATTCTGCAATTATAGAATTTCAGAACAGAGCTGCTATTCTGCCTACTTATTTTTGGTCATAATGCTTTAACTTTGCTTGTCACTTTACTTTTGAAATATATGTTTGTTTTCTTTGCATGGGGCAATAAAGGGGAATAAAAAAAAAAAGCTGACACCTTCAGCAAGTGCTTTATAAACACCTTAAAAGCATTTAATGAATATAGCACATCCCTAAAGGGCAGTATGCACCAGTGTTCATTTGTTTTTCTTGCATTGAAACTGAAGTTATTAATCAGTTGTGGAGAAGGCAGTTAAACAGATTACCCTTCCAAGATAAACTCCCTGTATAATTTACTCCTCCTTATCTGTAAGCCTGCCAAACATTCACCTTGAATTCTCCTTGAATTTCCATGTACTTGCCAGAACCTGCTCTGATTAAATGTACAGAAGTTCACGCATTTGATGCAAAGAAAACCTGCCCCCTCCGTCTCCGTGTCTGCTTAGTCTAGCTCCCGCCTCACATGATGGCTCAATGGGCTCCCTCCATCTCACTCCCCCTCCCTTCCACCCAACTTCTTAACTTTCATGCTCCTCTGTGTTGGCTCCTTTAGCTCCTCCTCCACAATGCCGTTCTGGTCTCCCTCACACAATCTTCGGTTTTGCTCCGCCTCCAACCATCATTCTCCAGTTCTCTGACACTTTCCTTCCCCCCTCCCCTGCAACTGACGTCACCCAGGGCAGGATACAAGGCATATTGGGAAAAAAAACATGGAATTCAAAACAGGAATTTTTCCACAAAAAAGTAACTACGGGGATAAAATTAAGTGGGGGGGGACAGCATAAGGGTAATGGCACACGGCAAAATTCGTTGGGATTTAGTTGCCTGGCGACTATTCGCCTCTTCGTCTGGGCGACAGTCTCCCCGTACTGCCTTAGTGGCTGGCGAATAAATTTGCCCATCACGAATCACCATATATTATGGGGCAGATTCATCAAAGGTCGAGGTGAAATTTCAATTTTAAATTCAAGCTATTTTTGTGTTCCTTGACTAGGGAATAGTCCAAATTCGATTCAAATTTGCAAGATATTCGAAATTTATCATGCACTGTCTTTGAAAATTCGAATTCGACCATTCACCATCTAAAACCTGCTGAATTGCTGTCAGATCAAATTGAATTTGATTGAAAAAGGACCTATTCGATTATTCCAATCTTTCCAGTTTCTGGATAACGGATCACATACTGTACCTGTCTAATGGGGGTGAACTTAGCTTTAGTTTTAAAGCTTTTTAGTTTTATATGGTTTATTTACTTTCCTAGTTTGTTACCTTTCCAGCAATGCCTTTCTTATGAAGTCTAAATCATGCAGCAGCATCCCTTTACAGAATGCCAATGACTCAAATTGTGACATCGCAGATGAGGAAAATGCTCTGACTTCTCGTTTTGGTAATCCTTATATCAGTTATTATAATTATTATTTATTTTGAATGCAACATGCATAGGTTTACATTTACGATACTCTTCAGTGATTGGTAGATTAAACTGCATATCAGTTACTATAGCATAGTTAATTAATAGTTGGATTACAATTTGCCTTCTAAACACTATATTTTTAATTATGGTTTTCAGTTGATTAGAGTAGGTTTAATGGTGATGTGTTATGTACTGAAAATGCGATTTGGATATCTACAGATAATATCTGCAAGGGTTGGCTCAGTTAAAGGGGTTGTTTGCCTTTAAATTAACTTTTAGTATTATGTGTAGAGCGATATTCTGAGATAATTTGCAATTGTTTGCAAAGTTTACATTTTTTATTATTTGTGGTTTATGAGTAATTCAGCTTTTTATTCAACAGCTGTCCAGGTTGTGATTTTAGCAATCTGGTGACTAGGGTCCAAATCACCCTAGCAACCATGCACTGATTTGAATAAGAGACTGGAATATGAATAGGAGAGGGCCTGAATAAAAATATGAGCTATAAAAAGTAGCAGTTACAATACATCTGTAGCCTTACAGAGCATTTGTAATGGCATTTGTAATAGCCTTTATATAACATACTAAAAGTTAACTTAAAGGGAAACCACCCATTTAAAGGTTTCTCATTGATCATGAGCATTGTGATTAAATTGCAAATTGCACCTGATTTTGCAATGTGATATCAAGGGGCAGATTTATCAAGGGTCGAATTTTGAGGGTTAAAAACCCTCGAATGTTTACCGAATTTAAATCCCTCAAATTTGAACTTCGTATTTGAGGGATTTTAACGCAATTCGATATATCGAACGATCGAATAAAAAAAATTTGTTCGATCAATAAAATCATAAGCAATCGATCAATTTTTTTTATTTCATCAAAAAAACTTAGAAGAATCCTATGGGAGCTTCCATAGGATTCTATAGCAATTCGGTAGGTTTAATCTGCCGGATCGAATTTTTCTTAACGGGCCAGTACTTCGAAAATCGAATTTTAATTTGAATATTTGAATTTGAACAATTCAAAACGAATTTTGGGCTATTCGATAGTCGAATAAGCCCAAAATTTATTCGAAATTTGATTTTTTGAATTCGAATTCGAATTTTCACTTCAAATCAATTCGCCCCTTTATAAATTAGTAATTTTTTTGTTTATCAAAATCTTTTCCCAAGAAACTGTTAAAGCCTATATAAAAAAAAAAATCATTGTTCAGAATAGCTTTCTTTTCTACAGGCTCTTTATTATTCACTGAGGAGGATTTGCATTTTCTGCCTGTAAATAAGCAATTTTCAGAGACTGAGATCCAAGGTCTTCTCTTTACTGCACAAAGAGTTATTCAGGATCAAGATCTTTACAAAGAGTTTTTGGTAAGCCATCATTCTGCCTTCTAACATCCTAGAGATAATACTTATTCATGCCACTCAGGTAAAGTAAGGTAAAGATTAATGGAGTTTATAGTTGGGAAGCTGAGTTGAGCCTAAGGAGACTACGCAACAAGTTGGCGCTATAGAAATACATGTTAATAATAATAATATATGGGGCGGCACAGTTGTTTTAAGTCTACTTTGTTTCCTTGTAAACTTAAAGTTAAGACTTGATGGGGAAAAAAACGTGTTTACATTCAAGTTGGTTGGTGGGTCTTGGAATTGTATTCTATTATAAGGTTCTGGTAGGCAAATTACAGTAATGCTAATAAGGTTTAACATGCTAAATGCAGGGAACATGATTTATACACATGATGTGGTTGTGTCAGAAAAATACTAGGTTTTGGTATATATGGATTGCATGGATTTCATTCATGATAAAGCCACCTTCCCTAAAATCCTCTCACCTCAGGTATGCTTGTTGGGCATAGTTGATGACCTGGTCTTAGATAATGCCTAACACAACCTCTGTGTTTTTGACAAAATCTGGGCCACCTGGGTTGATGCAACCTCTTAGGGCTAGGCCAGACGGGGAGATTCGGGGGCATTTTGTCTCCTGTCGACTTCTCGCCGCGACTTGTAGCCCCCGAACCTCCCCGAATAGCCACGTACCCAAGCGCACCGGCGTTGCTTGAAAACGGCGCGTATCCACACGGAGTGGCGCGCTTTTTGAAATTGCTCCAAATTGCCTCGCCAGGCAATTTGGAGCAAATTGGCCTTAGCCTTAAATGGTATTATATTACAGTGTAAAGCGCATTCACTGTTATTCGGTGCTTCTGTATAAACATAAACATGAATACAAACAACTATCTGTTGGTGTCATTGTCTTGTACACACAGTTTCCCTTTCCCAATACTTCCCCTGTTTGTTATTTAATATAAAATGATAAATAAACCTGTTAAAAATTTAAACAAGAAGTGGTGGGACCCCTAGTACCGAAAGGAGGTCAATTGGTTGATGAGAGCAGGGAAAAGATGGAAAATCTGAACTGTTATTTTTCACCTGTCTGCACAACTATGGGACCAGCTAATAAAGGCTTCCTTTTTAATAGACCCATTTCTAATAAGATAATTGCTGATGTGTAGGTGACTCAGGAGGAAATTGAAAATAGACTAGAAAATGTGAAGGCGAACAAAGGTCCAGGACCAGATCTTATTCAACCAAGGGTATTAAAATAACTTATCTCTGTGTTTGCCATACATTTTTACTTGATCTTCAGGATTCTTTGCGGTCTGACATTGTGCCGAGATTGGTGAATTGCTAATGTAGTGCCACTTTTCAAAAAGTATCAATTTTTTTACCTGAAAAGTATAGGCCTGTTAGTTTTACATTGATGGTAGAAAAACTTTTGGAGGGTAATAAAGGACACAATACTTGAATATGTTGCAAACGACTAAAATAAAAACTTGGGACCTAAAATGTGACAATTTTTTTTCTTCAAAAAACCTGCTCAGGAAATAAAAAAGATTGGCAGCAAACCAGTTATGCCAGGGCAGCACTGCTCTGGCATCACAAGCGTTAACATTGGTCTCAGGCTCAAAGATACCCTTGATTGCATATCTCACATGGGGGGCTGTGGAAAGGTGACATCCATGTCTGCCCTCTGATACAGTTTGGAGTCACATCATTTGGGCAAGGAAGCTGGGCCAGTCAGTTCTTTGATCAGTTGATCAAAGAACAGAGCTGTGGACCTAGAGCAGCAGGGGGATAGTTAGTAGAAAAATATGGATTATAGGAAAGGATCCATATCTCCTGTGTCCTAGGATTCACATCCTCATAACCTACATATTGGTTATGAGGAGGTCACATGCTTCCTAATGATACCAAACAGGCCAGCCTATACCCATGTTTCCTGGGGGACTGGATCATGCAACCCCATTAGTGTTTGGTACCGTTCTGCTTGCCCACATATGGATCACAGCCTGCTCATGTTTTTATTATAATATGGGATACTGGCAAGTACCAATATGATATTGGGGAATCTTGCCTGAAAATAGCAACCCCCTACTGGGGATAATAAATGACATTTTCCTGGGCACTCCTACCCCATGCATAACTTTTGCCTCAGAGGGCACAACCAGTAATTCCAAACTTGGTAACGTACCTGGGATTTCTTTGTGTTTTGTTCGATTTTATTTTATTTACTGTATTTGCAATTATATTTTGTCTTTGTCATATCATTTTCATATATATGCACTGTTACTGTAATAATATTAAATAGCATTGTAATACCCTTTGTCCTTGTGCTCTAACGAGCTCATAGCCCATATGAATGCTTGTGCCTAAGTGTATTAACTCTTTGTATGTGTGGAAAGGGAAAGTTTGTTTATTTGTATGTTGAATAACTAGTACGGCTAGCAGGAAAGTGTGTATTGAATGTGAATTAACCCTTTGGCTGCTAGAGTGCTTGTTGAACTAGTAGGCTCTTACCCTGACTAACTACCATAGGAGATAGTGTTTGATGCATTGTGTAGTGTGTGTTATTACCTGTTATAGAGGGCAGAGGAATAGTCACATTAGGTTTCTATCCCTGTTAATGATAGATGGTGGTAGTAAACTAACTTTCTGGTTTTGGTGTGTTTTGGGGTGTCTGGTGTTAGTTGAACCTGTGTGTAAGGTGATTGAGAGACTGAGTGTAACCCCTTATATCCAAATCCAAGGGTGATGTGTGGTTGAGTGTCTCGTTTTTGTGGCAAAACCATTTGTTCAAGCCCAGAGGCTTGTGCATTAATAAATCAACCCCTAAATGTATAAACCATATATGTATGTGATACATAAATTGGGATTCAATTGGAGGGGTTGAACTTGATGGACTTTTTGTCTTTTTGAAATCCAAATTAGCTATGAAATTATGACATGTCAGGTACTGTATATATTAAAGTTATGTGATATATAAAAAATTTTTAACTGGATTTACATGGAATAGAGGAAAAAAAAGTTTCAATATATCCTCTCTTTACAATCCCTAGGCATTGGAACACGAGAAACCAATAGACTCATTTCATGTGGCTTCTGCACCTGAAAACCGTAGCAAGAACAGATACAGAGATATCCTGCCATGTGAGAGAAAACATCATTCTTGTGAAATTAAAAATGTAGTGTCATTTGAGTTAAAGTAAAAAATCTTTTGTGATTTTACAAGTAGGTAACCAGTACACCAGAAGCTCTAGGCTGGGCTTCTGTTCCCCTTCACTACCAGTCAGGGTGAGGGAGGGTAACATCTTGACAACCCTTCTTGTAGAAGGACAGTCTATAAAATTTTATGAACTTTTATTTTTCATATACTATACAGTAGTTGCTCCTAAAAAAAGATACTTCTGCAGTTTTACTGAGAAGGAGCTCTTCAAAATTTGACAAATAACTACAGACCAGTTAACACATGAAGTTTATATACATATATATATATATATATATATATATATATATATATATATATATATACATATATATACATTTTATACAAAGATTAGTATCAGTGTGTAACAAAATATTGCAAATCCTCCATAGATGACAGCACTCGTGTACGAGTTGGGGATGAGGGATACATCAATGCAAGTTATGTCACTGTCCCAGTGGGTGAAAAAAAACTGCAATACATCTGCACACAAGGGCCGCTCCCAGGCACTGTAAATCATTTCTGGCAGATGGTTTGGGAGAACCACAGCTCAGTAATCATAATGATGACTCAGGAGAGAGAGAGTGGGAAAGTGAAGAGTGAACAGTACTGGCCAGAGCAAATTCAAGGAACCTGGGAAGGAGAGAATTTATCTTTGAGGTTGGAATATTGTAATGCTTTGCAGGACTTCACTATAAGAATTGTGAGCTTATTTCAAAGAGAGGTAAGTAAATGAAATTCTATTTATAACTGCATGATCAATATACACGTCTTACATTACATGGGTTGCTGATTATGTTACATGTTTGTTTTAGACAGGGGAAAATAGGCTCATCACACACTTGCAGTTTACCACGTGGCCTGATCACAGTACTCCTCAGTCTCCTCAGTCTCTTATTCACTTTCTTTGTTACTTACGGAGATTCCAGAATGAATGGCCTATGGTTGTGCACTGTAGTGCTGGAATTGGAAGGACTGGTGTTTTAATTTGTGTACACGTGATTCTCACATGTTTGGAACAAGGCATAATGGTAAGACATGAAACTAACATACTTATGCATAGCATACCTTTAGAAGTGCTGCCAGGCAAATTTGACCAAAAATACAGACAAGCAATGGTTAAAGGTCTTCTATTATTCTATCAATGAAAAACTACAGTATTTTATCTGTGAGACAATACAAGCTGTTAGTTTAGGTAAGGGAAAATATACCCCTATATTCCACAAATTGAAAGGAAACCATAATAATAATTCCTGATTGTTACAAACCATTTCTTAGTCCCACAGTTACAGTGTAATGCACACTCACTTAAGCTGGCCATAGACGTAAAGATTTTTGAAAGATCCAATAGTTATCGTGAGACCATGATTGTCTCAAAACGATCGTTTAAATGCCTGATGTGTCCATCAACTAAAAAGACAATTTCAGGCGATATTACCAGCAAAACTAAAGGATCGCACCCTGCTTGGCCCTGCAAACATAGGTAGATTGCATGGGGACCGATAAAGATTTTCTAACCTGGCCGATCAATCATCAGACCAATGTCGGACGAAAAATCGTAAGACGAACGATCGTTTGTATCCCACTAACCGCACAATAATCTGACAGATTGGTCGGACTTCCCTAAGATCGGTCGTTCAGCAGGGAAATATCGTTGCGTCTATGGGGAGCTTTAGTTTCAGTAGGTATTGATGGATTCTGGTACTTAAAGTACCTCTTCTTCTCATAGTGGGTGGTGCACAGATTTTATGGAAAGCAAAAGGACTTTGATATGGTTGATGTGTAGGTATCAAGGGATGTTCAAAATAGTAGAGCTTCAAAGAAATAATTTAAAACATACCACCCACTTACCATCCAGTGCTTAAAATGTAGTGCTCTGATTATGTTTGCTGGCTACCATTTATATAGGTTAGATGCAACCCTTAGGCACCTGTGAGAAGTGCAGTTCCCTACATTGTATATGTAAAAATAATTTTCATTGCATGGTGACGCTGGTACAACAGTGCAATAACATTGCATCCACACACACTAGAACTATTAGGTTAAAGAGTGAGCTCAGACACAGAGCAGTGAAACCAGGACAAATACGCAGTATATATTAGAAACCGCTAGCTATAAATCCAAACATACCCTGAACATGCCATCACTGAGAATTTCATAGGAGATATTTCTCTCATAATCCTGAAAGCATATGTTGGAGAACTGAGAATCTATCCATCCCAATACATATTACCCAGTCCCCACTGTCAGCTCAACTGTTTTGAAAAGAGCTTAAACTACTATTGTGTACACATGTAGCTATGTTACCTTCTGTTTCCTGACAAATAGCACTAACCTAAGGCACTTCTGGTAGATCCAGGTGACACATGTAGCAAAGAGTTTACTGTAGTGTGTATCAATAACAAGTAAAATTTGGATATTTGTTAGATAGTAGGCAAGCAGGGTAAGTTATTTACATGTTATTATTCACTTTCACAATACAGTTATTAGAATGCACCAAAAAATGTATGTGTCATATTATATATTATAATGCAATATGGAAGCACACTTGTGCAATCATCTGCTTTGTGTTCTAATGACGTTGCTGATCAGAAACCACCTTGATGGTTAATGCGCTTGTGTGCTTCCATTTTGTGCATGCATGCATTCTGGTTTATTCTGTTTTATATTGTCTAACAAGATATTGCATCTGATAAAGTACAGGGGTATGATATTGCAAGATTTGCCAAACACATATCTTATGTTATTCTTTTGTTCACTGCAGTTTCAGATCAGGGATATTGTTAAGACAATGAGGCAGCAGCGCTATGGAATGATACAAACTAAGGTAAAGAAACAAGAGTTCTTCTTAACTCCCTACTACTTAATTTGTGCTTATGGATCACTGCCTGGGAGATATCATATTTGCCTATTCTGTGTGAATTATAACTTTTCTTTTTTTTATTATACTTTGTTTGCATGTTCTACACTAGAGATGAATATTGTGGGATTTATTTTGCTAGTTGCTAACATGTAATACAATTTCATGCAGGACCAGTACCTATTTTGTTATAAGGCTCTGCTGGCAGCGCTAAGGCTTCTTCCATACGTGGACCACAAAGATCTCTGTATTCTTGAAAAATGAAACAGTGTTGGAATTATGCCACCCTGAAATAAATCATCTTGCCAAGCTTTATAGGAAGATGACTAATGGACATTGTGTAATAGACTAACAAGTCTGAAGACAACATTGCCTTTTGAATTGTAGATATGATTGCTGCTAATATTTCTTATTCAATACTGGAATCAACAACACTTTCACCCAGATATCACTACATTCATGTGTTATAATTCTAATGTCTCTCCAACTCAGAGCTCTAACTATATGCAATATTAATATTAATAATATGAAATGTACATATAGAAACATAACAATAAACTGTAATATGGATTTTATTTTAGCACTTTATATGCCAAAGTTTTGGTGTGTCTCTTGTGACGATTCTGTCATATCCTCTAAACGCCACACTAGACTTTGGTCAGGACATTAGCTACTCACAAGTTACAAGAGAATAATGTATCAAGTGTCTGCATGTAACAAAGATGTAACAAAGGTTACTGCTTGGTAAAAACTATAGCAATTTACAATTCTTTTGTGTGCAAAAGCAGTTTAACAAATTGAATACTCAGCACTAGATTGCGTATAAATTTTCAATTTGTGAAGATGTAATAGTTTAGCTATGCCACTTTTCAGCAAAGAATGAAGTTTGACTGTCTAAAGCCAGTTTAAGGAATGAATCCTGACAAACTGACAAAAAGTTCCTAAATGTGACAGTTCATTAAAATGCAATGATCCTATGCATTATTTACACGTGAATCCCAAATCTCTCATGGGCTGGCGAGGGAACCAAAGATATAACAGAGGTAGAAGTTGTGGTGGGGTTTGCAAAATCATGGTCTGCCAAGATTGGCAACAGATTGATGTCACCAAGAGTTCTCAACATTTTTGTTCAAAATCTCAAACACATTTTGTAGACAACACAACTATTTAGATAGGTACAGTAGTAAGGTAAACTAAATAAAGTTTGGAAAATACATTTTTAGTGCAGAGAGAAAAGATTTTTCGCCTCTGAATAAGTAAATAAATAACTGCAGCTTTTGCACTTGGCCTTTCCAGTATTTTAGTGAAGCTTACCATGGTAGGCTGAGGCACTAGACCAATCTGCTTCCCTATCCCAGAAAAAATGGCACCGACAGGTCCTAAGTTCAATCACAGTGAAGAGTGGACTGCCTGCATGCATGGTAGAGTATCTAATGCAAGATTTGATTGCACAATCTTTTCAGCCTTTGTGCTTTTTGACATGAAAAATATTTTATTATTTGATATAAAATAAATAGATCATTTGACCTTCCCATTACACAAAGCCAGAAGCATTACATTTTTAATTGATACAATGTAGTGGAGCTACTTGCCATGAAGCCAATGTCTTTTGTTGGAACAAGCCATCACAAAGTTACTGATAGTCTGGAATACATAAAAGATTGAATCATAATAAAGCATTTGCTGAATAAATTCTCTAATCACATGTCATCCATGTCCTGGGAAAAAACCTGGAGGGTCCCTCTGTCCAGTGCTGGGCCAAGTCAGCCGGGCGCCCTAGGCAACCTGGCTGACCATGTCACCCCTCCTCATGCGCACACACGAATGAGTGCACAGTCCGATCACGAATGATCGCGCACTTGATGGGGAAGCACGAATGTGAGGAAGAGCACCTGCTGAATTTTCTCCTCAGTTGGGGGGTCACAATAATCCGGACAAGGGTTAGGTGTCAGAAGAGGTACATGCCTAGCATCCCCCTACCTTTGTGCTCTAGGCAATTCCTCTTCTGCATATCACTAATTCTGGCACTGCCTCTGACCCAAACCCACTCATGCCGTGGGGTCTGCCGTCTGACCTCCCTCTGGATCTGATTGCAGCTGCAAAAAAAGAGACCAAGGTATGTGATAAGGTACGTGCTGAGGACTGAGGGGTGGGTACTGGGTGGACCTCATAACTTAGGCAGGGAGGCCCGATGGTGTGTGGGGGCCCATAAGGTCATAGCCCCCGAGGGCCCCGAACCACCCAGTCCAACACTCAGGGCCGCTCGAGCCATGAAGCAAGGTGAGAACCTTGCCTCAGGTGGCAACAGCCCCAGGAACACCCCTGCCAACACTGCTCTCTTTTGACAAGCTATGTCTCTGTTGACATATTGTGGTCCATCTACCATCATCTTAGGCCAGCACCATTAATTGGGGTACTTGATTGTTTCAGTAAAATGGCATCTGCAGTTAAAATTTCTCAAATTCTCAACCAGCATATTTTTCAATTTTCATCTTGAGACGGAGCAACAAAGTGAATCAATCAAGTCTTAAAGGGCAAGGAAAGGCAAATAAATAAAATCCCATTTTTACTTTCTTTAATGAAAAAGAAATCTATCTCCAATATACTTTAACCAGTGAAATTCTTCCTTCATTTAGTGCTGTGGATAGGAATTGTCAGACAGTCCCTAACTTCTGGCAGGGAAACAATCATACTTATGAACAGCAGGGGGAGCCCCTGCCTTACTTACCAGCCATGCAGAACTCAAGCAGCTTTGTTTTTTGATCATTTATGATGATCCCTAAGAAGCCCAGACCACACTGAGCATGTGCATGTAGTCTAGTCTTGCAAAGACATATAACAAAGTTACAAGATGACAGCCCCCTGTGGTCAACTTTGAAAGCATAAATCATTTGTTTGATTAGGCTTGTGGTGCAGTAAATTCATGTTTATGTTTGGACACTAGAACAAAATACAGCATTTCTAGCCTTATTCTAATTTAGACTTTCCTTGCCCTTTAAAACATGTCTGTGAAGGTCCTCATTCATACAGATCATGGTACAGTATATGTATCCAACAGGCATTCAAGAGAAAAAAATACAGCAAGTCCAGTTGATTTGATTTATTACTATGTATACAAGACTTAAAGCAATACCTTAGATGCCACTTTCCTGCCATACTTTTGTGGGTAACTTTATTATAGAGTTGAATAGTTCTGCTTTTATGCAAGAATAGTGATAATATTAGTAAAACTAGAACAATCAGCTGGAAGGGATGCACAGATTTAGTTTAAATCACTGTATCTGCAATAACTGCAACAACTTTTTCAATGAATCAGGTAACATGAGCTCATAAATTTAATATAAGCTGCAGCTGAAATTTTTTTTTGACAGATTTATACATGTAAACATTTTCACGAAATTTCGGAATATCAGAAGTTGAATCTGGAGATACTGCACCTGTGTTACAATTAATCATATCAAAGCTTGACTACCCTGAAGAGAATCTAAAAAGTTTGTAATATTAATTAGAAATTAAGGGGTAGATTTATTTTTAAGGGTGGAATTAAAAATTTGAATTCGAATTTTCCAATGTTTTTTATAGTCGAATTTGAATTCTGAAAGGGCCAGAGTTTGATAAATCTCGAAAATCTAATTCAAATTTTGAGTGTGGATAATTCCCCAGTCGAAATTTGACAACTGTAAAATTCGACTGGGGAATTATACAAAAAAATATTATCTAAAAAAATTTGCATCTGAAACAACATCAACAACGTATGTTGTGTCTTCATCCGAAAGACATGTAAAGTCGGATGCATGCTGTTTGTAGATGCAACATTTTTATAACTTACATTAAATTCTGCACATCCAACATGCTGCCCACGTCGGATCTGAAGAACACGTACCTTGTAGTTCAGCCCTTAGGACAGTTATGGATTGCAGACAATTTAGTGGGTCTAAATTACAGTATGTAGCACATAATAAGAATCTTCAGTACATATTTTTTAAGCTTGGAATACATAAAGTTTTTTCAGATCTAACAATTCAGTTTTTCTATACACATTTATATACAAATATATGCATTTACAAACACAAAATGCACACTTTACTAATTGTAGAAAGATTTATTTTTTTAAGTAAAATTTTATTTTGTTTTAACTAGAACAAAATAAACATAACATTTGTTGAATCAACACGTCACTGGTTTGATTGGAACTTGTTACATACATTTAGAGTCTTTTCAGTTTAACAGGTTTGCAATGAGTATTACAAATGCAAAAGAGGTACTTCATTCATTCTTAGGGTATGCACCAGGGCCTGATTCCCACCAATGACTTCATACTTTGTTGAATTTGCAGGCTATGCCTCTAGTTTGGGCCCCATTCGATGCATAATTTTTTGCCATAAAACAGTAGAAAACAAAATCTCAACCTTGCATGGACTGTAGGCACTAAATGATCTAATACGGCCAAGAGACAGACCGTGGGTGAAATTAATTTAAGCTATTACTGAGCAGGTCCAGATCATATTTAGAAAGTTGGTCTCAGGGGTTCAGAAAGACATTTTAGCAATTTTGTTTGTTGGGATATGTACTTTTCATAAATATATGTTTTTCTTGGGTCTTCCTATTGTTAGGGGATTTTACAACATAATATATGTACTAAGTGCTTTTTTCATAGAAGGTGAATTGGCAGCCCAGACAAAAACATGCATTGTTTTAATTTGGGGTCAGAACATGCCACATACTCCAATATGCACAGATATCCCAAACTGCTAAGCAGACCCATGGCATTTGTATTTAAGATGTGGCATGTAAGAAATTGTGTAAAATAAATGTGGCAAATTGCAATATTTTTAGGGGGTTTTCAGAAATGTAATTAAAACACAGATTTTGGCACAGCTATGCAGTTTGGAATAGAAAGGCAAAATTATCCATTTTAGATTCAGCAGGACGTGTTCACATTCTAACAAAACATCTGATTTTTGTATAAAATTATACTGAGGAAAAGATTTTAATAAGTATCTCTGGAAGATCAGTTTTTCACTGACACAGTTAACAAATAAAGGCTCAAGTAATCAACCTTCCCCAATGTACTAATGTAAATGATGCTAACCATTTCCTCATTGCCCTTTTATATACACCCACAAGCAAACAGATCATAGGTGAACATGGTTACCTTTAATAGCCATTCTAACCCTTTGGTGCCAAGTTGTGTGCATGTTATCAAGCCAATTCACCCGGGTATGTGTAGTGATTAGGATTTAAAAAGAGTAAACACAGTTGTTTGACAATAAATGGCTTCAGTCAACCACTAACCATGAGTGAAAGAAAAGTTTTTGTGTTATCATTCATATTCTCTGAAAAATGGTTAACAAATCATAAATTCTGCCAGGGTATGTAAACTTATGAGCACAACTGTATAGACATGAAAAGATGAACTTGATGGATGTGCATCTTTTTTCAGCCTAACCTACAGTACTATGTTACTTTGTTTCCAAACTGGGAACCACAAATCCAAAAGGAATATCACTCAGATGGCAGATTAACCAGGCCAGATGAATAAATCCATTAAGGGCCCTTACACACGGGTGTTTTTACCTGCGCTCCCCTGCGTTCCGTTTTGCTGCATTCAGCCGCAGGGGAGCGCAGGTATAGACGCACTCAATTATTTTCAATGGGGCTGTACTCACATGAACGCATGTAGGCGCCAAACGCAGGAAAAATGCAGCATGTTGCGTCTGAACCTGCGTTCGGCACTTACACGCGTCTCGTGGGTACAACCTCATTGAAAAGAATGAGGTGCGTCTAGACCTGCGCTCCCCTGCGGCTGAACGCAGCCAAACTCAATGCAGGGGAGCGCAGGTCCAAAAAGTGAGTGAGAAAACTGTGGAACTCAGTGTCACTTTGCTTATGCATGTCAGCATGTCTGGGAAGGAATATAGTGTTTGTTCAAAATATTCCTTTGCTTTACCTATATACTGTCTGACATAGCCTCTACCCATGTTTAATGTGATAGCAGAGTAAATGCTACAGGCTGACCAGCTGGGCCTGGTTAGCATCAAGTGACTAATCAGGAGGCATTGAAGCCTGGCTAGTCAGTTTACAGGAGAGCTGTGAACCCAATATACAGAAAACTATGTGCATGTACACACAAAGTTGCTTGTGCAAAGGTCTGTAATATTACTGCCATTTATTTGCCACCATACTGTTATTGTTGTTGTTGTTCTGGAAGAAAGCTATTTAAATTTTTCGCTGCCAGCTGAAATAAAAGCCATTGTTTCTTTGTAGTCCTGATGCTTACACTGTGAGAACCTGTCATACTACCTTAAATATATAATAAATCCTGCTATTGTCGAAACAAAACAATGAAGTGCAAGATGGCCAGGGCTTTTATACGTCGTTAGAATTGATATACAGGTGTTGGATCCATTATTCTGAAGGCTCCAAATTACTAAATGGCCATCTCCCATAGACCCCATTTAATCAAATAACTAAAGTTTTTAAACATGATTTCCTATTTCTCTGTAATAGTAAAACAGTACTTGATCCAAAGGAAGATATAATCTTTATTGAAGCCAAAACCAGCCTTTTGGGTTTATTTAATGTTGAAATTATTTTCTAGTAGACAGAAGGTATGAAGATACAATTTATGGAAAGATCCTTTATCCAGAAAAACCCAGGTCCCAAGCATTCTGGCTAGAATATAACTGTATATGAGATTTGTTGCTGTCACTGGTATGGAGCAAGTCTTTTATACACACTTCTATTACACCAGGGGTGTCCTACCTGCGGCCCAGGATAGATATGAATGTGGCCCAGCTGGAAACCATTGGTTCCCAAGGAAACTTCATGTTGCAAAGGACAGAGCCGCCATTAGAAATCACGGGGCCCCAAGCCCCGCCCCTAATCCCTGCCCACTCCACATCAAAGTTAAAAGACCACACAGACATCAGCGCTAAAAACGTAACCCCCCCAAGGCTCCCTTATAAGTTAAAAAAAAATTTGGCGCCAGGCCCCCCCCCATTAAAAAGCATTGGTGCCAGGGCCCCTCATACAAGTTAAAAAAAATTGGGGTCCCAAAAAATATTTAAAAAAAAAACATTGGTGCCAGGGCCCCCCATAAAATGTTTTTTTAAAAATTGGTGGTCAGACAAGTTAAAAAAAATTGGGGCCCAATAAAATATATATTTTTTTTAATTGGTGGTCAGCCCCCCCCAGAAGTAAAAAAAAATTGGGGCCCCAAAAAAATATTTTTAAAAAAAAAATTGGTGCAGGGGCCTTTAGAGTATTAAAATAAAAAATTGGTGGCCAGAGGATTTAAAAAAAAAAAAAAAAAAACCCACATTGGACTTCAATTATAGCTGTTTTAGTGACTTCGGGTATTTTCGCCGCTTCAGGACTTCAGTGTCGGCTCCTTTCGTGACTTCGAGTCTTTCCGCCTCTTCAGGACTTCGCAAAGGTTCGGCACTTCCGCATTCTGCGCAGGACTTCAGCGAGGCGAGAGCTCGCTACTGCGCTCGTAAGGCTCTTTGAAAATTGCAGCGCTGCCGGGCCCCCCTTCAGCTCCGGGCCTGGGACACTTGTCTCCCCTGTCCCCCCCTGATGGCGGGCTTGGCAAAGGATATAGGAGTAAGCATTGCCCAGTCAGTAGTTATAATATAATACGTCTATTTAATATCCAGGTGTCCTATATTTCAATGTATAGCTCTATCTGGTTATCCAACTGGTATTGTAGTTCTTTTTATCAAAAGTGTTTGTGTATTTCATGTGTGGCCCCAGACAATTTTTCTTTTTCCAGTGTGGCCCAGGGAAGTCAAAAGGTTAGACGCCCCTGTATTACACCATCTGGCTATTGAATTAGGATTTGTATCTGAATGTTTAAATTGCAGGAGGGTGAATGTCAGCTGACTGAAACATGCTGGTGAACAGAACAAAACCTTTCATTTTCATTCTTGCACCAGTTTCCCCACACGTCTGTATGCAGTGTAGTCTTACTGGAAACAATGTACTCGACAGAGATAGATGCTTTAACATGATTTGATTAAGAGAGTCTTCCGGTTTTTCTTTCAGGCAGAAATCCCTTTATTAAAATATACTGTTTTAGAGCTGAACTACATTATCCTATTAGGTGCTCTTGGCCATGCTGCAAGGAAACGCAGACGACTAGTCAGAAGGGCAGAATATAATGTAAGTTAATGAAGAATTACAGCTATAAACTACAATACATGAATTGAATTGTCAAATGTGAACACTGCACGCTGCATCTTCATGCGATAGTCCGTTTTCATTGTTTGGGAGCAAATACATACCTACGCAAAAGAATTTGTCTCCTTAAGCAAGCACATGTATTCTCACCTACTGATTACAAGTCCCCAGCAGTCCATGATTAACTTGTTCCTCTAGTAGACCTTACTGCATGAGAATCTACCCACTCACACATACCAAAAGAAACAGCATACCAAGATACCTGCCAATAATTAAATATATAATGGCAACTCTGTCCCCAAACCAGGAAAGCATGTAAAAACAAATGCATGCCTGGGTTTAAAGAATTACAATGCCAACATGGAGTTATATATCCATGCCTACATACCAAAAGAATACCAATCAAGGCTTAAGTACCACTTTGGACAGACATCTTCTAGTAACATTTGTAAAAATAAATACATGGCTACACTGAAGAAAGTCTCGTTATGCATATACACCATTCACTTCTACTTAAAATCACAAGCTCCAGCCTTTTGAACCCATGAGCAACATTCAGAAGTAAAAGGAGTTGGAGAGCAACACTAGCCTGAAAATGTTCCTGGGGTGCGTATAAGGGCTTTGATTTGGCCATTTAGTAGCCCCTGTGTGGGTTTTCAACCTACATTGAGGCTCTGCTTGGCAGTGCACCTGGTTTTTCTGCAACCAAAACTTGCCTCCAAGCCTGAAATTCAAAAATAAGCACCTGCTCCGAGGAGAACAACATGTTGCTCACAAACTATTGGTTGGGGATCACTGTCCTAGGATTTCCTAACCTTTCCTACAAAATGAATAACCTGTAAGATAAAGATTCTAGGGCTGAAGAACAACACCAAAATAAAGTTCTCCATCCACCCAAATGAAACAAGATCCCACAAAACCTGCAACTGAGGGGAGGGGACAGCAAAGGTGGCAAGGTCACAGGAGGGAAGAAAGACTGAGGAGTGCGGAATAGGGGTAGACAGAAGAGGTTTTAGAGGTAGCTGCCCAGCACCCCCCTATTATTGCACCCTGGCAGCCCTGCAGAAAAACCTGTAAAAAACTGGTCTGAAGACAGTCTCCTTAGGCTTGTACCCCTAAACTTCTACTCATCGATCACATGCTATAGCAGTTCAAACTTTTCTTTATTTCACTGCTACCCTTTCCTACATCACTATTAGCCTGGAAAACATAGATTCCTAGGCTGAAGAATGTAAACACTGAAAGGAATTTCTCCATCCACTCAAATACCCACCAAAGAGAAACAGGATACCAAGTAACACAATGGCTATACTGTTCCCAATCCAGGAAAACTTGTAAAAATAAATATATGCTTGGGCTTAAATAATTCAACCTTCATTTCTACATCCACTCATACATATGCAAGTCTTGCTTTGCATTTATTTTGTATAACTTTTGCTAGAGGTATACCTGTAAAACAAATGCATGGCTGCACTGAAGATACATTCTCCTACTATACCATACCAATTACAAGCTCAAGCAGTCCAAGGATTTCCTTTTTCCACAGTTTGCTTTTCCTATATAATGATTAACCTGTAAGACAAAGTGAGAAGGTCAACACCAAAATGCATTTGTCTATCTCAAGAAACCTGCCAAGGATGAAGTATCATAGTGGCTAGGCTTTATACAAACCATGAAAACCTGTTATAAAATAAGACGTGGGCTTTTTCCTAATATTCACCTCTATTCTTCTACTCCCCTGCCATGCTTTTATAGACTCTGGTTAGGGCTAAAAAAAACTGGGGCTAATAAACTATTGTAGAATTTCATAAAAGAGCTACAAAGGTACAGCCTAAGTGCAAACAGTTTTACTTCTGTCATTTGGGAAAACCCTCCTGTTGCAGTCACTTCAGCCGTGGCAGGTTACTAGGGACACTGCTTGTGCCAGGTGGTTACATTTTCATTGGTGTGCACCACTGTCCATCCTAATCCTTGTAAAATAAAGTGCTTCCACAGTTCGAATTATGCCACAAATTGCGCCCTGGATTATTCACTTTGTATCATGTTTTTAAATTATTACTGTGCATGTTGTGATCTTTCCAGTCTGTTGCAGAAATGCTGTCTAATTGACTGCCAGGGTTTCTGGCCCCAGTAAACCGACAAAACACTCACCAATTGGTTATTCTCCTGTTCCTTGCTCATTTTCTTTTCAGGTACTCTTCCATTTTGATTTTGAAATGGCTCCCTGGTTCTGAAGCAATAAACCTCTAGCATTTTATTTAACTAGGCAAACTGGGAGCTGTATCTGGAAATACTTACCTGGATAATATCTGTTTGGGGCCGTACGGAGGTGGATCTGATGGCGACTGTAAAGGGAAGGGAGAGATCAAGTAAATAATAGACCCCCTTTTGCATAGATAAGTGTAAACACTTGTGTTCCCGCGAACAATGGCCTGGGTGATTTAATTAGCATCTACCCTTGGGATAAAGCATCCTATTTACATTCCCAGGATATAGTAAATAAGATTGGGCTTTTACAACTAAGTTCAAAGGATCTATGCAAACTAGTATAAACATCAAATGGGACTTGATGGCACCGTGTTCAAATCCAGATAAACTAACCTGACCTAAGTAACCTCATCAATATTATAATATGGAATCGCCCACATAAACATAATTCGTCCAAAAGCCCCCAGGTTAACACCCTTAGAGCCCAGGTACACACCCTCCGGACCCTCCCTGGAATTTGGGGATAAGTTAGTCATACAATTAGAGTCAGTAGTTACCGGGAGCCCAAGGAAGAAGGAACAGAGAGGTCCCCATGCAGTAGCCAGCCACTGACCCCAGGAGCCCAGCAGAAGGAACCTCAACAGAACTTACACCTAACCTGCAGCTGGCTGAGTATTCATTCCTCACCTTTCCTATAACCTATATCCTCTGTTAATCCCCTGTATCCCACTCCTTCCCATACCAGAGATTCATCCCTTCCTGTCCTACATACCCCTTAACCCTCCAACCATCAACTGCCCCTGTATTCTCCTTACCAGCCACCAAAGATTGTTGATCCCACAACCACCAACGATCTTTAACCCTGCCATATTAATGTATTTATATATGTAGGGTCAGGCTAGTGCTAGGAGGGAGGGTAACGGTAATTGAGTGTGTATGTAAGTGTGTGTAGTATTATTGTGTTAGTGTAGTGTGACTGTGTACATTGTGCTGCTCGTCTATGTGTATATATATCTATATGACCATTGAAGCGGATGTATACACACATAGACGATAGTTATTGATGATGTATCTTTAACCCTGCCATATTCCCATGCATTTGTGTTAATGTATTTATGTATGTAGGGTCAGGCTAGTGCTAGGAGGGAGGGTAACGGTAACTGCGTGTGTATGTAAGTGTGTGTAGTAAGTTCTGGGGAGGACTTGTGGATTATTGTGTTAGTGTAGTGTAGCTGTATACATTGTGCTGTGCGTCTATGTGTATATATATATATCTACCATTGAAGTGAATGTATGCACACATAGACGATAGTTATTGATAATGTATTGATTTGCTTAATAAATATCACCTTGTTTATTATAACATATAGTCTGGTTGTAATTTACTGTTCATATATCATTTTACATAGACCAGGAAGGCGTTAGGGTAGCTGGCGGGCATTCATAAGTGGGTGAAGCCAACAAGATACGCTGGTCTCCCCACTGATGAATACCAGCTAGGAACATTTAATAGGAAAACGTGCTTATGTCCTTTAACAGCGACAGATCATAATGCTAAGCTTTAAATTTTCTTCTCCAGAGCCCCTTATCCAGGAGTTGCAGCAGTGGATGCTTTCTCCCAGAATTGAAATGGTCTGTTTGCCTATGTGTTCCCACCATTACTGGTATCCACTCCTGAGATGCCTGTTAATTGCAGATATGTTACCACTTCCACAAACCAGGAATCTTATGCTTCAGGGCAGTTGGAAACACTCCAACCCAGCCAATTTCAGACTGATGGCCTCGAGGTTGAGAGGAGAATCCTGACAAAGTATGGCTGTTCTGATTCAAAACCCTGGTTAGGAAGATCCTATTGCCCATTTCTGCATGTGACCAAAGTCTGAAAGTTGCTTTGTACAGAGATGTGTGTAATAAGCATGTGCTCAGTGTTTAATAATAGAATGGAGTAGAATAGAATAGATAGCTCATTATACAAGTTGATCCAGGGACTAGTCCGATTGCCTTTTTGGAGTCAGGAAGGAATTGTTTCCCCCTCTGAGGCAAACTGGAGAGGCTTAGGATGGGGTTTTTTTGCCTTCCTCTGGATCAACTAGCAGTTAGGCAGTTAAAATAAAAAAAAAAAAAAAGGTTGAACTTGATGGACGCGAGTTTTTTTCAGCCTAACTTACTATGTTACTATGTTACTATGTTAGAGCTAGGAAGAGTAATGCAAACTCAAAATATCCTAAATTCTGGGATACCTTCTCTTCCTGGGCTTTGGGGAAACAGCTTAACTCTATGACATCTTGCCATTTCTCCAGTAGGGAATTCAGAAGGTGTTAAGCCTCAGCACTCTAAAAGGCATCATCGGCAGTTTTGGAAAAATAGATGGTCTAGAGTTCCAAAGATTATTTCAGGGAGTGATTAGAATTTGGCCTGTTTATCCAACCTGGGATCTTCCACTCGTGTTTGAAAGTCTTGTCTGCCAACCCTTTTGATCCCCTGGATCAAGTTTCCTTAGGGTTACTTACCTTACAGACTGTTTTCTTTTTTTTTCTTTTTTTTTT
>CM044443.1:64296614-64312668 GCA_024363595.1 Xenopus borealis | reverse complement strand
TGAAGCCGGTTTGGTCGAGGCCAATTAACGGGCTTAGTACTTTTTGTATTCTAAGGGCAATTATTTTGCTAGGAGTTTTACATCAACATTTAACAAGGAAATGGGTCTGTAGCTGCCAGGATCCTCTGGGTTTTTGTTGGATTTCAATAATAATGAAATGTGTGCCTCCAAGGAGGTATAGGAGAAGTGGGTATCGCTTTGTAGAGCATTAAAAGCTTTGGTAATATGAGGTATAAGGATTTCCGAGCAGGTCTTATAGTAACTTATAGTATACCCGTCCGGTCCAGGGCTTTTGCCTGTTGGAGAGGTTTTGATCGCCTGGTAAATTTCATCAGCTGAAATATCTGCCTCCAGTGCTAGTTGCTGAGTTGGGTTTAAACTAGGTAAAGTCACTGAGTCGAGAAATGTGTCTATGGCGACGATATGAGAGTTTCCATCTACCACTGTTGGGGTTTGAAGCTGGTATAAGTCAGAGTAGTACTTATGAAATTCCTGCGCTATAAGAGGGCTGTGAAACAATGCCGGACCCTTCTTGGGTTGTATGCTATGAATATGATTTCTAGTGACTTGTGAGCGTAAGAGGCGTGCAAGTAATTTGCCACATTTGTCTCCGTGCTCATAGAAGCGATGTCTCATTCTCATTATGACTTTTTCCGTGAACAGGTCATGATGGTCTGTCAGTTCTGTACGTAGTTCAACTAATTTTGTTAAAATTGTCATGTCTGAGGTACTCTTATGGGTAGTTTTTGTACAGACTGTTTTCAGCCTGACAGCTCTCTGAACTCCAGGTCCTCTCGGTGGATGCTCCTTATACAATTTTCCATGAAAATAAGGTGCTTCTTAGGCCAACTCTCGGTTTCCTTCCTAAGGTTGTTACTACATTTCAATGTGCCCATTAGTTTAAAATCTTTGGAGTCTCCCACAAATTCCAAGAAAGAGAAATCTTCACTATATGTCAAAAGATGCTTGGAACTCTATATCAAGAGACAAATAGCTTCTGAAAATCGAGAATTGTTTGTTACTCCAGCAGGGAAGAGAAAAGGAGAACCAGCCTCTAAGTCTACTCTGAGTTCTTGGATAGTCAAGGCCATGTCAAAAGCAAATAAGGAGCAAGGCAGTTCTCTACTTGAGGTAGTTATGGCACATTCCGCATGTGGTATGGCGGCTTCTTGGGCAGGAGTTCTATCTGAGGCAATTTTCAAGGCAGCAACTTGGGTTCCACCAATACATTTATTACACATTACAGGTTGGAGTTTATGTCTTCATATCAATCCCAGTTTGGGCAATCATTTCTTTTTTTCTGCTTATCCTGTTTAATAAACTTAAGAATCAAAATCTTCAAGCCCTTTACTCAGATTGCTTGGGTAGGATCCGTCAGGGTTTTTTCCATGTTAGAATAGCCAGGAAAAGAAAATTCCACTAAATCTAATATTAATTTTCTTTTATCCCGGCACTTCCACCCCTACCGGTGACCCCTGCATTTGTATTTATCTGTCAAATTGGAGGCTCTCCATGACATGACCAGGGCACAGCATGTAAGCCAAAAATTCCCCTGGCTTTCCCTACAAAAAAATACCAACCTATCCCCCTCCATATGCACGCCTGCCAGTCTGCAATCACTATAGCAGAAGCACCTTAAACACTACTTGGATAACTGGTGGCAAACTGTAAAACAGATGCTCAGGCAGAAGTGGTACTATCCCACAAACCCCAAAAAAGAACCTACCCACTCACACTTAACAGAATTTCAAAAGTTGTGCAGGCATAGCTGGGCAGTCACAGCTGTACAGATAGGTTGTTCCTTGGTTTAGTCAGACACCCAGGTTGATGAAGCATCCTCTCTCATGCACATGGAACCAAATCCTCCACCTGCACAGCAGTCATAAATAGCAGCATCCATACATATCTAACACAATGAAAACTTCTGTAACCAGACTTTTGCTACACCAGTTAGCAGCCGTGTGACCTAAATACACCCAATCTGGAAGAGCGCACTTTCAGGCACATCCAAACATCTTAAAATGATGAACACCTAGGCACACTCATGAACCCCAAATACTAATCAATCTCTTCAACAGTGTTGGTGCCAATGAAACAAACATGCTCACTGAACTGCCAATGATGAAGGTACAGTATAGCAGGATTTTTCCTCACAACTAAAATAAATAAACGACATGCTTAAGTCGACAGAACTGTCTGCTGTGTGTAGGGCTTTTTTAATTTGTCTGTGACGATTACTAATACCATTCTGTAATACTAGTATTACTAGTATAACTATAGCTGACCTGTAAAACAATGAGCTTTAGCAGCACAAATTCATGTCCACCAAACACAATCCATTCTAGAACAAGCTAGCTAAGTCAAACCTGTAAAATAGAAAATACCTTTTCACATCCAAACCAACAGATAAAACAATTCACACAGCTACGAAAAGTACTCGCACATCTGCTCACATGTCAAGAATCAAGCAAACCACAGCCTAAATCAGGTAAAAGTTGCAAACAAAAGAAAAGCTTAGGTTGAAGAAGCAGCTTATACATCTAAAGCAATCTAAGCTTCACCTTTAAGAACACGTAATTTCCGCATTTGGGCCTCTTGACAAAGCCGCCTTTGCTGCGAAACAGACTGTTGGGGTAAAGGCGCTGCGCGGACTTGGACGGGATCCCTCCTATTAAGCAGCCGGAATGTGAGAATTCAAAGCTTATAAAGTGCCAACGGAGACTCTACGCTCCAGGACCATCGCATACGATGTTTGGTCTGTATACGCTCTTTCATTAACAATTGCGGGACATAGTATGCGTTGAAGCCACTGATGCTGGTTTGACTGTTTTGGCGCACTTTACCTGCGCATGGTCTGGACTAATACTATATGGCGGTGGTTGCACTGCTCACGGGTCCTATGAATAATTTTGCTTGAGGCCATTTGGTCCGGCACTACGCTACGATTTCAGTGCAATACTTATTTCATTCCACACTGCGTACCCATCTAAGACGGAGCGATCAGCAATAGTCTCTTGAGGCCTAATCCGAGGCTAGGCACAGCCTCATTATCAGTGTTTTTCAGCATTTTTCTTTTCTCACAGCCGGATTTCACATTGATAGTCTGCGGACTCACAGACATTATTTTTGTACTGTTGGGATATACCAGCAATCATTAGAGCTTTTGAGCTCTTTCTCTGAAGATATTATACATTATAGTTATACAAAGTACCTGTGTTATACATGCTATAAGGGATCCCTTTCTTTTCTTGGCAGCGCTGCTTGGTTTTAATTGTATGTCATTTTAACTTGGTTTGTTTGGCATGGTGGTTAATAAAAATCGCTTTTTAGGAATATTTGCATTATGTAATATATTTCCCAGACATACGTGAGTTGGAAAACTAGCCCTTCAACTTTTTTGGTTTTTTCAATCTAAGCTTTCACTCTTCCCACTGCCACAAATACTGTAGTGTATTTGTAATTAAATACAAGCCTGCAACATCATGATCATTATTTGCCTTAAATGTAGAAATAAGGCATACTAGTATATAGACTGGAATGGAAGATGTAGGTTTCCTCAATAAAGAAAAAACAGAACCCAAAGTAGACCAATGTTAAGCAGTTCAGACTCAAGAAAAATCAGTCTCTCTTCTCTCATACCACATCATAAGTACTTCTAAACTTTTGCCACACAATGTCTCAACCTGTAAAACAAATACCCCTATATGTAATATAAGGCACTAAGTTTGCCCAGGGGCAGTAACACATGGCAACCAATAAGATGCTTGCATTTAAACAGGTGACTAGTGAATACTACCTGCTGATTGGTTGCTATAGGTTACTGCCCTTGGGCAAACTTAGTGCCTTTTATTACATAACCCCGTTTGAGTCCTGGGCTGAGAAATCACTCCCCTTTTCCCTGTATACCTATTCCTCTACACACTTAAGGATCACAAGTGAGACTGAAGTAACACAGAGGCTAGAAAAATGAAAACCTATAAAAACAAATAAATAAAATTAGCATTTCTCCATGTATTCACACTTCTGAAATTAAACAGGATCCCTAGAATCCTACCAAGCAGGAAGTACCACAGCGGCAAGAGTTTACATACATAGTTACATAGTTAAATTGGGTTAAAAAAAGACAAAGTCCATCAAGTTCAACCCATCCAAATGAAACCCAGCATCCATATAAACACCCCTCAATACCCTCATCTAAATAATATATACCCATATCGATATTAACTATAGAATTTAGGTGCTGGGTTCCCTGGTCTCAGCTCTGCTTTAGCCTTTAAAAGCCACCTTTCACTTCAGGAGGAGCTCTCCGCAAATCAGATGCCGCCAGGTCTTAATAAGAGAGGAGCCAAGCAAGACTTCTGGACTGGCATGTGGTTTTGGACAGAAGGCACAGTTCTAGGAATAGACAAAGAATACTAGCAAGGCCAGACAGGCCGGGTCAGTGCGGGCAGAGTTCAAGCAAGGTCAGTCAGGCAAGGGTCAATACCGGTAAAATCATCAAGCAGGCAGGAGTCAGGATTACCAGAATAATAAGACAGGTAGGGATCAAAACCAGGAATCAAACAGAATAAAATCACACCCAGGATACTAGCAAGTAGAACCTACAACAGGCAATGAGTTTGAACTCAAAGACCCTTTAAATATTTGATTTTCGTGCCACTCTGCGTGATGATGTCACTCGCCCGGCACATAAACCCAGAAAAGAATGGCTGTTCGCGCCATAGAAAAACAGCACTTGAAGAGAGAGGATTAGGTCTGCTGGTATCCCCACCGGACACTAGTCCCCGCTAGACCACCACTGGCAAAATGCATTTCCCCCTTCCAGTTATAGTAAAAGTAAGAAGATACCAAGGCAGGCTTTAGTAAAGCTTTGGCTAGACATCTCCCAAACCAGGATAACCTGTAAAAACGAGTAAATTGCTGGTCTGAAGACACCATCTCCTTAGACAGGATCCCAAGTGAGGTTGAAGTAACACCATGGCTAGAAGGTTGCCTAAGCAGAATAATTTCTCTCCTTAGGCAAACACACTTCTACCTTTACTCACCTAACGATTACAAGTTCCAGCAGTCTAAGGTTAACATCTAATGCTAGTAGACTTTACTGCAAGAGAATCTACATTACCTGTAAAACAAAGAATGTCTTCATCCACTCATACGAGAGTGTTACATTTTAAAGTGTTAGTCCAACACAAAGGCACAAACTCTAGAATATAGGACATCCAGGCTGAAGCAGCATATGCTCATATACAAAAATGTCCAGGATGACCATGCCTATTGTATAGCCTCATAACCCAAAATGCCATGTCATTTTTTAAAAAAATTGGCAAGTTATGGAAAGTTTGAAAACATTTCTGGGAGTTTTAGGGCCATGTTTTATATGTTATTACAGTTTTGCTAATGAAGGTGAAATTGACTTTTAAGCTGCAAGTCTCATTTCCCCAAAGATACCTGCTTATCTAGTTGGTTACAATTGTATCTAGTGCAGGTGCTGCATATTTTGTACTCTCTGCCTTTTATATAATTAAGTTTCAGAAACTTTGTATCTTTTTCTGGCATCAATGAATGTTAAAGGGAAATGGGAAGCTGGTCAGGTAAATTCAGCAGGTGAATAGCAAAACAGATCCCATGTGCAGCTCCTTCTCCCCCCGCCCTTCAACTGATTCACTCTTTCCTTAAAAACACCTCCTGTCCAGCCCACACCACCGACTGACCGGGGTGGGAGCATAGTATAATTCAAGATCCTTGGTCCTTTAGTTTAATCTGGAAGTTCTCAGTTTGTAATTCTTGAGTCAGCCCAAATCAGCAATTTACTCTTTTTTTATGCAAAACCGGATGAAAGGTTTGGTTGACTTAAGACAGTGATCCCCAACCAGTGACTTGTGAGCAACATGTTGCATCCCAATGCCTTTATTATTACTCCCATTATTTAAATTCCTGTCTTATGGACAAGTTTAGAGGCATAAAGACAAAAGTTTACTTCTAAACAAAGCCTCTTGCAGACTGGAAATCCACAGGAGCTACCAAATAGCCAATCACAACGCTTATTTGATGACTCACATGAGTCTCATGTTCAAGTGGCTCCACAAATTGTTTTACATTTGAATGTTGTTCACAGGTAGAACATATTGGGGACTCCTGACCTAATGTATATCAATACCTTCATAAAGAAAACATCAATCTATATGGAATCTGAAAAATGAGTAATAAATCTTCTAGATTGAAGGCATTATATGGCTATTCTGGACCTAAAGGATGCATACTGTATGTACATGTTCTTCAGTACCCCAGACTACCCCAGACTGACACATGAGAGTAGCTGGGGTTGGTGTTTGCAAGGTATTACTGGCCTTAAAGTGAAGCAACCACAGTTTAGAAATGGTTATAACTCCCTGTGCCCACATGGGGATAAGTATCCCATCAAGGTATCTGGGATACATGTCTCAGGACCTAGAAATAGAAGTATGCAGTCCGGTAAGGGATGTCCTAAGTCAGCAGGGGATTCATGGGTTCCTACACATGCTCTGCTCCAGGGCCAGACTAGGGGTAGGCAGAAGAGGTATGTGCCTAGGGTGCAAGGTCTACAATTGGCCTTTCAATAACAGATGGCAGGCGTGGTGAGAGAAAGAATTATCTGAATGCACGGGAAAAGAGACATATGGGGATGATTTGTAAGCTCTCCTTGCTTACTCAAAAAGAGCAGTGGTTGCCAGGCCACATAGAAGACAGCAGGTCACCAATTCAGATCCAAACAGTATATGACAGATAATTTGGCGAATTACAATTTTACTGGTCACATTGCCGGTAAATTTGAAATACTGGACTTACACAGCCTCAGCAGATGCCCAGATGGCAACCCTAATTTAGTTCTTACATAGAAACATAATCAATAGCACAATTTGCTAATAAATAAGTTATTTGTAGGTGGTGGATAAACAGATTTATCAAGGGTTGAAGTTAAAATTCACATTTTGAATTTTCGAGTTTTTTTTTTGTCCAAAACTGTTAAATTAGACTAGGAAATTGTTAAAATTCAATTTGAGTATTTTTAAAAATTTGAATTTGATTTTTTAAATTTATCATACAATGGCCCTTTAAGAATTAGACTATTTGCCACCTAAATCCTGCCAAATTGCTGTTTTAGTCAATGTACTGTAAGACGTTCTGGGATCAATTTGTTTGCAGCCTTCCCGAGAAAAAAACTTGAAGTTTTAAAACTCAATCGAATTTGATTAGAATTTTTGGGTCAATCCTATTCACCCGAGTTAAAAAAAAATTAATTTAACAATACATTTTGATTGGTCGAAATATATCTGCCCCTAAATGTAAAAAAAAAATGTTTTATTTTTGTCTTTTAAAAACTACTGGCCTTTTCAAGCCTTATATAAAATATCTATTTATTATACTATTTTTTTATCCTTTTTATTATCCTATCCTGTTTTATCCTTTCATTAAGTGGAGTGGAAAAGGCTTGAAATGTGCTAAATTGAACACAAAAATTACTAAGTTTTTTGGTAGTACCAATTTACGCCACAAGAGATCAGACAAACACCAAACATTTTTGATTCAGATAAAGCCTAAGGCAGTGCAAATAAAACAATCAGATCAGAGGTCTATTCACAGCCTGGGACACCATGATTAGAATTTAATTTGCTTTATGAAAACAAGTTAACTATATTGTAGACTCTTTATCTTGTTTTGCTGTGTGCACATTGATAACAAGTTTACCTCCTGTGTTTGCTGCGCAGACTTCACACTATTTTAATTGATCGATAAAATTGATCGGATCGAACGATTCAAACGATTTTAACCATTCGACTAATTTTTTTTATTCGATCAAAAAAACTTTGGAAAACCCTATGGGAGCTTCCCATAGGGTTATACAGCAATTCGGTATGTTCAATCTGCCGAATTGTTATATTGAATTTTTTTTAAAGGGCCAGAACTTCAACTATCAAATTCTAATTTTCGAATTTGCACAATTCAAATCTAATAAAGGGCTATTCAATAGTCAAATTTTGCAAATTCAATGGTCGAAGTAGCCCAAAAAAAATTTGAAATTCGAATTTTTTCAATTTGAATTATTCACACAAATTTAGGAAATCTGACCCTAAGTGTGTGTGTCTGCAAAACTGTTGTTCTAATGCAAGGCATTACAGGAAAATAAAATAAAATAAACTGCAAATGACAGGCAACATGTAAGTTGATGATGACAATTTGAATTGGTGTTTTGAAGCTAAAAAGGTTGAAAAGAATAAATAGAAGATAATATAAAGAGAAGAACTGTACATCACATATTGTACTTTACTTGGTGGAACACAGTGGGGGTCATTTATAAAGTTCGCGCAGCGCATAATTGTTCGCAAATGGTAGTTTTGACCATGCTTTTTCCTGAACACTACAATATTGCACTACTGTGGCCGTCTTTCCGGTTTTTGCGAATTTGCATTGTGAATGAATTTTCGCAAACAAGACAGGCACTTTGCGAGGTTGTTTTGCGCGAAAATAGCGTTAAAAGTGACTTAAATCCGCAATTTGCAAAACAGTTTTGCGAATATTTTCTATGCTACCAAAGCTGTGGCCCAGAGTGTTCGCAATTTGTGATTTTTGCCATATTTAAAAAGCTCCCATAGACAATCGCAATGTGAAAAACAAATTCGCAAATCTGTTTGCACACTCTTATACAGCTTTATAAATATAACCAGGTGCAGGGTAAATATATTCTGTGAACCAATCTGCCCTGCGTGAAGTTTATAAATGACCCCAGTGTGTTTTTAAATGGACAGTTCACCCAAACAATGAATATTTGTGTCAAAAACTTTATGGAAAGGTGTGCAAATCAGAAATGTATCAAAATGCATTGAAATCACAAAGTTTACTTACATTGCAGTCAAGGTATTTTCTTAGCTTTGCTATAAAATACATATTGCCCAACCTTGTTAGCAATGGGAGCTCTTTAAAGGAAATGTAACCCCCCCCCCACACACACACACACAAACATGTAATCAGTGAACAGCCTCTTTGAAATATTTAGATACCTGTCTCTCTGGTTGTCAAAAGGTTAACAGTAAGGCTACAGCATCCCTTAATCATTTAGAATTAATTTTACTCCTCTAACCCACTCTTCCCCTCCCTCAGGAATTTACTTTAGCTGTTGACGCATGAGCATGCTCAGTTCTTCTCAACTCAGATTACTAAACAGTCTAACAGCCAGTGAAGAGATGGCATTGCTGGTTCCCATAGAAACTCTAGCTGTCTGATCCTATTTTTTTCGCCTAACCACTTCTCTTGAGCTCATCTTAACTATTACAGCTTTCAACTCCAGCAAAACTTTTTATCAAAGTATGTTGTGCCAGCTTAAGGTCAGGGACACGTGAATATTCGCCTCTTCTTTGAGCAACTAATCTCCCAGAAAAGCCTTCCCGCCGGCTGCAATCTAAGGGGCAGATTCTCTAAAGCGAAGTGACTAACGCTGGTGACGATTTGCTCATAGGGACTTCACAATTTACTAAAGGGCGCAGCTGTCACTTTGCTAGAGAGAGATAGATGCTTGCAGTGATTCGCACTCTATCGCCAGGCGACTCTTCGCTGTGGTGAATGGACTAAATTCCATTCGCCAGCTCAGACCAGCTGAAGTGCAATGGAGTGCATAGATCTTCCTTAATCTTCAGTTACTTACATCATATTCTGAGCGGAAAAATCAAAAAAAGCTGGTAACTTTTCCTTTTTTTTGGGTGATAGGCTACAAAAGTCATAAAAATATTTTTTGGGTAAACCAGTTTCCCCCATACATTTTCTAACACATGGAACATTATTTTACAGTGGGGTCATGTGTAGGGCATTATAACAACTCTTTATAAAGATTCCCTGGACATGTCTACTTCAATGTAAATGTAATGTGTTTGATACAACATGTAACAGAAAGATGTCCATTCAACTTTAAATTTCAAATAGTTTTTTAATGTTTTCGAGCTTTCAAATTGGGTTCACTGATGCCATCTAAAAAACAAATACACTGTAAGGCTACAAATGTATTGTTACTTTTTATTGCTCATCTTTGTATTTTTACCATCTCTTATTTATATTTTGGTCTCTCATTCAAATTAGTGCTTGATTGCTAGGGTAATTTTGACCCTAGCAACCAGATTGCTGAAATTGCAAATTGAAGAGCTTCTGAAAATTCCACTAAAGTTTTCCTTTTCCGCTCCATTGGTCACACCTATCAGATAATAAATTGCCTTCTGTGTAATAATTAGTTCTGTTGAAAAGGTGGTCTTACATTGTATCAACAGTAGGAACTACCAGGGCAGAGAATAGAAAGAGACAGATAAACATTGCTTTTAATAGCATAACCTATACAAATAACTTGAAAACCAAAGCCAAATTGTAATGAATGTATATTGCAAAGTTGCTTAGAAATATGGTTTCTTTTATTGGGCAAAAAATAATTTTTGGGGTTCACATTACCTTTAAGAAGATAACCTTAAATAGCCCGTTCCACTTTTGTGTAGAAAGATGGGAAAAAACATTTCAGGATCTCGGCTTTTTCTCTGTTCTCATCAATCATCTGACCCCCCCCATAATATTAAGGGTCCCACCACTTCCTGCTTCATTTTTTTAGTTTTAGAATATTTTTACTCCACACTGTTAGCTGTCCCAGCTAACTTGAATGCCTTAAAAGTATGTTTTTTTTTACCAACCTCAGCACCAACATTTTTACTGAACCTCAAAGATTTTGCTTTGCGACATAGTTCCTTGCTTAGATGGGAAACATACTGACATTTATATTTATTAAAAAGCATTTTAAAGACTTCCTATTTTTGATCTGTGCTTACCCTGTGAAAAGCCTTTCCCACAGATGCCCTTATTATCCTATTACTGTTACCTCCCTTTGATGTCCAAGTCTAACCCCCGTATTGGTGAAACTAGTTGATAGTTTATCACAACATTACCCCCAAAGCTGCCCAAAGAAATAGAAGAAATAGAAAGCTTTAAAAAAAATCCAAGGGGGAGTAAAAGTATTAAAATATTTTGAAGTTAGTGTTCCTTTAAAGCAGGGGTCCCCAACCTTTTTTGCTTGTGAGACACATTTAAATCTAAAAAATTGTTGGAGAGCCACACAAGCATGAAAAAGTCCGTGAGGATGTCAAATAAGAGCTCTGATTGGCTTTTTGGTAACCCCTATATGGACTGGCAGCCTACAGGAGAGAATGTTTGGCAGGACATCTGTTTTTTATGCAACCAAAACTTGCCTCTAAGCCAGTAATTAAAAAATAAGCACCTGCTTTGAGGCCACTGGGAGCAACATCCAAGGGGTTGGAGAGCAACATGTTGCTCGCAAGCTACTGGTTGGGGATCACTGCTTTAAAGACTATATGAAAATAATCTTAAGAAAGGTTTTATCAATCCTTCCACCTCTTCCACTGGAACTGGCATTTTCTTTGTGAAAAAGAAGTATAATTTGTTATGTCCTTGCATTGGCTACTGGGACCTCAAGAAAATTTATGTTACGAACATGTATCAGTATCCTCTTCCTCATATGCCTGAATTAAGACTGCAGTCAGCTTGTGTATTCACCAAACATGATCTTCATGGTGCATGTAAATTTGTTCAGATTCACAAACTGAATATTGGAAGACAGCTATTGGTATTTTGAATACTTGGTTTGACTCTGCAATATCCCCACTACTTCAGCATTTTGTAATCAACATCTTAAGGTAATGAAAAAAAAGTCTGAGTGGCTAGCAGAATAAGTTGATGAGGTGGATTCTCTTACCCAATGGAAGATGCCAGGATTCAGTTCTTACACACTCTGTTCTGTGGTTAGCACTGTGTGTAAGGCAGCAATGGCCAGTGCCAACTAAATTTGGCTTGATAATATTAAAGAAACTCTTTGCAACAAAGTCAACAGAGAAGACATCTAATAACATCATATCCAAAAATTTGGAAGGTAAGACTGCTTTCCTTTACCAAAACAGGGGATACAAAAACTAGGTTTAGACAAATCAAAACATCTTTTAGATGAGACAAGTCCTATAGTGCTGGAAAGAGTTTTTTTTGCCTAGTAAAAAGAAAGAAAACATAATACTAAGTACCTTTGCAATGTACATTCATTACAATTAGTCTATATTTAACATTATTTCTATATGTTATACTGTTAAATCAGTGTTTTGTCTGCCTCTTTCTATTCTCTGCCCTGGTAGCCCAGACTGTTGAGACAATGTAACACAAGCCAGCTGATTAACAGACATGTCTTTGCTGAGGAACTAAAACGATACCTAAAAAAATACAAAAGCAAAGAGGGACAAATCCTTATGAAGATTTGCAAGACCTACAATATTCAGCAGGAGTAAAGCCTGCTCTCTACAAGATTGTTTTGGGCCAAGACAACCATAGATGGGTACTGAAGACCATCAGGTGGGTGATGTCCTTTAGAATTCAAAAGCCTCTCAGCTCATAATTTATTCTGTTATATAAGAACATCCAAAACTACAGAAGAAAGACATACTTTATACTAAATTATAATGACTCTTCTTCAGCAAGTGGTAATCAAAAGAGTTCCAGATGAAGGGATAGGTGGGGTTATTTATTGCCCCCTGTTCTTGAGATGGAATCCTATTGATGAATTTCAAGCCATTTTAAACTTACTGGTTTTTAATTGTTATCTAAGAGTTGTTAATTTTTTTTAATGGAAACTCATTTTTCTATAAACAAAGTCTTAAAAGGAGAATATAGGCTTATCAAGATAGACTTGATAGATAACGTCTTGCATGTACCAATTTTTACAAATCACCAAGAATTCAACTCTCCAATAGAGAGCTTTGCTGTTCAGGCTTACAATATCTCCGAAATCATCACAAAAATGTGAGCCACTTTTATATCCTTATAACTCACCACTGAATGAATAAGATAGAGGTATTTGCTTTGTTAGAACATATTTTGGTCAAAACAAGCTTGACAGATATAGGCCAAGCAGGCTAGGCACCCTAGAACTCCCCCATGCATGTACAACCATTAAACTGCTTGTAAGCAGTCAGGGCACAAGGGCCAGGACTAAGGGTGAGCTACTTATAAGGTATGTGCCTACCGTCTTCCCAGCATTGCGTCCTAGGCATATGACTGTTCTGATTCTGCTAGCTGGAACTGCTTCCACTATTTCCAACCCTGAATCTCACCAGAAAAAACTTTGAATAGATGTTTCTACAGTTTTGGGCATGCTTAAAAGTCACAGTTGGATTGTGAACAGAAAAAATCATGTCAGTGCCAAATCAAAGAATGAAGTTCCTGGAGATCATTCTGGAAACTGTAATTTTTCCCAGTGTATCTACCAGAATGCATACTACACCCGTGTACATTCCAGAACACATCAGCTTTTGTCTGTCATCAACTCTTGAGGCATGTTAATCTGAGAAGATTTTTTTTTTAACTGATGGTGCAAAGATTGTAAAGATCCATATCAAATAATTCAATTGAACCAGCTATCTTGTGTGAAAATAAAATGGTGGCTGAACAGAGACCACCTGACAGAATGAAAAAACTCCAAATGATACATAACTACAGAGTAAGTGGCTCAGGATAGGGTGCCATGTGATGTGGGAAGTGGAACAATATTCAGATTTCCCAATTAGAAGGAACTAAAGGTGGTCCATTTGACCTTAATTAATTATTTTCATCTGAAAATCAAGCGGTAATAATTTGTTCTGACAATATAAGTGTAGTGTATTGTCTCACAGAAGAAACTTTTGCTTGAAAAAGGGTGCAGTCCTTCAGAATTATCAGCAGTCCACGTGCAGGGGTTTCAGTTGGGAAATGCTGAAGCTCTGAAACATGGCCATAGATTTCATGGAAAAAAGCTTTAATGCCAAACCAAAGATCTTCTGTACCATAATCAAGTCCACAGAGCAAAACATGTGGATGTCTCATAGTCATTTCAACTGGTTAATCTCACCATTCTGTTGAAACAGAGTATTTTATCTGAATACAGATGTTAACTTGACTGCATGTAAATTGAAAAGCAGAAAATGAAACATAGGGATTTTCATATATTAAATGCTGTGGAGGGCGGGGCAGTGATGTCAGGGGTGGGGTTATGATGTGGTAATTGGTAGTTGGCTGGTCACCACTCTAATCATAGGAAATCCTGCACAATTTTGAAAACCAGGCAGACAGTTTTGACCTTGGCAGCCCTTCAAAAAACTGGGCTGTCGGGGTCAAAACCGGGCAGGGGTCAACCCTACTTAACAACTTAGTGTTGGCATAGTTGGCTATCACCAACATTTCCTGGTATTCAAAAGCTTCGATCCACCTTGAATTGCCAGTTACAGCTATCCCTTTGATGGATATATTTTCATTATGTGTGACTTAGATCTTAATTGTTCTGGACAATTGGATTTCTACTAAGCATACATTAACCATATACTCTGCATATAACACCATGTATATGAACACATATATAATATAAATAGCAAACAAATAGCAAAACCAAGATGGTAATTTCTTATATGGTAATGGAATTATCTACCTCACAAGAACCAGAGTAGCTTCAGTTTCCCTATTTGCTTTATATTTTCATAGGCAAAAAAAAAAAATATATATGTTTTGTACAAGGCCTATTCCTTAACCGTTTACCCACAAGTACATACTGCGTATGTGCTGGCGGATCAGGGCTCTAACCTCAGACAATGTACCTTGTGCGTTTTTGCTGGCAAGTGCTGCTTCTCTTTGGCTGCAGCTTTCTTTAGTGAGCGAAAGCTGCAGTTCAGCAGCCAACCCCCTAGGCAACGAGCACTGGGGGCTGGATTCTTCTTCCACATCAGGGTTGACCCTCACTGCAACCGCAACGCAGCAGCAAAATCATCAGCAACGTCATCAGCCCGTGCCTACTGGTGGGGTAAATAAGATCACCCCCCCAGCACCTCCCCCTCTGCTGGTCGTGGACATTGACGGAGCCCCCTGCTGCAGTCCTCCTGTGGTCCTTGCCTGTCAGATCTGCTGTGCCTGTCCCAGGTAACATATGTTCACAATCACATGCTTATTATACACCAGGGGTTTCCAAACTTTTTGCTATAAAAGCCAGATATGGTGAGTCCAAAATGTGTGGGGGCCGACCGTCCAGCCTTACATTCTTTGAACCATTAACAATGTTAATTTAACATTAAATACAAATGAACTATTTTATGAGATTAAACAAATAACTTACCTGCACTAATGTGAAGGGTGATGCTGAGATCTTGACTGCAGCAAATAGCCCAGGTCTGGTTCAAAAACAGTGGTTTTGATGCGCAAGATGTCACACAATGAGAGTCACGTAGTCTCGTCCTCACGTGGTTCTTGTTAAAGTTCATAACCGAGAATGTCTTCTCACACAAGTATGTTGAGCCAAACAAACTCAGCATTTTCTTAGCAAATGTTCAAATCTCTTGGAACCTGTCTTTATCCAGCTGGCAGTAAAAGCTGACAAGAGGGAGCTGTTGGTGCCGACTCTAACACTCGGTGTCACACTGCAGCTCAGTGAGCTCCAGTTGCAGGTGGTCTGGAGCATCATCAGGGTCCATGGAGAAACGAGAGGAAAAAAGCATGATATCCTTTTCAATAGTTGCAAAATCCAAAAAGCACTGTTAAAACTCCTCGGCCACAGATGAGAGATCTGCTGCAAACCTCCTCATTTGTGCACTGATATTGTTCTAAAATAATTTAGCCTTAATTGAGGATTGAAGTGTAATGAATTATTTATTGATTTATTAAAGCACTGGCACTTTAGATAGCTCAATTGATTGAAGGAGGTTTCATTAATTGCACTAATAATAATGACCCAACACCTTATTAATCAATTTACTTAAATAAATTAATCCATTTACTTAAAGGGAAACGATCATGGGAAAACATGTTTTTTTTTAAATGCATCAGTTAATAGTGCTGCTCCAGTAGACTTCTGCACTGAAATCCATTTATCAAAAGAGCAAACAGATCTTTTAATATTCAGTTTTGAAATCTGACATGGCTAGCCATTTTGTCAGTTTCCCAGCTGCCCCTGGTCATGTGACTTGTGCCAGCACTT